>CM031234.1:927638188-927719513 GCA_018340775.1 Taxus wallichiana var. yunnanensis
CTATAGAACTACTCTGTAAATTGTTGTAGACTATGATTTTGCAAGATTTTTATCACCCATAATAGCTATGCACGTTGGCACTTCATCCAAATAAGTCTGGAAGCTCACCCGAAGCACATGTAGCCACCGATTCCCTCCTTTGTTATGCTTATCAAGATGTTAGCATGCATGTTCATCAAATTTATAATCAAAACAACCATTCATGTAGAGTGAAACATCATAACATGGAAATTCAACAACACATATAATAAGGAAATTCACTCAACATAAAGAATTATTAGTAAGATTTGAATTCCCATAAATCCATGTTCGAACACAATACCTTTACAATCCACATAAAATTATCCATTATGAACCATTACTCATAGCATAACATAGAAGCTAAATAAAACACATTTCATTACATCAATGCACTAGACCATGTACGCCCCATACAGGCTCCATCCTAACTTGCTAAGACAATCTCTAGTCCTCACTCACTTGGTAACTCTAAAAATAAAGACACGTACCATATATTTTTACTCAATGGTGGGACTTTCCCTTCACTCGCTTACATGTTATCTTTCCTAATAATATTCATTCTCAAAATACATCTTACATGTTTTTCCAAATAATAACATGAGTTATAAATAACTTCAAAATTTATCTCGCTTTAATTCCTATTATTATCCTTCTCCATTCGCTTGTCCTTTTCATTGATCTGCATGTAATTATAGCCCTTTCTTAGCCACCAAGTTATCTCACTTTTATCTATTTCTGAACTTTACTTGAGTGGTACTCCAATCCTATTTTTCTATTTTTACCCCTTTTGCTTGAATGTGTGTAATCATGTGCGTTGACATGTTTCATTATTGTACACACTCCTTATGTGTTACTATTTTTTTCACCGCACGCACACCCTCACACGTGAGCCTCTACGCTCTATCTATGTACTTAGTCAATTTTCTTGACCAACATTACCCCACACTAGGGATATTATTTGTCCTCGACAATATTGAATCAAAGAATTCCTCCAAAAAGAATGAATGAATAAAGAATAAGATTATAGGCTTACACCTCCAAGAATCAAAGAATCATGTTTCACAATCTGCACATGTACCAAAACTTAGGCCCTTTGGGTGGAAGGAGTTTTGGAAATTCCATGTCCAAAATATTCTATAACTTCTTCCATCCTTCTAAATCCTTCATTGTTTTTATTGGTGAGGCATCAATAATGATTGGTACCTCTGCCAAGGTCAACTCGTTTATTTTACCCTTGAGCTCGGTGACTATTTTATTCAACTCGAGGCCACATCATCTTGTGCATCCATCCTATGCATCACCATAGGGAAGAGCTCTTTGATTCTATCTTGTAGCATATCCTTTATGGTTGTAATGAGATCTCTCTTCTACTCTACTTCTGCCAACACCTTCTCCCACTCAACCTTGTTATTTTTCATTTTGTCTTGTATTTATTTTATCTCGTACCTCTTCATTGGCAAGTGAAAAGACACTCATAACTTGGTCAAAATCTTGGTAGTTATCAAAGACAAAAGTTTCCCTTCTCACAGCGTCCTTGCATCTTCTAGTAGCGCCTCATAGTGCATAAGGTGTATCCCTAATTGTTCCTTGTTACTATTCTTCTGCAAGGTGATATCCTCGTCCATTGGCCCTATCTCCATCCTCTTCTCATGGAAGAGCATCCACCCAAGTCCTCTAAATAATGTAGCTCGAGGGGTACTCATTCTTGGTGTGCTCAACAATTTTTGGGCACGCAGATTGTGATATTGTTTACAATATACTCGCCTTCTTATATGTCACACGTGTATGACCTTTTTCTTCTTTCAATTCCTACTCAAGTTCCTCAATCTTTTGGTCTTTTCATGCGATGTTCTTCCATGCACATCCACTTGATCGTGGCATCCTTATTGAAAATTCTCAATTTGACTTCCAATGCTTTCTTATTGAGCACGTTACATGCTTGTTCATCGGTGAACATCTAGGATTCAACCACCGGAAAGACCTCTCCTAATGTAGAATTTAGCCATGTTTTAGATAAGGACTCTACATTTGTTTGAACTATGTCTCATCCATGTGTGACTAATAGGTCCAAGAGAGTAGTTTTCTAGTGCGCAGGGAGAGCTTCATCCTTCTCATAATGATCAACGAATAAATATTTTGTGGCCACCAAGCTTTGGTATTGTGCACTAAGGACCTTCACAGGATCATCAATATATTACCATTGAGGGAGGCCATGGGGAGCTTCCTTCTCTTTATTCCTTTCCCGTTGTGTCCCTTTTTCAGCACCTCATGCACACAATAGAATGAATTACTCCACTATCCTCTCTTATGCATGTGTCTTCCCCGACAACCGTATCTTTGTTTTTATTTTCATCCTCCTCACACTCTACTTTGTGCTCTTCTTCATGCCCTTCATCTCATCCAAAGGCCTACATCATTTGGTCTACCAGTGTCTTCCTCCTCTTCTTCATTCTTTTCTCGGGCTCTCCTCCTCTTTACGTGCATCATTTACCTCTTCATCATCATCATCCACATTGTGAATGATCAGAGGGTCTTGTTTTGATTCCTCCTTATCTGACTTCTCCACATTACTAGTCTCTCACTTGAGACCACTCTTGGCCTCTTCTAAACCGGGGTATTCTTCTTTGGACTTAGCTTCTTCACTGACTTTTTGGGCATTGTAAATGTTAATGTGCCTTTTCTTGTCTCCCTATGCTCATGTTGTTTTGTTTTTCTTGCACTTTGGTCTAGCGCATGATATTTTTCCTCCTTTCCCTCTTCTTCTTCCTTCTTTTTTTCTTAGAGGGGGAGTCTCATCACACGCCATTTTTGATACCCATAGTTTGTTTCCTTTTGGGGGATCGGGAAGATGAAGGTCACACTCGCTTAAGTACTTTCCATCCTTAATTTTTTTCCTAAGATAGATGTATACTTTAATCGCTTTGCTTCCCATCACCATGGTTATGGGACTCGGTCCATATTTTTGGACTCTATAGTCTCCATGTACGAAGACTTGGAGGGGTAGAAATACTTCTTGTGCAAAGTGGGGTAATCGGAATCCACACCTTCTACATAAAAATTTAACTTATGCACCTCCTTTATTATATTGACCCCGTTCTAGAAATACTTTTTCATAAAGGAAAGAAGTAGTTTGCACCACGAGTTATATTCTTTGTTTGTCAACTTAAAATTGTCCAACCTGAAGTGTTGGTGCACCGAAAACTCTTTCTTTCCTTCAAGCACCAAAGGTAATTCTTTAGGTATGCATCATTCATTCTCAAATGCTTCACGCATTCACTTGTACCATTTATCCAGGGACAACTTGTATTGGTTGGTTATCGTTTCGTCACATGTGTAAATGTTACAAACCTATGTGCATGTGAATTGTCTTTCGACGAGTAAACCTATACTTTATCTTTGGGCTCATCTAGCACCTTAATCTCCCAAAATACTATAAGCAACAGGATTGCGCCCTAGGTTATTTTCTCACCCTTCTCAACCTTTGGATATTGGCTTCCTTTCCAATCCCTCAAAGAATGTACAACACAATGTTATACCTAGTATTTTGTGCCATCTTTTTGCACCACATGAAGCAACTTTTATTAACTTGTGACCACCTTTTTGATGCACCTAACTTGCAGGTGACAAGTCACGTCGTGACCTTGTGGCTGGATCATTGATGCCTGTAACATCCATGACACAACTTCCTCTTTGATAGTTGAGCGCAATGGAAATGGCCTCTACTGCCTCATCATCCTCAAGGTCTTTCTCGATCTCCAACCCCAAGTTGTGAAGACTTATTCCTCACATGATTAATTGCGCAGTGATGCACATCATTTTTCCCGCAAATTAAAATAAGTCCTCATGGATGCACGACATAAGCCATTGATACAATATCTTGAGCTTTTCAAAAAAGGTAATTCATATAGCTAGAGTACTCTTGCTCTCTCCAATTCCCTCTTGATTGTGTCACCATACACAAGTTAGCCTACTTCTATCCTTTGATCTAATTTTTTCAACACATCCTTGGTGATTTATCCTTCGTGTGCCTCCATGCGATGGTTATAGTCACTAATTTTGTATTTTTGAGTTGGGAGATCCATGGTTGTGCTACCATCACCTCACCAGGGTACTTCATCTTAGAAAACCATTCCTCCAACTCATCCTCAATCACCATATTCTTTCCTTTTCCCTTTCCTTTTCCCTTGGGTGATTGAGTAACAATGGCTACTTTCTTTTGTTACATTGTTTAACCGTGTAACTTTGAGCTTTCTACACTTGTAGTGATTTTTGTCCTAGTTTTGAATGATCCCTATTAATTACCGACACCAAGTGTTCAATCCTTAGTTACTCCTAATAAATGTGTGCCCTATCTTAGCTCTCTAAGATCATGTGCCCTAATCTAAACCCTATGCACTTAAGTTTTTGCAAACCCTAGCTCGAGCCCTTACTACTAACTAGTGTTGTCAATCACCCTTTCTTTACGTGCCTTCTTCTACCCTCAAAGCTTTCACACTCACGACCACTCTCTAGTTTAATCTTTGTACCTTGATTTGATTTCTACACTCTGGTTTATTGCTTTACATTTCATCGCTCATCAATCAATAACTCAAAATCTTCACAAGGTAAGGTAAGAATGAACTCACTCGCACTCCTTTTATAGATTTCCAATTTTTTATTACATTAATTACTTCTCACCTACCATTGTATTGTAGCTTTAAAAGCACTTTTTATTTTATCCTGCACTTTTTCCTACTTTCTTCCATGCATGAAATTTGTAACCTTCTAATACGCTACTACTTCCAAGGCCACATATCCGTGTGCACGCTTCCTTGCGTTGTGAATCATCTTCCTCTATGAAACATACCAAGTAGTTCATCTTGTTGCTGCCTCCCTCATGTTACATTGTGTAGTCCCTTTCTTTCATGGTTTTCTAATTTGAGAAATTCCCATTAAGCATCATCATTCCCAAATACCTACGACACCTTCCTTTAGTTTTCAAACATACCTAGTTTGTATCCATCAAGCATCCATTTTCAAAATTGTTACTTGCACCACTAAACCAACTCCAATAAAAGTATGAACATCACAAATCTCCTTTTTGCATGTCTTCACACTTATTTCCACCCTACACTTAAAGTATGTGTGGTCCTTTGTGCATCAAATTAAGAAGTAGTAATCATCTCATGTGCGCAAATGCGCTTATTAAAGCAAAACAATAAAAACAAAACAATGAAACAAAATCTAAGCGAAGTGGCAATACTACTTTATTACAAATATAAAGGAAGCTTATTTATATTAGGACTTCAACCTACCCTTATTAAAGTAATTGGGAAACATGGTGTCATCCAACGCTTGCATCGACATGCGTTTTTTTTATTATTTTGGTCACTACAAAGGGTCCCAACCAATGGACTTTCAACTTCCCTGGATGGCGTACAAAACTTGGAGTCATACATAAGTACCATCCCTCCAACTGTAAAATAATTATTCTTGGTGTTCCTATCATGCCAAGCCTTCTAACGTACCTTTTTTGTCTTTCTGACCCAACATGCAATGGCATGTCACTCATCTAATTGCATCAATTTTTCAATGTGCTCATCAACTTCCTTTTCATCATCCAATTCACTGTAAACACAATATGTAGGGAGGGTAACATAAATTCCACAAGTAGTACAAATTTTGTGCCCATAACCAACCGAAAGGGTTATGCCTTATTCAATTGTTTATAGGTTTTTGTATATCCTAAAGAAAACTGATACCTTATCATCCCAATCCTTTCTTCCAACATCACATATCTTTATTAGTGTTTATCCCAAGATCTTGTTAAAAGCTTCAACAGTGCCATTTTCCTTGGGTGATAAGGAGTAGTCTTATGGTGTGCCACCATAAAATCTGCCAATAAAATTCTAATGGTCTCATTCAAGAAATGAGTTCCTCTATCATTGGTTAGGCTCAATGGAAATCCATACCTACTAATAATATTTTCCCAAAGGAACCTTATTGTTGTTGCTTTTGTGTACACTTTTGTAGGTGTATCATATGCCCACCTTGTCAAATAGTCATTACATGTGATGATGTAGGGTGTACATGTCTTACACGTAGGTAGTGCAATAGGTCCTATAAAATCAATTCCCCATTTTTCAAATGGTTCTCACACTCAATGGGTCGTAATTGTATTGTGTCTCTATTCTCGGCTTTCTAATACTTTAGCAGTGATCACATACTTTGAAAAATGCCTTAGTGTTCTTATATAGTGTCTCCCACCATAGACCAGCTAAAAATATCTTGCACGTGGTTGTTGCCCATGCATAGTGTCCTCATGTGATGCCCCCATGTGCTTCCTTTATAATGGCTTCACGCTCATGCTCCAAAACACATATGCGTAATACCTTATCTCTACCCATTTTATACAGAAATCCTCTAATAAGCTGATATAGTTTAGCTCAAATAGAAAGTAGCTTCTTTTTCAAGGTCTTTGTTCCTTCAGTGTGCAAGTCCAGGTGCATAAAAACTCCAATATCCTCCAAATCAGCTGGTGCACGGTTCAATCTGAACAATTGTGCATCATGCATAGTGTGTTTGATACTTTGCACGTCCTCTCCAGAATTGATCCTTGATAAGTGATCAAGTCCCAAATTTCTCTTTCCCGGGTTTACTATGATCTGTAAAATAAAATTCTTGGAAAAGGAGTATCCACTGCAAATATGCGCCTGCAAGACAGGTTTGTTGACTAAGTACTTCAATGTCATATGATATCTATAAAAGATGAATGATGTGGCCAAAAAGTATTGTTGAAACTTATGGAGCACATAAATCATGGATAATTCCTTGCACTTTGTAGTTGTGTAGTTTTGCTCACTAGCGTCAAATTCCTACTTACAAAGCATATAGGATGATCCACATTACCCTCTCCTGGTTACGCCAAGACTCAGTTAATAGCCATGCTAGAGGCATCACCATATACATGAAATTTTTTTCTACATGAACGGAAACACAAGATAGGTGTGGTGGTAAGCTTCTCCTTCAAGGTCTTAAATGCTTGTTATTGCGTGTCACCCTAATAAAACTTTCCTTTAGCCTTGGGCAATTATTCTAGAGGAACAACAATATTTCTATAGCCTTTAATAAACTTCCTATAATAAATAGTATGCCCCAAGAAACCATGCACTGCACTCTTATTGGTAGGTTCTTCCATCCCTAAGATCACTGAAATCTTAGTTGGATCTACCAATAATCCATCCTTACAAATGATGTTCCCAAGAAGAGTACCAAAGGGTGTAGAAAATATACACTTCTTAATGTTGAGAGAGATGCTTAACTACCTGCATCTCTCAAACATGAGCCTTAGATTATCACAATGATCTTTTACCAATTCATAAATGATCCAATCATCTAGATAGACCTACAAAAACTTATAAATAAAGTCCTGGAATCTTGTACAATGGTGTGTGAGAACACCACTGCACAATATTCAACCCAAAAGGTGTGACGGTATATGTAAAACTTACCCATTTATTAGTGAAGCTTGTCTTTTCTTGATCCTCGCGCAAATGCGCACTTAGTGGTCCTCTCGAAAATCCAAAAGTAAACGAATATATCTTGCACCCTACTACACCTTCCAAGATTTCTTCAATGAATGGAGTAGGAAAAGAATCTATGACACATAAAGCATTAAGTATCCTGTAATCCACACAAATATGAATCCAGCCATCCTTCTTGATGTTTATCATCATGGGACTAACCCACTCGTGATTCCTCAATAGGCTCTATGATCCCTGACTTAAGCATCTTATCAATCTCTTCTTTCACCTTCTTGCAAGTTCGGGTTCATCCTATAAGTCCTCTTTCAAACAAGATGCGTGTCATCTTTCAGCTTAATCTTCATCTCTCCTAATGAGGAGTGCACACCTTTCAACTCAAGATGGCTTATTGGAAATAGTTCTTGGAAGTCACGTAATAGTTCAATGATCTTCGGTTCAATATTAACCAATATTCTCCAATGATAGCCTCTTTAGGTGTATCTTCAGTTCCAATATTAACCTTCTTAGTCTTCATGGGAACATGGTAGTGCACTTTTTCAATTGAAAAATACATCACTTCACGCACACCCTTTGCGTGGCCAATATCTAGGTTATCTACTTCATCATCAATTAGATAAACCAACTTCCCTTTTCCTTTTCTCTCTAGGTGCGGCCCAATTGTATCTTCTATTTCTAAGCACTCCGCACGCCTCAATACCAAGTTCTCCAAGTAGTTGAACCATGAGTTCTTCTACCTTTCCACTATCTCCCAATGTTATGCACTTGATTCTGCAAAGCTTCATGTGCTTCTTGGATTATTGGAAAAATAATCAAAGTTATGAGTAACACCTTTAGTCAGTCATGCCAATTTGAAGTCTCTTATTTCAACTTGGCATGACATACCAAGCGCATGCGCATCTACATAGAGTAGAGTAGAAATTATGCACCCAAAGATATGGTGGTAAGAACCTTGCATATAATAAATCAATAAATTGTAGAATATAACACAACACCAGATATATGTGGGGCCAAGATTCCCTAATATCAATATATGCAGAATAATACCCTTAAGGTAGGGCAACACCATACAATGCTCCTTAAGGAAGGAGTAACTCCACAATCTCCCAAGATGGGAATCCACTTCGAGGGGGACACCTCCAATATACCTCTACCAAGTAGAAGACTCAACTCATACATACATGACCTCCTCATAATGATACTCACATCCTTTAAATAGGATGGGTAACACCTAATCCCAATGTAGGCCGACCCATTACCCAATATAATTAATTCCTATGTGAGCCCATATAACTAAGGGGATGTGTGCCACATGTCGGCATCTCCATCAACCCATATACATTATATTATCATATCCCATGTGAACCCATACATATAACTAAGGGGATGTGTGCCACATGTCGGCATCTCCATCAACCCATATATATTATATTATCATATCCCAAGGTACATAGCATTGCCTCCCTCTTTGACATGTTTTGTCCCCGAAACATAAGAAGAAGCCATATAATGAGTGTGCTTTAAGTTATTGCACACTTGTCGCCATGCTTGATCATCTAACCACCCATATGAAATCTTAGTGGGTGATGTTACTCCAAACATGATTCCATATTCCATTGTGTCGCATCTGATTCCATCATGGTCCATATGTGTTCCTCCTCGGCATCCATGCATATCCATAATGATTATTCTTGTGATTCCATGTCATATAATTATTGTTCCATTGATTCCATGTATAGCCAAAATTATTACTCCTCCAATTCCCTATATATCCATATAGATTGTTGACCTCATGTGTCCGAGCATGTCTCCATGATGTTTTCCTCTCATGATGATATGGGTGTCTATATGGTGCAACCTTAGTATGTGCAACCTTATCAATCTTTTCCTCTACTTTCTTTTCCTCTTCAAACTTGTTTGTTATTTCTTTTTTCTCTTGAGTAGAGAATTTCTTTTCTTTTTCATCATCCTCTCCTTCTGATTCATCCTTATTCCCTTCTTCACCATCTTCAAATTCATCTTCATGATCCAATTTTACATTATTTTTTTCCTTGCTAAGTGTGATATCTTGCAATGTAATTTTCTTTCGCTTGTACCATAATTTCATGAATTTATTTTGCACATTAATATTAATTGTTCCCAATGTCTCTAACCAAGGATATCCAAGAACAATATCCATACCATCCATATCTAAAGCATAAAAATCTAAATGTAAAACATATTTATCTATAGAAAGCTTTAAATCTTCAAAACTTGAATTTTCTTACCATCCATTCAAGATTCCTTGATATGCTTTGTTTGCACGTGTAGATTGTGAGCTACATCCATATTGATGAAGTTATATTGGCTGCTACAGCTTTATGGAAACAATTACCTTTTTCTTTGAATGCACCCTTCAAACCGAAATATTGAAGCTTCCTTCCTTGAGATGCACTATCTGTGTAGAGCTTCATCATCAACATCTTCTTCTTATTCTTATTCTTCTCGATGTTGCTTCTACTTCGCTTCTACCGCTTCTTATTTTTATCTCTGTCTTCTTCTTCTTCTGCTTCGTCTTCTTCTTCTTTTGTTGCCCATCTGTCCATGAAAACTTGTTCCAGTTCCTCTAAAGACCAATTAGACTTTTCCTTTTCTAACTCAGAAAACCAAATCTGTGCAGGGCCACTAATCCACAACTTGAATAACCAAATATCTGATGGTTTAGAGAATTTATCCCTAAATTTTTTCCACCATTCTCTAGCATCAATCCTGCCATCTCCAAAAAAAGCTACCATCCCCATGATCCACAAAACTAGGGTTTTAGGAATAAACCCTTTTGATCAAAACTTTTTCTAACCCTTTCGACTAAAGGTTGGCCAAAAATCAGAAATCACAAAACACAAACCCCAATTTAATTTTTGAGAGGTTTATGTACGTACCCAAAATTGTAAGGTACTGTACTGCGGAACGGTGTAATAAATGCCCCAATGATGATACAGGTCTCTTCGCAAGGTGTTCGGGATCCAGAGAAGCTTTACGGATATGCGTTAACATCCCACATGCCCCGCTTAGCCCCCACGTGCTTTGTTTTCCCTTTTTTCCTCTTTTCTTGGCTTTTTGGTCTTCAGTGAAACCGCCGCCTGAACAGGGCGGCGGTCCTGTAACCGCCGCCCTGAGCAGGGCGGCGGTCCTTTACGCATTTTCCAGAACGTTCTTTTGACGGAACGCACGCAAAGTTCAACGCTTCACCAGCTTTTCTTGCCGACTTGAGGATGCATTAATGTTTTTGGTCCCCTGGAATAGTGTTTTTCCTTTGTTTATTGTTTAGGAGTTTAGTTTGGTTTTGATCTTTGGGTGTTTTAATTCCTATAAGTGCATGGTTTGTGCACATGCAAATGGCCCCTCATTCTTGTTTCAAAACTCACCATTTTCAGTATTTCAGTCTTCTAGTTTGCTTAAGTTTGATAGTTTAAATCTTTTACATGCTTAGTTGCATTACTCAGCTGTTGGTAAGCCACAGATCCAACTTGTGCAAACAATATTATTGTTTCTGGAGTAGAATAGTTTAGGCAGCCATTAAAGTTACAGGTTTTGTTCTTCATACAGACTAGTTTCAGGTTCTGGACGCTTTTGTTGCATGATCCGCATGAGACCCCACTAGGAATTGCATAGGCCAAGCTCTGTACTCTTGCCTTTATCCCTCTCCTATCCACATTCTATTCTCGTCGCATTCAAGGCCGTCCATTGATCCAGATATCTATTCCCGTTGATGCAAGCATTACGCGCTTTTCGGATTCACGTGAGCACAAAGGACGAAGAGATCACACTTTGAGGGGACAAGAACACACACACCATCAAATTCGCCACATTACTGCATGAAATCCGGTTCCATCTTTCAAAGTTTTAGTTAGAACTTATCAAATAAAGTAGTTAATCGCTTTATTACGCTTATTTTCATTCTCGATATTGCCAGGGAAGTTGTGGGGATTGATAGTTTAGAAACTATGATTCATTCCTCACTTCTAAGGTAGGATCGAGAATCTTGCAAATAGATTAGTTATTTCGTTGTTTAGAATAGATATACAAAATTGCACGCATACAAATAGCTACACTTGGCTATTTTGTTTGTTTTACGTTATTAGTTTAGTTGTCAAATTCTAAATATTTTTAGATAGTGCTTTCTTATAAATTGCCGAAAATACAAAAAAAAAAATTATATATCTTTGAAGTGTACTTAGATTTTACTTTATTATAGTTTGTTTCATTCTTTGCTTTTGCATGACAATTACGGGACCTAGGGAGCCCAGGAATACATTTTCGAGCCAATTGTGCCCCAGCCCCAATATCGTAGTGGCGAATCGACATTAACCAAAACCTTAGGATATAAGTCTTCCAAACAACAACAGAGACTTCCAATGATCAGTCACAAATGAGAGGGTTAAACGTAGAAGACGACCAAGCACACACATTTTGGTCAAATCAACCAAACTACAGGTTATCCTAGAAAACATCCACATGACTGTAGAAGGATTTGAAAGAGAACAAATATCCGGGTGCGATCCTTTAGTTCCACAAATGTAGGAGCCAGGAGACAACCTCATAGATATAGATACCACTTAAGAATTCAAGTTCTTTAGAACACCCGTGAGGTATTCTAAGAAAATCACACAATTACGATTCTAAACGTAGAGGCTGAAAAAGCTTATGAATACTTTGGATATTAGGGATTAGAACTTGATCTCACGTATGACCATAATAGGACCGCAACAACCAAGAGTCTACGGGTGTGATCCACAAATCCCATGACCTAACGAATCCACAAGTCGCTTAGATATAGACACCGGCCTACACACATTAGTATTTTAGTCTACTCCGATTCCACCTATCATCATTCAACAGCTTGTCCCTACTAGACACACAAATAATAACAAAGCTAGAGAATTTTTGACTAGGCCGAGAATCGTCCATAGAGTTGACTATATTCACCATATATGACCCTATCGGGAGAAATACATGAAACCATCCCGGTCATTTTCCACGCATCCCACAACCCATAGATCGAATCATGCGAGCTCGATATTGATTGGAGCCTTGAGCGTCATCCTCGCCGATCGATCTATCACACCAGTCCCAAGTTAGAAGGGCCTTCTTTGCCTTAGATTCGCAAATACCATTAGTGCGTGTCGAAGACATTAGACTCCCTAACTAGTTTTTCTACATATTCTACCCCCACCGGCTGTCTCGGCACGACCTCGGGAGGTCGGGTACGCGAAGAGTCACTTGTTGATTCTCACGCTCGCCTGTTGCTTTTCCGACGTACAAAATTGGTGAACCCAACGTGAAACAAACGAAATTAGTGAAGCTGACGTAAAACTTCCTACCTTCTCGTTCGGAGTCATAAATATCACGTTTCCCTTCACAAATCACCTTCGCTCCTTCCCATTATTCTGCGGGTATTCATATACCCCCCGAATATGTCGGGATTCGATGCATATGGCAGACCCCTCCTGGGTCTTGAGGCATACTATGCCCAACAGAATAGGGAGTCATCACCCTCACTCTTAATGTGGGGCGACAACTATTCAACTAATCAGTTGTCAACGCAAACGCCAAGGACTAGATATAGTTCGTCCTTCCAAGCAGAGGGGTTGGAGCAACAACTCGCTCAAACACAAACAGAGCCTTCAGGCTCAAACAATATGACATTGACTGGAGAATCTGCTTCATCTCCTCAGGTGCTACTTAGACCACATATTAGCAGACAATCAGATCCATACTCGGTTCTAGATGACGAGTACTCAATACGTTATCCTAGGAATGAACAACGCTCTCAAGGCATGTACCCACCTGTAGGAAGTTTACAAATACAACCCGAGTTCTCTCCTCAAGAAAATACCTCTATGCCATCACATATAGAAAATACTCTCAGAGAAACTTGGCAAGATAGCAATCGGGCCGATTCATGACAGGCTATCACATGCCTATACAACACCGGGATATACAACAAACGCCACCAAGGAACAATATCATGACTTCACCAAACGAAGTCATTTCAACTCTAATAGAAAAGGTTAGAGGATTAGAACTTGCCCAAGTGAATCAAAATTCGAAATTCATACAAACAGGGAGTTCCAATCCTCCGCACCATCCTAGCCAAGTAGATCTCCTCACAGGAGTAGGCACGTTAGGTATGACTCCTCAGTATTCACAACAAGTACCAACTAGACCCACTATCGCTAGCACAGTTCCTCCTGGTCCGGTACAGAGCAACCCATTCCTGGATAGTACCCCTTCGTACTTAAACATGTACTCCAAATCGCCACAAGGGGATATGTACTCATCCCCCGGCATGTTTACTCAAATGCAGGGATTGCCTTATGCCCCTGCCAACGCGTACGTTACGCCATATCAACAACCCGTTCCGCCACCGCCTCCTCAACAGGCACCATCAATGGTTGAGACGTATGTAATAGGGACTTATTCAGAATATTTAAAGGAGCCCTTAGATTTTGCCATAAGAAGCGTTATGCTTCCAAGGCCTCTTCCCGATTTGCCCAAATACAAAGGAGAAGGAGATCCGAATGCGCATATCAAAGCTTACGCTACAGCCATTCGAGAATTACTCCCATGGGATGGGGTCGTTGCTAAAATATTCCCCAAAACGCTGGAAGGCATTGCCCTCGATTGGTATTACAGAATACCCGAGGCTTCCATACATTCATTCAAACAACTCGTGTCTGAGTTCATCAAAGCCTTCGACATGAACAAACTATTAAGGACAGGAATCAGGGAGTTCTTGCACATCAAGCAAGAACATAACGAGTCTGTCGCCCATTTCATCCAAAGGTGGCGCACAGTCCTTTATTCCTCGGCAAGCGCTCCAAACATGGATCAGATGGAGCTATGTGATTTATTCCTTCATTCTCTTAGCGAAAGAAGTCCAGAAGTTCCCACTAAGGACTTATGACGAAGTACTTGAGAGTGCTCTACGAATAGACCAGGCAGCAATAGATAGTGGCCGTAAGACGTATGGAGCAAATGGGAGGTTAATCACCTCCACTCAAAATACTACAACTACCACAAATGTCAATCAAGGACCCAAAATCCTTAACAAAAATCGTGGGGTAACAACAGGATGGGGTAACCGACCAGCCCAAGAGGGTAAATGTCGTTAATACTCCGTCACAAACAAACAACCAAAGAAACAACAATTTTACCCCGATTTGGTCAATACGGTGGATTTTAATAATCCACAACAACAACGGCGAAATCCCATGCAAGGCTAAGCTAAAACTCATTTGGTTACCAAAACCAAAGTCAAAACCAAAAACAACAATTCCAAAACTTTGGTCCTAATAGCAACAGCAGTTTGATCGAATTTTAGGCCACAATACACACCAAACCAACAAAATGGGAATTATAATCCCAATTCTTATTGTGGTTTCCATAAAGTCGGGGTCATGACACTAGACGTGTCATGACTACAACAAATTCATGCAACGCTTGCAAATGAACAAAAACAATTTTTTATGGATATGTTCTTAGCAGATCCTACGTCACCAACGGCAAGTACCTTCGCAGGGGCAGTTTCCCCTCAGAATGCCCCTCTCAAGATCTTTAATGATCCACTCCCAAATCATGATAACGATGGGTTGAAACCAACTGGAACAAACAAAGGCGCAATAACAGGAAACAATGATCACGAGGCCTCAACTTCGCTAAATCTGTTAGTCGTGCCACAACTAGGAAGTCAGCCGCGACCTAAGGTAGTTGGATTAGTGGAGTTAGACTCCGAATTACCCGTTGAAGCAATTACGAGGACACGAGAGTATTTCTCTCAACCAAGTCCAAGCCATCTGCCGGAAGCAGATAACATCCAGCAAACCGTAGCAAAACCTATGGGTGCTTACGATCTAATTAATGATCTAACAAAAACCTTCTCGCATATTTCATTCCTTGATTTACTAAAGAATTCCCCTGCTCACAGGGCTGCTCTTTTAGAGGCGTTAGGTTTGGGTCATTTAATTAGTATCACTCCACCACCAGAAGCACAAGTAAATCATATAGACTTTGATGTTTATCCTCCGGGACAGGCGGATAGGGATGTCGAATTCATATTCGAAATAAGTAAAATGCCTACGGATGCCGAGATCGCACGCCGAGGCGATCCAAATTCACTTGCAAGTACAGTTTATAATAATTATGTAAAACGGCAATGGTTGACGATGGAGTGCAAGGTTAACATAGTCCCTTTCTCTTTTCTCCAAAAATTGGGATATGGTGAAACAAACTGTTCCACTACTCGAAATACCTTGAGAGGCTACGATAGCCTTAAAGCCACATCGATAGGAACTATAATACTACCGGTCACTTTGGGACCTAAAACAATCCTGACTGAGTTTTATATTATAGATCGGGAAACTAACTATAATATGATCCTCGGCCGGCCGTGGATACATCGAATGAAGGCAATCCCTTCCACGCTATTTCAAGAAGTAAGATTCTTGCATCTGGGAAAGGTATTTGTAGCCAAAGGTGATCCAAAGCCGTTTGACGTACACCTAGCTGATTTAAAGAAGAGACCAGGTGTACACTCAGAATTCGAACTTCCAACAAACCAACTTAATAAACCCACTGACTCAAAGTCAAAAGAAAAGTTGGTACCTACGACGGATCTTGAAACCATCAGCGTAGCCAAAACAACCCCAATTCCTGGCGGTAAAGCTAAAGAAACTGTATCATTAGGGACTACTGCAAAAATCGTTGAATTAATAGAACAAGATTTACCAATGTTCTTACCATTTGATTCGGTAGGTATAGGATATTCCTTAGGGGTTGGCTCTCTTCCAGCAGAAAAGATCTTTGCATGGTCAAAGTAGAATGTGCAAATACAGTAGATACACCTACATCTATGCTCCCGGCTAAATATTGGACTCTCCATTTCGATGGAGCTAAATGCCGCTATGGAGCGGGGGCAGGTATAATTCTTACCTCACCCGAGGAAAAGGTCCTCCCATTCTCTTTCAAGTTGAACTTTGAATGCACAAACAACGGCACTGAGTACGAAGCTCTCCTCCTTGGCCTTACCTTAGCCAAAAGAATTGGTATTGATAACATCAAAGTTTTAGGAGACTCGCAATTAGTAACAAACCAAGTTTCTGAAATATATGAAACTAAATCAACATTTACAACTCTACAAAGACGCGTGTTAGATTTAAGCAAAGCGTTTAATTTCATATCCATTGAAGCAATCCCACGAGAGAAAAATCTTCTCGCCGATTCAATAGCAACTTCGGCATCACGCTTCACTCCAAGCAATGAGCTAGAAGATACTCACTTCACAGTATCCATTCGTAACGAACCATTGATAAAAACAATGACAAATCCTCTTTCAAACGGGAATGAATCTCACTGTCCTAGACCATGCTGAAATGATGCGGCTACTTTGGATTACTTAAATGCCTATGCAGCATTACATCGCTCCTGTCACACACTAGATTTATCTCTGATCCCGCATTCATCTTCCTACTTCGGAAATCCCGTAACGGATCTTTCCTCGCAAAGGGAACCTAGCATATACGCAATAGAAAATGGGGATGATATAGATCTACCTCCAGCACCACCTGAGTTCGAAGAGGGTAACGCCTCTTTAATCGAAGAAACAATCGATGTCAACATTGGGACAGAAAATGAACCAAGGATATTGAAACTAGGTTCTTCATTAACCCCAGAAGAAGTAGAAATACATACTCAGGTTCTCAAAGAACATCAGAAGGCATTTGCATTTAATTACAAAGAGATGACAGGAGTCGCACCCCACATTGCGGTGCACAACCTCGTCACTAGATCAGATGCGAAGCCAATTAAGCAAAAATCAAGACCTATGAAGCCCAAGGTAGCCCTTATGGTAAAAGAGGAGGTAATAAAACTCCTTCAGGTAGGATTCATCAAGCCAGTTGACTACTCCCAATGGGTATCAAACATCGTTCCCGTTCTCAAGAAGAATGGAAAGATACGCATCTGCATAGATTTCCGGGACATTAACAAAGCATGTCCTAAGGATGACTTCCCATTGCCATCTATCGATGTCATTGTTGATGCAACAGCTGGGTTTGAGCTCTTGTCTCTCATGGATGGATTCTCGGGATACAATCAAATCAGAATATCCGAGCAAGATCAAGCTAAAACCACCTTTATAACTCCTTGGGGAACCTATTGCTACGTTGTTATGCCATTCGGTCTCAAGAACGCCGGTGCCACGTACCAGCGGGCTATGACTTATATATTTCACGATTTAATTCATAAAATCATGGAATCCTATGTAGATGACTTGTTGGCTAAAGCCAAGAAGCGTTGTGACCATCCCGAAGTACTCCGTGTCATTCTTTCACGTTTAATAGAATACGGAGTTACGCTAAATCCGAAAAATGCGTCTTTGGTGTAACAGGAGGAAAGCTCCTAGGTTACATCATATCGTCACGAGGGATCGACGTTGATCCAACCAAAATTCAGGCTGTCCTCGAAATGGTCCCACCTTCGAGTGAATCTGGAATCAGATCATTTCTCGGGAAGCTGGGTGCAATCCGAGATTCATCCCGGACTTAAGCTTCGCTATTCATCCAATCAATAATTTACTCAAGAAAGACTATAGCATTGATTGGACTGAAGACTGCAACGAAGCTTTCAATGCAGTTAAATGCTTCTTACTGTCACCACCTACGCTAATGCCACCTAAGCTAGATCGCCCGTTAATTCTATACTCATGGGCTACCGATGTTTCGTTAGCTTGCATGCTAGCCCAAGAAGACGATGACAAGAGAGAGCGTGCAATTTATTTCATTAGCCGAACATTGCTCGACTACGAAACGCGCTATACACAAGCAGAACGAGAATGCCTTGCCATAGTTTTCGCAACCAAACGCCTAAGACACTACATGCTAAATCAAGAGACAAGGGTCATGGTAAAAACTGACCACTTACGAACCTTCCTCACACAAGGGTCCCTGTCTAAAAAGGCGGGACGCTTTATAACCTTAATGGGAGAGTTCGAATTAACTTTTGTAAACCAAAAGTCAGTTAAAGGGAAAATCATCGCAGATTGGTTAGCTGATAACCCGCTAGACGGAGGCGACTTAGTAGACTTAGACTTTCCAGACGAATGCGTGTACTACGTCGAAACCCGACCTGCTATATCTGAGTGCCCTTGGTACGCTGATATCATTAGTTATATCATGGACCATAGGTACCCAGAAGGAGCTACACCTCAACAAAGAAGGTGGTTACGCATTATCGTAGCTAAATACGTCATTATAGAGCAAGTGCTCTATCGGAAAGCATTCGATGGAATGCTCTTAAGGTGTGTTGACACAGAAGAGTCCAAGAAGATTCTCCATGAATCTCACAGCGGTATATGTGGAGGCCACTTCGGCGGCCACGCCACCACTCGAAAAATACATCGAATGGGCTATTTCTGGCCCACTCTAGAACATGACGCAATAGAGTTTGTACGCAGGTGTCATAAATGTCAGGAGTTCTCTCATGAGATCCACATGCCGACAAGCTTTGCAGACCGATCGCTACTCCGTGGCCCTTTTCTACATGGGGCCTGGACTTGATAGGGAAGTTCTCTCCCTCGTCCACAGACGGCCACAATTTTATAATCACGGCCACTGAATATTTCACTAAATGGGTAGAGGCCATGCCTCTTACAACCGTACTGTTACTCCAGTAATCGCTAAGTTCATTTTGAACCAAATCATTTGCAGGTACGGTATCCCGCAAATTATTATCTCAGATAATGGAACTTCTTTCAAGAATGAAGAAGTTCGTGAGCTATGCAACAAATTTAAAATCAGCCATCATACGGCTTCCTTGTACTATCCCCAAGCCAATGGGCAGGCTGAAGCAACGAACAAAACACTGAAAGCCATTCTCCTTAAAACAGTGAAAGAAAACAAGCGGGATTGGCATTTGAAATTATATCCGGCCTTGTGGGCCCATCGAACCTCAATAAGAACTCCGACAGGAGCAACTCCTTTCTCGCTGGTATTTGGGTCAGAAGCAGTTCTCCCACTCGAAGTTGAAATCCCCAGTCTCCGCATTTCGCTACAAGGGATTCTGGATGAGGACGCTTACAGAGAAGCACGTCTTTCTCAATTAGAAAGCCTGGATGAAGCTAGGTTAGATGCTGAACAACGACATAGAGTCTATGCCGACCGAATGTGCCGGCAGTATAACAAGAAAGTCTATGAACGTGACATATACGAAGGTGACCTAGTTATGAGGTTAGACAGTCGGATCGACAAGAAGACCGGCGAAGGAAGGAAATTCCGGCCCAAATGGTTGGGCCCATACCGAGTCATGAAAGACTACGGGAATGGTGCTTATCTCTTATGCACGCTAGAAGGTGAGGAGTTTGGCGAAACAGTCAATTCCCTCCACCTCAAACGTTTCTACGCATAAGCAGCAAGCGCTGCCTATATAACTATCTACATCACATTTTCATATAAATTAGGATCATTTTGTCCACTTGTTCTTACACAAATTGTGATCAAGGAATCTATTCTCAAAGCAATTTATTTCAAACTCGTGATGTTTCTGGCATGAAGTTCTTTAATCATACTTCTCCGTCTTCGATATCATCAATCAATTCAGAATCTTTTATCTAATAAAATCAGACATGACGAAGTCCTAACGGTAACCATACCAAGCTCTGCAAGTTTGTTCTCGCTTTGGTTTCTTCTTAGGATAGGTGTCTTGCCTATGGTCTGTTCTAGAAGCTTCATGGTGTCACATCTATCCCATATGCACATCTCTTTGGAAATAAGAATATACTGACATCTTACTCAAACAAACAAGTCAAGAAGTGATTAAACAGAAAATTTTATTTTACACATTTCCTTGCCCCACCAACCTTCGGTGATGAGCTTGCGTCTCTTACTAGTGACGTAGGGTTGGGAAAGGATGGAAATGCCCTTACTCGCCTATGCCTTGCCCACGGTGATAAACCCATGCTTCTTACAGGTAGCACGGGGCAAAGTGTAGGGGGTCCTCTAGACAAAGTAAATGTTAAAAGGTCATAAACAAACAATTCAAACTTTGAGTCAAAAACGAATGAATCAGATATTCAAAATTCCAAAAAGAGTTAAAAATCCTAAAAAAACCCAGATTTTGTCTACTATGTGGCCATCTACGGGTCTAAGTCTGGATAAACCGCAAGGTAAGTTACATCCAAAACTATGAAGTCATTCAGGTAGAGTAAGCTTGTAGTTTTCAATTTGGTTCCACCAAAGCTTCGTCTGTCTTTCATCACTATCACTTCACCATATTTCATAACTTGCGCCCTTCTTGGCTCTTGGTGATGAGCTCTCGCATCTTACTAGTTGCGTGGAGTTAAGGGTGGGGCAAGTCAATCTGTTCATCATACTGGTTGTTCTCATCACTTTGCCAAAACAAATCATGAGGTATCCAAATTGCTAAACAAAAGTTAAGATTCAAGATCACAATATATCTACAATATCATGTATCAGCATCATGAAACACAAAAAGAAAGCAAACATTTGCATCATCTGTTTTCCATTGCATACATTCTAGAAAGCATATAAAACATACATCGTAGTATACACGAAAAAGCTGGAAACAGAAAGGGAAGACACAAGTGACAAAGTTTTGATCCAAAATCGGCGCATATATATAAATAGTCAATATTTGTATACAATGCCATCATGCACTAGGCATGGTCAAAATGCTCAAAGAGCCCGTAATACACAAAAGAATCCATAATACAAAAAGTGCATAGGAGCCAAGTGGCCTCTCAACCCCTACGCGATCCCACTGAAGGTGCGCGCCCTCGCCAGACTACAACTACGCCGGTGCTCGAATGGACTAAGGCTCGGGGTCTCGAGGGGCGGTCATGGTCTCGCCATGAGAACGGCTCCTCATAAGGCGCTCGGCTATCCTATAGCCTGCCAACTCTGTACGGAGAGTAGACACCATCTTGGCCACATGCCAAACGGGAGCAAAGACGTCGGTATGCCTGCCGGCTGCTGAGGGCTCCCCGGCATCTACGGATAGCTCCGCACGGGTCTTATCCATAGGGATCATCGAGAGAATCGCACATACCCTATAGATTAAATCCCGCCACTCGGCAGGTCTCTCTGCAAAACAAAGAAGAAAGACGAATTAGAAACTAGGCAAGAGGCTAAAATATACAAGATACAAATATAAGGAGGGATAAGCGGCTTAAAACAAGTCAAAAAAATCAAACTAACACCGAAAGGGAGAAAGGATAACTTACTCGGTCACTGTGCCTCCAAGATGGGTCACTAGGGCCGGCACCCGTTGCGAGATGCCGCCGCCGATTGAGGAGCTACTCCTCGTAGTTAGGGCAACATGACGCCCGCAACGGACTCATCATCTCCACCATGGCCCCGGAGAGTGGCTCCTCGGAAACCGTCTCTCTCTCTCTGCGCTCTCGCTCCGCCTCTCCGCCTCGCATGATATCCCCGAGTATCATGCCACTCAGATCACTCTCGTCCGTCTCGCTCCTCCGACCCTCCCTCTGTGGACTCCTCAGAATCGGAGTCAATATCTATAGGGTCATCGCTACTATGAGCAGGACCCGCGGTAATCCGAAGTAAAGGTGCCCGAGGCGCACCAGCTCTCCCTCTGGCCCGAACTATCCCCCTGGCTGCAATAGGAATGCCAGGGGTAACCACTGTCCAACCACGGCCTCTAGGCCCCCCTCTAGCCTCCCGAACTGATCTATAAACTGGTGCTACTGGAGGAAGCATGCCCACATATGGGAGGCCGAACTGCTGAGGAACCCTGCTGAAAGGATGTACCTCCACCCGTCCCACACGGTCAATAAGCTGCCCTGTAATGGAGCAGGAAACCAATGTCATGGCCTCCTCTCCCCATACGCCGGCCATAAGCTGGTACGGTGTGGCCTCCATGTCTGCTATAGTGAGGGAGGCTACTGGCTGGTGAGGTGCTCTAAGCACCGACATATCTGACCATCTGGCCGCCCTCACAGCCCCAGGATCTGCCACCTCCACGCCTCTGCCATAAGGAATAAAATGCTCATACACCCAACTCATGACTAGAGTTGGGTGGCTCAACGACTGTCCCTGTAAACGGACCACCCTATATAAGTCGTGATAGGTGGTCCCCAAAATGTCTCGCCCGTGCGTATATCCGGCCATGCCCCTCTATCTGTGCAATGATGGGGGCCCAACAGTATAACAAAGTGTCCCCTCCCTTGTCCCCGATCAGTCTCGAGGCAAGGATCCCCATGATGGCCTGTCGAAATATGGGGATGGGCAAAGAAGGAATGGATCTAACTCTCACTCCCTTCTTCAGCCCCATGGAAATAGTTGCATCTCCCATATATGTCACCCACTGTGCAATCTGTGCCCGTGAGCCTGCTGTCTCTAATGTAAGTCGCCTCCCGATGATCGGGACCCCTAGAATGCGGTAGACATCCTCTAATGTAATGGTCCACTCACCACGGACCCCCTGCACCGGAAAGTGTTCCGATCTGCATCCCAAGATGAGAACAAGTCACGCAGTATGTGATGTGGACGAGCAAAGTGAGGCACACGCGATATCCGCACTATGCCGGCCCTCTGCAATGTGTCCTCCTCATCTGCTGAGAGGGCATCCAATACCCCGGGCAGCCACTCACACTCTCTCTCCCGGCTCCATCTAATATACTCCTCCTTCGCCTGCATACACCCAAAAACACACAAAACAGAGTAAGTTAGTATCTAAACGATATCAAGAGAGTTATAAAAACATACACAAATGCTAAAAATACAAGTGTAGGTTTTCAAAAGAGGTCTTTTTGCATTCTGTGCAAAACCGCCGCCCTGGGCAGGGGGGCGGTTTTGTAACCGCCGCCTCGAAGGTGGCGGTCTCGTGACCGCCGCCCTGATAGGGGCGGCGGTCATGTAACCGCCGCCCGGCCAGAGCGGCGGTCACGGTCTGAAAACCCGCTCGGGTTTTTAACCCCAAAAAGCCAAAAACTGGCAAAAAACGACCATTTTAGCTAAAAATAAAGCCTACCCAGTAGGCGCCCCCCCTAGATGGACCTTTTAAACCTAACATTTTCAAAAATGACCCCCCCATTACAACAAATTTAGCATTTCAAAATTGAAGAGGGAAAAACACAAAATTGAAGAAAAACCAACCTGTGATCTCGCGGGGTGGCATTTCGCACGTAGAGGCATGATCACTATCTCGTTGTGGACGTTTTGACTCTACTCATGTGAGAAACCGTTACCGTGGGCCCCAGAGCTCAAAATCTATCAAATCGACTCGCGTAAATGAATAGTAAAATGGGCCCACTTTTATATATATAGCGCTCTAATTCGTTTTAAATCCCCTTTTCACAGGTTCGGAGCGCCAACGGAGGTAAGTTTCTATCCTCGCACTAATGGTACGTCCTCTTCCCCTATTATTTTAGCGTTTATTTTCCAAGTTATTGTATCTATCTGCACTTGAGTTCCCCTTTCATTTTGCAGGTAGCGGGAATTTCGGATGGCGTCATTTCGACACATGGACGTATAAGGTATAACTTCTAACTTCCCATTTCGGGACGGCCATACTCGGACCCACCGTTTTATGCCTCTTCATGGCTAAAACACTTCTCCGAGGGGGCAATATGTACGTACCCAAAATTGTAAGGTACTGTACTGCGGAACGGTGTAATAAATGCCCCAATGATGATACAGGTCTCTTCGCAAGGTGTTCGGGATCCAGAGAAGCTTTACGGATATGTGTTAACATCCCACATGCCCCGCTTAGCCCCCGCGTGCTTTGTTTTCCCTTTTTCCTCTTTTCTTGGCTTTTTGGTCTTGAGTGACGAAACCGCCGCCCGACAGGGCGGCGGTCCTGTAACCGCCGCCCTGAGCAGGGCGGCGGTCCTTTACGCATTTTCCAGAACGTTCTTTTGACAGAAACGCACGCAAAGTTCAACGCTTCACCAGCTTTTCTTGCCGACTTGAGCATGCATTAATGTTTTTGGTCCCCTGGAATAGTGTTTTTCCTTTGTTTATTGTTTAGGAGTTCAGTTTGGTTTTGATCTTTGGGTGTTTGAATTCCTATAAGTGCATGGTTTGTGCACATGCAAATGGCCCCTCATTCTTGTTTCAAAACTCACCATTTTCAGTAGTTCAGTCTTCTAGTTTGCTTAAGTTTGATAGTTTAAATCTTTTACATGCTTAGTTGCATTACTCACCGTTGGTAAGCCACGAGATCCAACTTGGCAAACAAAGATATTGTTTCTGAGTAGAATAGTTTAGGCACCATTAAAGTTACAGGTTTTGTTCTTCATACGACTAGTTTCGTGTTCGGATGCTTTTGTTGCATGATTCGCAGAGACCCCGCTAGGAATTGCATAGGCCAAGCTCGTACTCTTGTGCTATCCCTCTCCTATCCACATTCTATTCTCGTCTGCATTCAAGGTCAGTCCCATTGATCCAGATATCTATTCCTGTTGATGTAAGCATTACACGCTTTTCTGGATTCACGTGAGCACAAAGGACGAAGAGATCACACTGAGGGGACAAGAACACACACACCATCGGATTCGCCACTGTTCTGCGAAATCCAGGTTCCATCTTTCAAAGTTTTAGTTAGAACTTATCAAATAAAGTAGTTAATCACTTTATTACAGTTTATTTCCATTCTCGATATTGCCAGGGAAGTTGTGGGGATTGATAGTTTCTGAGAAACTATGATTCATTCCTCACTTCTAAGGTAGGATCGAGAATCTTGCAAATAGATTAGTTATTTCGTTGTTTAGAATAGATATACAAAATTGCACAGACAAATAGCTACACTCGGCTATTTTGTTTGTTTTACGTTATTAGTTTAGTTGTCAATTCTAAATATTTTTAGATAGCTGCTTTATTATAAATTGCCAGAAAATACAAAAAAAAAAAGAAATTATATATGCTTTGGAAGTGTACTTAGATTTTACTTTATTATAGTTTGTTTCATTATCAAGCTTTTGCATGACAATTACGGGACCTAGGAGAGCCAGGAATACATTTTCGAGCCAATTGTGCCCTGACCCAATATCGTAGTGGCGAATCGACATTGACCAAAACCTTAGGATACAAGTCTTCCAAACAACAATGACTTCCAACAAGATCGTGTCACAACTGAGAGAGGTTAAACGTAGAAGACGACTAAGCACACACATTTTGGTCAAATCAACCAAACTACAAAGTTATCCTAGAAAACATCCACATGACTCGTAGAAGGATTTGAAAGAGAAAAAATATTCGGGTGCGATCCTTTAGTTCCACAAATGCATGGAGACACCCTCGTAGATATAGATACCAGCTTAAGAATTCAAGTTGCTAGAACACCTGTGAGGTATTCTAAGAAAATCGCACAATTACTGATTCTAAACGTAGAGGCTGAAAAAGCTTACGACTACTAGATACTAGGGATTAGAACTTGATCTCACGTATGACCATAACAGACCGCAACAACCAAGAGCCTACGGGTGTGATCCACAAATCCCACACCCAACGAATCCACAAGTCGGCTTAGATATAGACACTAGCCTACGCACATTAGTATTTCACTACTCGATTCCACCTATCATCATTCAACAAATTGTCCCTACTAGACACAACAAATAACAAAGCTAGAGAATTTTGGACTAGGCTAGAGAATCGTCCATAGAGTTGACTTTATTCACCATATGACCCTATCAAGAGAAATACACGAAACCATCCCAGTCATTTTCCACGCATCCCACAACCCATAGATCGAATCACGCCGAGCTCGATATTGATTGGAGCCTTCGAGCAGTCATCCTCACCGATCGATCTATCACACCATCCAAGTTAGGAGGGCCTTCTTTGCCTTAGATTCGCAAATACCATTAGTGCGTGTCGAAGACATTAGACTCCCTAACTAGTTTGTCTCGCATATTCTACCCCCACCGGTCCGCTGCCCTCTCGGCATGACCTCGGGAGGTCGGGTGCGTGGAAGAGTCACTTGTTGATTCTCACGCTACTTTGTTGCTTTTCCGACGTACGCTTTAAAATGTAATAAATTCAGAAAAAATCATCAAATTGCGGCCTGTGGAGGAAAATAGTGAAAAACAAAAAAATGAAATAACTCGACAAAATAGATCCAAAATTCTGAAATTTCAAAGTGGTATAACCTTTGAATATATTACCATCAACCCAAAAACATTGTTTCCTAATTCGTCATTATTAAGAAGATATAGATGAAACCATAGAATTAGGGTTTCAACCCTAAAACAGACACAACTTTTGCAAAACAGCTCCAAAAAATCTGAAATTCGGAGGGAAGATCACTTGAACTATGTATCCACTCCCCACAAAAATATCTAAAAAATCCAAGTTGATCTCAAGATATAGATGAATCACCAACATTAGGGTTTCATCCCACAAATTTCCTGGATCACTACTCTGATACCACTTGATAAGAACCTTGCATATAATAAATCAATAAATTGTAGAATATAACACAACACCAGATATATGTGGGGCCAAGATGCCCTAATATCAATATATGTAGAATAATACCCTTAAGGTAGGGCAACACCATACAATGCTCCTTAAGGAAGGAGTAACTCCACAATCTCCCAAGATGGGAATCCACTTCGAGGGGGACACCTCCAATATACCTCTACCAAGTAGAAGACTCAACTCATACATACATGACCTCCTCATAATGATACTCACATCCTTTAAATAGGATGGGTAACACCTAATCCCAATGTAGGCTGACCCATTACCCAATATAATTAATTCCTATGTGAGCCCATATAACTAACTAAGGGGATGTGTGCCACATGTCGGCATCTCCATCAACCCATATACATTATATTATCATATCCCATGTGAACCCATACATATAACTAAGGGGATGTGTGCCACATGTCGGCATCTCCATCAACCCATATATATTATATTATCATATCCCAAGGTACATAAAGCACCAAGCGCATGCGCATCTACATAGAGTAGAGTAGAAATTATGCACCCAAAGATATGGTGGTAAAGCTTCCGCTCCTTGTGCCCGTTATCTCTCACATCTATGGATATGTACTAGAGAATAATCATTCCCATCATACTCATGTATAAGAGAGGGAACATTATTCCTCGTAAACCCAATCAAAAAGGATACTCTCACCTCTCGTCATCCTAACAGATTGCCTCGTGAGTCGCCCATCAACACGTTGTTGTTTCGTGTAAGGTATATACCATCATATTCCATCTGTCCCCCTCATTCTTCCACTGGTCCTCCATGGTGTGTAAGAATGATTCGGGTATCTCCTCTCTGGTATACCTAGGTAATTGAGTTCTGCCCAAATGCCTAATCATGTATGCACCCTGAACATCCAGGTGAAGCTTCATCTTACCTCTTGCGCGACCATTTCATACGTGTAATGGGCATAGTTATCACAAGCAACACTAGTAGTGTCACTGACATACTACGCATCTTCCCACTGAAGCACACCTTCCTTAGATGGTTCCACATTCTCAGGGTCACACATTGTTTGTGCATAAATCCTATTGAGATCCTCTTCACTCATTGGCTCAATATAGGGCGCAACCTTCACATCATCTAGGGGTATGACAACGCACTCCTCCTGTTATCAAAACTGATATATCTTTTTTTGATGCACATGTTTGCATTGTTTGCATAGCACTAAGGATGTCCAAATAATGCTTTGAAAAGAACTATATGCACCCATCACCCAATACCTCAAAATCACTTGGAATTTTTGCTCCTTGAATAGTGATTGAAGCATCCTTGAGTACACCAATAGGCATGGCCCTTGTCTTATTTTCCATATACAACACATTAGAAGATGGTTGCAATTATGGCCTTCCCATTTGATTCCAGGCATCCAAAGTTAGAACATTCACCTATGCACATGTTTTAATCAAAAGATTACTCATCAGCCAACCATTGACCACTACATCCAGTGTAATTTCCTTGTCATATTTGTGGTCCTGTGGTGGAAAATTTACATGAAGAATGTGGTGCTCTCACTCAAATACAGCGCGTGGCACCTTCTTGGGTAACCATTCTCCTAACGAAGGGATGATCTTCTCCTATCAAAACATCCTACAGATCTCCTTCCTTCAAATCATATACATCCTTCTATGGAATCTCAATGTTCTTTTCACATTCCCTTTCACGTGTCTATTCTTTCAGGAATTAGATCTCACCTTACTAATCCCCGATTACTCTCATGGTCTCTTGGTAGACCTCCTTATGATGAGATGCATCTGAATACTTAACATGTATTATCTCCTCCCTCCCGATAAGGGTCTTTATTTTAGGAGGCTCTCACGTGCGCACCGCTTTTGTGTGTGTGATCACTAATGTAGGTTAGAGCTCTGATCAACCATATTTTTAAGCACACCTTGTTCACTCTTCACACATCAGACCTTGATCATTCTTATGCCATTTCCTTCTTGTTATTCTTTCACATGTGTGCATACAAATCAGGGTAGTCTTCAACCTTATGTGGCTTCCCAAAGTACGTGCATACCTGATTCTTGGGACACTCACTACTGTAATGATCTGAGACCCACAAATATAAAAGGTCTCAAGTGTGAACCTTCCTCTACCACCTCGACCTCTGCTTCTATGTCCACCTCGAAACTCCGCCATATTTTTTGTTGTTCCCTTCATTAGGTTGGGCTTCCTACACCGAGAGATACTAGTCAAAGTGGTTTGGTGCAATCTAGTATCACATGCCTCATGAATTTGGTTGATTAGGAAGTAATCAACAAAGATTGTGGGTATGTACATCAAAATCTTATAGTGCATGGAGGTGTTCTTCATTGTTGTGCATTGTAAGAGAGGACAATTCCAAACATCATGATTTTTGTGGAAAATCTCATAAGACTATAACAACACATGCATATTCCCGCAAAGACAACTATCCTTAGTATGCCCTTCTACATCACAATCGGTGCACCATAAACCACAACGTGTCTCATGTGTTGGATTGGCATATATATTTTCAAACCGTTTAGCCATAGTTTCTATTTTTGCCTCTACAAAAGTACTCACTCCGGTTTTTGCACTCCAAACCGCTTCATCGTGTAGAGCTACTTCCAAAGCCTCAGGCATTAGTAAATGTTTTATATTATAAGGCTCTTCAAAATAGAGTCAACAATTCTCCAATGAACCACTGTGCATGTTGGATCTGATGAATTTCATAAGATAACTCGACAAGAGAGTTTTAAACCACGCATCATACTCCCTCACACTTTCAGAAAAGCCCTTTTTGATGTCCTTTAGTGTGTTGATACTATGTTTCTCAAACACATGAATGTGGAATTCAGCCAAAAATACAACACCTAATGCATCATAATCCATCATAAATCCTGATGTGGATCATACTTCATATACCAGCTATGTGTACACCCTTAAAGTATGGTGGCAAATGGACTTTCCTTTCTATCGGGGCTATTATACCCTTAGCTCTCCATAACAATTCACACTTTTGTACATGCTCAGCCACATCCTCCATGCCTCAATACTCTAGCAAGTGAAGATATATCTCAAAGAAAAATTGGGGTGTTTGTTGTAGTGGTTACCGAGGTTGTGGTTGTGATGGATGATGCAGTGGTTATCAAGCTCTTGTTCCTGGATGGGGCCATATCCTCAACCCGATCCTCTACTAGGATTCCCTCTATGTGGTGGTTGTCCTAAGCCTCCTATCACAACCTATGGTCCAAGAGATGAACTTCCTATGTCCCGGTTGTTGTGTTGAACTGACACCCATTATACGTGTTATATTTGTACCTATCATACTACTTCAAATGTGATACATGTTAAAACTTTGTCCCGATGATGCACCTAAGAAAATAACCCCAAAAGTACTTGTTCCAAACATCGATGCCTCAGTTGTGCTTCCATGTGTGCATCCTTCATCTGTCATGCATCCCGAGTGGTAACTAAAATGTATCTATCTCGTATCTCCTACCCAACATAGAGATCCTCCTTGCTCGCCTTCACTATGATTCTCTTCTACAATTACCTTTGGATCTGAAACACCTTGTGCAAGGGCTAGGTAGCTAGGTTGGGTCGATGCACGCCCGTGGTTCTCATTCTCTCCTCAGACTCACTCTCATCAAAGGCCAAAGGGTTCTCTCTACTACGATTTCCCAATGTTAGGAGGACATGATCTTATAGTCTTTGTCTTCTACTTCGGGTTCCCATCACTTCCATTAGTCATCATTATTCTCGATCTCAAGTCTTGAATCAACTACCTCTCTATCGCGTCTTGTTATACACAAGCCGCCTTTCCTCTCTATATATTTCTTCCACCAGGGATGACATTATCCTTCCCAAACCTACTCCTACGCCCTCGCGTGCGGTGGGGCTATAGCTTTCCACAGGTAATCTCTCCATTCCTAATTCCACCATCAGGATCTTGATAGCTAAGGGTTTTACATGCAAATAAGATCCTCTTATCTCACCCAAGAACCAGAAATATAATTCTTCCAGGCAAGAGTATGTAGAAATTGTGTACTTTAAAGAATAATTACACATCACACCTTCCCACCAATGATCCACACCTTTATTCCATGACTCGTTTGAATCAAAAAGTGTATGATAGTCTTTCTATGTCCAAGATTACTTTCCTAGCCGTGACACTTTTGTTTGTTGTATATGCTTTCAACGACTAATACAACTCTATTGGGAAGAAACTAAAGAATGTATTATACATGAAGTCATATAAATCATTTTCCACCCACTTTCACGTGGTGAATTTGGGTCTAGTGCTATATATCTCGTGCAAAAGTGTCTTGTCGTCTTTTATTCAACTTTCAATATTCTCCAAAGACAATTGAAACACCATCTCGCATGCAATGTCCTAGTGGATAGACTAAAAAAAGGTCACTAAACAGTAACCAAAATGTAGTATTTTCATTACCCACATTATCTATGCACATCGACTCTTCATCTAGAGAAATTTGGAAGCTCACCTAAAGCGTATGTAGCCACCAAGTCCCTCCTTTGTTATGCTTATCAAGATGTGAACATGCATACTAACATCTTGATAAGCATAACAAAGGAGGGACTCTAGTGGTCGCATGCGCTTTGAGTGAGCTCGAATATCTAGATGAAGTTCCAAAGACGCATAGCTATTATGGGTAATAAAAACTATATTTTATTGCCTATGTGTGATGGCACTTCATCCAGAGAAGTCCGAAGCTCACCCAAGCACACACAACCACTAGGTTCCTCCTTTGTTATGCTTATCAAAATGTTAGCATGTATGTTCATCATATTTATAACCAAAATAACCATTCATGCAGAGAGTTAAACATCATAACATGACAATTCAACAACACATATAATAAGGAAATTCACTCAACATAAATAATTATTAGTAAGATCTAAACTCATATAACTCCATGTTCGACACGAGATACCTTTGCAATCCACGCAATTATCCATTATGAACCATTGCTCATAAGCATAACATAGAATGTGAATATAACATAATTCATTACATCAATGCGTTGAACCATGTGCGCACCCATACAGCTTCATCCTAACTTGCAAGACACTCTCTAGTCCTCACTCACTGGTAACTCTCAAAATAAAGACACACCATATATTTATACTCGATGGGGATTTTCCCTTCACCACCGACATGCTCTCTTTATTGATAATAGTCATGCTCAAAATACATCTTACATGTTTTTTCTAATAATATCATGAGCTATAAATAGCTTCAAACTTTATCTACTTTAAATCATATTATTATCCTTCTCCATACACTTGTACTTTTATTTTCTCTACATGTAATTATAGCCCTTATTTTCCCTTTTAGTTATCTCGCTTTTGTTTATTTCGAACTTTTCTTGAGCGGCACTCAAATCCTATTTTTCTATTTTTAGCCGCCTTTTGCTTACATGCACGCAACCCCGCACGCCGACCTATTTCATTGTTATGTACACCCCTTGGGCGCTACTATATTTTCCTCGCGCACACACCCTCACGTGTGTACCTTTGCGCTCTGTTAGTAATTGGTCAATTTTATTCTACCAACAACAATACTTGATAAATTGATTGTATATGCCTTAGTATATTAATAACTAGGGGAGGAAATAGGTGCCTAGACATTCTTGTTTGATACTATGTCCTAATGTCTACTATGTATGTGAGATCCAAGTTTATTTTTAGATCGTTCTCGTGATCGTGTTGTTGTGTTGTTTATGTATTGTGTTGATCTCGAATCGTAGCTCGAGTGTTATTAGGGTGATTTGTTCACCCAATGTATGCCCCTGTTTGGGGTGCATACGATGATGGTAGGATAATGTGGCCCAAAGGAGAGGACCTAATGTTGATCGTAAGTGGATACCTACAGGGTAGGGATACGCATGGTAGCAACCAAGGCACATGAAAATAAGAGAGACTAGTAACATGTGTTAGTATTAAAAAGTAGCTAACATGCAATGTAAAACAAAGGTAACAAATGAGTGTGCGAGATAATATGACGCAAAAAGGGGTTTCAAACATGGTACATTGCTCACAATGTCACAAGACAATCAGGTCCGAAGTGACAAAAAGCATACAATGATCACACAAGACATAGGACATAGCCCACACATAATAACATATAATAGAAAGCAATGGAAAGAAAGTAATGAAAGATAGCCATGGTTATACATATCCTGCAGGGGAAAATGCTATGCATGAAACACCCGTTAGCATGTTAGAAAGATTAATAGTATGGCAAAGCATGTATAAATCAGCTAAAAATAGCATAAGCTGTAATAAGATGTAACAATAAAACTTGTGTAGTATGTGGTAGTAGTAAAAGTAGATTCCCTGAGCCTCAATGGGCAAGTAAAGGTATAGTTCCGAGCATCATGCATCGTATAAAGTGTTGTAAGAGATCTACATTCAGCTCAAAAGACCAAGTGAATGCGCATGTGTGTATATAGAGAAAGATAATGACATAATGAAAATTTGTCTAACATAGTAAGAAAAGTGCAACATGTAAGTAGAAAAAGTTAGCAAGAGTAGATGCAACCAAGATATGTGAATGTTGTATGAGTGTGATGGTATGGTATGCCCATTTTGAAGATGATATATGTAGTCTTCCCCAATGGATGTGCATGGAATGAGGTTCATTTATAAATTCTCCTCAATAATCAATAATTAACCATAGAACAAGAGTGCATCATCGGGAAATGGGTGTGTTGTGCAAAAGTATATGCTAGAAAGATATATAATAAAACACAGAGCGTGAACTCAAGGATGTGAGGTTCATTTTAGAATTAGACCCTTAGCATTCAAGTATGAACCATGGAACTATAGTGCATCATATGGTAATGACGGTATAATTTATGTACTAAAGGGTGTGAAAGTGCTTAGGAAATTAGACATGATGTGCGGAGTGTGAATTGTAGTAGTAGGTACTAGTGACAAGTGATAAGAATGCAAAAGAGGGGGAATAAAGTGTGATGCCCCCAAGTGTGTAATGGAAAGGAGAATATCTTACGATCGTGAATGGAAAGGGCCCTACACCCGATATCCGAGGAGACAAAGGCATGTGATGATGCTCTAAGATCGGTGGTGTAGGAGATTAATTATGTATACGTGAAGGGGACCTATGTGGTGAACACCTATGTGAAGGGGTTGCCCAGAGTAGGGGACTTAGGCCGATGAGGTGGGATAAGAGATCGATGAGGATGACAGGTCATGTGTGGGCCATGTATGAATAGGAGAGGTAGGTGCTAAAGTAGCTTTGTATTTGATAGGCATATAAAGCCTAGATGTCATTATTAGTGCATCAAGAAAAGTAGGCCGAGGAAATAGTATACATGATGGAATGCCCTTGATAGTAACAAGTTATTTATCAGGATGAAATTGAGACAAATGATTCATAGAAGGGATGGATTGGGTGGCGTGTAGCTAAGAGAGACCTAAGAGCATGTCGTAACCCTTGATTGAAGATGTAATTGCAAATGCTACAAGCATGGTAAGGGGACCAACTGTAATAGGAAGCCTAACATATCCAAAAGAATGAGGGACTAGAAATGTGACATTAGACAATGGATAATTGATAGCTAGGAGGAGTGCAATGGAGCATAGGTTGGTAGGATCTAATGGATAGATCATAGTATTATTGACAATATATAAAATAATAGAAGCATTGATATGTAATGAATCAAAAGTAAATGTAGCATGATAATCATGATCTAAGAATGTAATTATTGACAATGATGTATCAATAGAAGCAACAAGGAAATCAAGAGGCCTCAATGGAGGGGGTACAAAATGATTTGTATGGTTGGAAGAAGAATCGGTAGCTTGCTTTTCATGCTTGGGAAAAGGTTCATTAAATATTTTTAGCTTTTTATTATCATTGACCGACTTAGAAGTAGATGGCTCAAGGAGCTCGAGTGCATTGTTGTCAATGATATCTTGAATAATATGCTTGGTTTTGAAACAATTACCAATATAATGCCCAATGCATTGGTGATAATCACATTATGCATTTTCATCATAGTTGTAGCCACGAGGGCGAGAGGGGTCAAGATTGAGTGGTAGTGGAAGAGTAATAAGATTGATTTCGATAAGTTGTGGCAATAGAAATTGAGGTGTGTAGGGTAATTTGGTAAAAGTACGCTTTGGAGGTTGCAATTGAAGCTTTTCAGGTGTAGAAACAAACCCGACATTTTCCTTTGCTTCAGTGGGCTTAGGAGATGGCTTGAAAGTGGATTTGGCTTGAAACCGATTAGAGGATGAGGATGAAATATTATCATAATATTTCAATTTTCCCATTGATAGGAGTTTTCCTTCATGCATTTTGAGTGTATGGCATAATTGATCAAAGGATAAAGAGGTCTCAAAAATAACACTCTCTTGAAGTGGAGGTAAGAGACTTTGAATGAAAAGATCTTGCAATTCAGAATCAACTGGTACATTAGTCATCTTAGCTAGGTTGTTTTTATAACACAAAACATATTTAGCTAGATGCTCATTAGATACTTATTTTATTTGAGCAAGTTGTGCATAATAGATCTTGGTGCCAATATTGATGGAAAATGGGCAAGGAAAGCATTGACTAAGTGTGTAAAATAAGTTACCGAGTGAACATGTAGATCATAGAACCAACGCATGGTGTAATCTTGCAAACTTCTAGGAAATAACTTAGCTAGTAATGTATGATCATCCACATAATCAAGACATGCCACATGGAAGGATCGAGATGCTCTTGATTTTCACCATGGTCATTGAAGGTGGGAAGCCTAGGTGTAATAAAGTTAGGAGGAAGGGGATAAGAAGAAATGGAGGGTGCAAAAGGGGTGTGAAGGAGTAAGGAGGAATCAAGAGATGGAGAGGAATGTGAAGTAGCTTGTTGGAACCGATAGATTTGGATTTACAGATCCTAGTATAAATAAGTTAGGTTATGAGTGCCTAAAGAGGATACTTGGTAGGTGTGAGAAGTAATAGGCATAGTAAAATAGTTGGTAGGAGTAGGCATAGAAACATGAACATTAGAGGTAGGTGGAATAGTGGAATGAGGAGGTTAGGTTATAATAGGAAGAGATATGATTTTTCTTTGAAACTAGAAGATCGAGCTCGCTTAGGTTAGTGGCTTCCTCATAAGAAACAAATAAGAGGAGATATAAATCTTGAGGATGTTCAGCAAGATGGGATTAGAGGTCATGGATATCTTCATCGAGTAAACGTGTCATGAGTGACAACCATGGGAGAAGAAGCAAAAGAATGCAAAAAAAAGGTGGGGTTCGAGTGATGGGTTCACCAAATGATATAATTTAATTTAAATTAAATCTAAATTTTAGAGTAACTACTATAATGTATGATGTATAAATGTTGACAAACATCAAGACATAAGCAATAAAGCATGTAAAATGTAAAACCCTAAGAAAGATGGAGAGATAGGAGGACTTAGCTAATTTTTGAATGAACAAGAAGTGATCTGGTAGGTGAAAGTGTTGAACAGTTGTAGAGAAGTGTCATTCTACTCACTGTAAATTTTGGAACTCAGGAATAGAGCCGCATGGGTGGCCACAGTGAGGGGTAGAGGTGCCTAGGTGCTAGCGATTAGATCTGGGTGTTATTGGCTGTTAAATACTCAAAAATGCTTTCTTCAATGTTGCAAGGGTTTCACTGTTGGCTCATGTCTGTCACTTGATATTCACACTATGATTGAGGGTGCCCGTAACTGCAAAAACTAAATGACTACATGCACATGTCCACAAACCATATCAAATCTAATAAAAAGATGTAGAATGTGGAGTCATACTCGATCCGATGGTCACCCAAAGAATGAACTTACTATCGAGCGTTGCACTACATCTCAGACCCCATGCAGTTCTTATGTGTATGTGTATAGATGGTTCCCCTATGATGCTCTTGTGTAAGTTACACAAATGATATCAGGGATAGATCTAGAATGTTGCAATGTAATAGTATGTGTGGATGTAATAGAATAGTCTTCTCCCTCTTATGCAGTGCATGCAGATGTGATGCAACCCTTATCCTCAGATGAGTGCTATATGGAAGCCTTTAGACTACTTTATAGCCTTTGAATGCAAGCTTAGGTGATGATAGTAATGCTTAGGGTTTGGTCCTTATTTTTTAGAAGTAACTAAATATATATATGACTCCCTTGTTTAAATTTAATAATTGATAAATGGAAGGTTGACCCATAAGCAAAAAAAAATGCCCAAAAGATAACCCAAAAGAGTGAGTAAAGGTAAGAAAGGGTTAGGAGCACCCAATATGGATAAAGCATATAGGCGTTGGTGTCCTAACTAGACACTAGTGTCTCGAGGCCATAAAAGATAAACCCAACAGTTCCATCAGGGTTATAGGGTGTGTAAGACCAAAGAGAAAACAAGAGACAAAGAAAATAGGCCAAAGATAGTTGTCAATCATTAGTTTTCTTGCTTAGGAATCATATATACATGAGTATTCTTTTAGACCTATGAATGTACCCGAGTGCATGATTTTGTGTCTACAACTAATATTACACATTATTCCTATCATTACACCTAGTAATGATTGATTCTTGAAGGGATTCAAACTATAATGTTTCATAAAGAAGAAGAGAGGTTTTATTGTGAATGAAAACTCATAAAAATTTAAAAACTAATGCAATCGAGGTTGATTGTTATCTCTCTTCCTCACCCTCTTCCCAAAACTAAAATGAAGTATTCAAAATGGGGCAAGTTATGAGAAATTGTTGATGGGAATATGTAAGTTGGCATAAGTAATCTTTGTGCATTATATATAAATATAAAACAATGGTTGAATACATCTATAATTTGGACTGTCTCATAATAAGTAATAGTGATAAAAACATACTTTGTACCTTATTTACTCATGATACCTATTGTGACACCTACTAGTTATAAAATATTTTTAAATGATTTGTTTTTCTTCTAGTTTCATTAGACAAGCATGTTGATGTAGGAGCATTCGGGTTCACAGTTATCCTATATCAACCCAAAATAGAGTCACTTATGTTCGTATTTTGCATGCATTTTGTGATGTTTGTTATCCGCACAATGGTGAAATATGTTATTTGTCAACCTAAAAGTATTGTGTTGAATTTGGAGAGATTATACGCTTATTTCACGATGTTAGCATAGTGTGTAGTTTTACTATGTAGTGTCAAGTGAGTCAGATAGTCTATGCGACTTTGTGAGAGGTATTATGAGCAAGGGAAGATGTTGTAGAACAAAAAAGATGACTCATATCCCACAATTTCATTTTGTTTCGTTGAAAGGATAATTTGTAAAATGAAGATTGGTTTATGAGGGCAGGGGGATAAGCATTATTACATAGCTGAGTATGCAACTATATGTGTGTATGTATATCCTGAAAAGGATATACACACTTACGTGTAGTTGCATTCCCAACCGCGTAACAATGCTTATAACCAAGCATTCGTAAAGTACTTAACATTTATAACTTATTCTTGTTTTAATTTTTTATAAGAGATTACTTTACTTTGTTGTGTGTAATGATTTCATAACATCGATGTGCTATTGGTTGTTGTACATGTTTATGAGATTTTCATATCTTATTATTGAAGTTAATGGGTTGTTGATGATTAGTAATCTATACATGGATTTGATAGTATTATATCAATATTGAGATAAAGATATGATTATACAATGCTAACCTTATTTTTTTATCATGACGGTCAAAGACCGTAAAGCATAATAGTGGTCCTCAACAAGGGGCATGTAAAATTTGGGACCATCAAGGTAAAAAGTTCAAAGTTGGTTTAATGATATTGTTATCGTAAGGCAAATGTAATTTCTCGTATTGTAAGAAAATATTAACTCGCTTTATTTGATATCGATTACTTACTTGTCCTGCTCTAGTAAGCTCGATCGTAACACATATAAAGTTTTAGTTGGTGAATGATTGATTAATTTATCACACCGCATGGTATTGAAACTTATCTTGTTTGATTATCGCTCTTTGACCGATCATAACACCAAGTAAAGGGATTATTGATTATGTTTGACTATGTTGTTCTTAGACTTAGAAGAAAATTAAAGATTGTTGGTTGTTTTAAAGTCCATTGGCCATGTCTTGGGCATATGGTATGATTTCTTGATTAACATTAAAACAAGTCATAAACCATAGCATTTGCAAGTTGGCAATCGGTTATAAAGGTTCTCAATCCAAGCTTGGCTAAGGTTATTGTTGTTGATTGTTGTATATATCTTCCCCCCGGGTAGATATAGACAAGCGGAAGAATATGGAAACCAAAGAAATTCAAACCTCAGCCCAAGGCGCAGGAAAGTGGCGCACAGAAATGGATGTCGACAATGTAAAGAATGCGCCCATGGTGCACAAAAGAGGCGCACAACAATGAGTGTCAACATGAGAATGTATGCGCCAAGGCGCAGGAAAGTGGCGCACAGAAATGGATGTCGACAATGTAAAGAATGCGCCCATGGCGCACGGAAATGGCGCATAACAATGAGTGTCAACAGGGAAAAAGTTGCGCCTTGGCGCACATAAGAGGATGTCGACATAAATGTAAATGCGCCCTTGGCGCACAGAAGAAGATGTCAACATAGAAATAGACGCGCCCTTGGCGCACGAAAAAGGAATGTTGACACGGAAAAGTTAGCCCCCAGGCGCGAGTAAAGTGGCGCACGTAAACATGTGTCGACATAAACATATTTGCGCCTTTGGCGCACAGAAAAGAGTGTTGACATACAAATGAATGCGCCTTTGGCGCACAAAAAGGGTTGTCGACACAAACATATTTGCGCCTTTGGCGCACTTTGAAAAAAGGGTTGTCGACATGCATATGGATGCGGCGCACCTTCGGCGCAACATTCTCGAGCGCCGACAGAGAGCACGACCACCCATATTCGATATTGAGATGGCCATAACTTTTGGTAGGAGCTCCGATTCACACAAGGTTGGACTTTTGAAAAGCCTACGGCGTCCTCTACCTAACTACTGACTGGATATCTTTAATTGGGTGGGAACAAGTTCTTAAAAATGCAAAATACAGTTTGCCACTTTTGGGGTTTGATATGGTCCTCACCTACCACCATAATGAGATGAATTAAATACAACTTTGAGGTGGTTGGGGTAGATTTGGACTTTCTCTCTCTTCTCTCTCTCATTCTTCCTATAAATTGTAAGGAGGGGCTTCTTTCTAAAGGTTGGACATTCTTGTTTTGCCCCTCCCTTCTTCTCTTTGGCAGGTGAATCTGTGGAGTTAAAACCTCCCATTTAAAACTGTAATGCAGCTTTGCCTCTTGGCATTTTGCAGTGTGTTGTATCAATCTTTGGAGAAAATTAATGCATGTCTGTGGATGATTATCAACCCTCTCAGTGTTTATTTGCATCTTCTTGATCTTTCACTGTAAATCTGGTTATCTGTGCATGATCTTGCATTACATTTTTTTGGTCTGTGTTTATTGGCAAGACAGGTGTTCTTCATTCCTCGGTGCATCACCTCTGTTAGTTTAGGTTTTATTTTCTGCATTTTCTTCCCCCTGTCTCCTTGGAAAATTAGATTAGGTTTTGAGTAGACCTCTGCATTTTTACGTGTGCATCTGAACAGAGGAATAGGAACCGGCCTTCATCCGGAGAGCTTTTCCGATTTCGCAAGGTCCCACACTTGGGAAAAGCTCCATGTTGTGCAATCGCACTGAGATTCTCAACCCATCGAGTTGCAGAGTCCCAGGGGTGCTGTGATTCGACACCAACAGTTTTGGCACGCCCGGTGGGACCAAGAGGTCATTCCATAGATTTGAAGGAGTTTTCATGAAATTCGGACCAAAAAATTGCAGGTTTTACAATTCCAGATTTTTCACCTTCCAGGCTGAACTTTGAAATTGATTTTCAAGGACTTAACTTGCTCGAAACAAGTCAAAATTTCATCAGTTGATAGATCGGGGGGTAATCTTCAAAAGGGTATTCCTAGAATTTTGAGATTTTGACTTTCAAAATTTCATGGTTTTTTGAATTTCGGATTTCGGGTTTTCAGAAATCTGGCGTTTTTTGGGTTTTCGGGACTGTCATTCCAAATCAAATTCCAAACCCTAAAATCTCAAATGTGCAGGTCTTTTAAAAAAATTTTGTGTTTAAATATTGTCAGGTTTTGGTGTGTAACTTGGCAAAATCTAGTCTTTTGAGGCTTGTTCTCTAACACATCTGGCGACTCCGAAGGGATAGAATTCAGTGGTGTAGCAGCACAAGTTGCCTAGGCACATGAGAAGAATTCGAACCAGGTCCAATACTCAAGAAGAAGGGCTATTTTTCCACTTGCAACTATCACCAGGCAGAGGAAGGAGAGGAAGAAGACCACAAAGATCACCATCTCCGCCTAACAGGACTTTGTCTACACCTCCACCTGGTAGGCCTTTTCTCGCATCAACCAGGGTTCTTAGGCCAATCATAATGGCACATCTACCACCGAATCCCTTTGTCAATTTCACGGGCAGTAGTCCACTTGCCCTAAATGCTCAGAATCAAATTCCAGTTGCAGCGCTAAAGAATATCCCCTACTTCACAGGTGAAAATCATACTACTCCTATTGATCACATCCAGGATATTGCTAATGTATGCGCGATCCACGAAATAAATGAAATGGATGTTGCAGTCAAGTTGTTGGCTTCATCTTTCAAAGGCAAGGCCTTACAATGGTTTAGGAGCCTTACAGCAGGGTCTATTACGAATTGGAACCAACTTTGTTCTGCTCTTTGCAGCCAATTCGGGGAGAGGGCGGACAATTTATCCCTATTGGAACAGCTGACAACAATCAAAAGGGCTCCTAACGAACAAATGGCAGATTTCAACTTCAGATTCCAACGGACATGGGACAGGATCCCAATAGCTGTTAGACCAACTGCCGAAGGAGCATTCCTTTATTTCTTAAAGGCTATAAATTCAGACATAGCCATGATGATCCAATCAATGGGAGGGACAACGCTGCCAGGGTCCTATGACACAGCTGATCAGAGCAGAGAACTGTTTGATCCAAGCCGGAAAGCTTGCACCAAGGCCACCAATGCCTCTCTATCCGGATATGGGAAATCCTACAACCAGTCAAGCACCAGAGTTGAATCCCATTCCAACTCCTAGAAATCAAAGCAATAATGAGGCATCGACTTCTTCAAATACTTCAAAGGAATTGCAGGAGGTTATGAAACAATTGCAGAACCTTGGAAATGAGCTTGTGACTATCAAAAGAAAGCAAGCTCAAAGTGCTAGACCGTATCAGCCTCAAGCACAGTACCAAGCTAGGCCCCCATACCAACAAAATAGACCACCACCTCAGGCTGCAAACCAAAGCCAAGGACAACCTCAAGCTGCCAGGCCATTTCGACCGTATGATCCAAATGCAATGACGTCCTCAAGAGCCTTGGTTCCAACACAAAATAACATGGCACAGGAGTACGACTGGTGTTACCCTTGCAATCTACCTCACAATCAGTCAGCATGTTTCAATGGTGCACTGAATCAGGCCTTGATGGTGCAAACCATTGGTGTTGCTCAAGAACCAAGCCAGGAGGAGAATCAACAGCAACAAACACAACAAGAAGGACCTCCAACAGAAACCACATTGGCAAATTGGCAAACGGAAGACTTCTGTGGAGTTAACCAACAGCCTTTTCAAGGCGTGGCTGCCAACACACGGTCAAAAAAGAGAAATATAGGAGAGGGACAACCATGTAATCCGGTTGTTTCTCAACCCACTCTTACACAACAAGGGGTCAGTAGACCAAACGCAGCTCCAAATGTGCAGAATCAACCTAAGGTACCTGTTGTAGCAACACATGCACCTGTTCAAGCTCCAGAAAAGGTTGCGCCAAGCAAGGGACAGCAAAAGGACAATTCATCCCCCTTCAACATCATCGATCAAATGAAGAAGACACATGTGAACATTTCCATGTGGGAATCACTGGCGATCCCAGGGCAACGAGATTTATTGCAAGCTGCATGGCTAATTGATGCGCGCACAAATGTATCAAACCAGGGACATGAGAAAGTTCTCACTAATGCAGTGCAACATGATGGGGGCCAGACAAGGAAAAATTTGAAGCCTCCACCATTCTATGTTTCGTTGATTGTTGGAAACCACTTGGTACACAACTGCATGATTGATTCTGGGGCAAGTAGTTCAGTGATGCCGAAGCAAATAGCGGATCAGCTGGGTTTGAAATATGAGCCAGTGCTGAAAGGAGTAGTACAGCTAGATGGAACGGCAGTAGGAACAGTTGGGGTCATCAAAGGGTTAAGCCTAACACTACATTCCTGTCCTAATGTTACAGTTCTACAAGATGTGTCTGTGATTGACCTTCCGCCACTCTTTGCGTTGTGTCTATCAAGAGACTTCACTACAAAAATCGGTGGATATTTATCTGCAGATTGGTCGCACATGATTTTTAGGACAAGGTATGGAGCCAAAGCAACAATCAGGTCAGAACCAATTGCCCATTTCCATATTGAGCCTCATGTACCAAATCCTATCAATGCAAATTGCTCGGTTTTTGATCAGGAGGAGTGTTCAAGTGATCTAGAAACAGGTACTAAGGTCGAGGGAATTCCTGATTTAACTTTGGATGAATGGGCAAACAAGAGTCATGAATTTGACCCATACAAGGAAATTGAAGAATCTGAATTGGGTGTGTATTGTATACACGAAGAAAATTCACCCATTCCCGACATCATTCAGCCTGAACAAAAGGATGAAAACAAAGTTTGGAAATTATTTTTCGATGGTTCGAGAAGCAGACAAGGTGCTGGAGGTGGTGCAATGTTGATTTCACCACAAGACATCAAATATTTTTCATCTTTTCGTTTCCAGTTTTCCTGTTCAAACAACACGGCTGAATATGAGGCATTGATTCATGGAATTCATTGGGCCAAGAAAAGGGGCATAAAGAACTTGCAGGTGTTTGGAGATAGCGAGCTAATCGTCAACCAAGTTAGGGGACAACATGCTACAAAGAACGACTTGCTAAGGAGCTACAAGAATAGGGTATGGGACCTCATTGAGGATTTCAAAGCTTTCAACATTGTATCCATACCCAGGAAGAAAAATGAAGCCGCAGATAGGCTCGCAGCAGTTGGAGCGACATTTGATGTGGTTGACAGCATCAGGAGAGAAAAAATGCAGCCACACATCCATGTGGTTGTGAGGCCAGCAGTTCCAGATAACAACACAAGCTGGCAGGTGTTTGAGAACGATCAACAGATCGTCAATTTCTTACAAGAAGAGGCTGAATTTTCAGCTAGGAATCAGGACAGATTAGAGCAGCAGTATGGGGATCAAGTAGTACAGCTGCGGACAAACAAGCTTCCTAAGGGTTTGGTAACATTGGAGTCTATCTTCAACCCTAACGACCAGTTTCGTAAGGAAAAGGCAAACATACAGGTCAAGAGAGAAGATTCAGAGCCAATTCCGGTTGGGGAAGACAAAACACTTCAAATTGGCAAAGTGGCCACTGAACAGGAGAAATCAGATTTCATACAACTTTGCCAAGAATTTCCAGATGTCTTCGCTTGGAGCTACGAAGACTTGAGAGGATTCGATCCAAATTTGGCACAACATACCATAGAATTGGATCCAGATGCTAAGCCCATCAGGCAGAAGCAGAGACCAGTCAACCCTCACATTGAGCCTCTAATGAAGAAAGAGCTAAATAAGCTAATAGAGGCAAGCATTATATTCCCGATCAGCACTCAAGTGGGTTGCAAACTTGGTTCGGTCGGGAAGAAGAAGAGTGGAGAAATCGGGTTGTGTGTAGATTTCGAGACCTCAACAGGGCATCTCTTAAAGACCATTACCCACTTCCTTGATGGAACAAATATTGCAAGTAGTATCCGGTTCAGAGAGGTTCTCTCTCCTAGATGGCTACTCAGGGTATAATCAGGTAATGGTGAAAGAAGATGACCAGTTCAAGACAGCTTTCACCACCAAATGGGGCACCTATGCCTACAAGAAGATGCCCTTTGGGCTATCAAATCTGGAGCCACTTTCCAAAGGGCGATGGATATGGCATTCAAGGGGTTGATCAATAAAATAGTTTTGATATATCTTGATGACATCACTGTATTCTCAAAAAATGCAGCGGATCACCTCTATCATTTGAGGCAAGTATTTCAGAGGTGTAGAAGATTTGGGGTATCATTGAATCCCAAAAAATGCATATTCTTGGCTCACGAGGGAAAACTTCTAGGCCATATTGTTTCAAAGGAGGGGTTGACGATTGACCCAGAAAGAGTTGAAGCAATTCAAGCATTGCCATTGCCAAATCACAAGAAGGCTCTTCAAAGCTTCTTAGGAAGGATCAATTTCGTCCATAAGTTTGTTCCAAATTTTGCAGCTCTCGTAAAACCAATAACGCTGATGTTAAAGAAGAGCATGGCATTTAAGTGGACATCTGAAGGCAAGGCAAGTTTTGAGGCAATAAAAGAGGCTATATCTCAAGCCCCAACTCTCGTCAATCCAGACTTCTCTAAGGAATTCATGCTATATGCCTTTGGTGGTGGAGACACAATTTCTGCAATCCTGGTACAACAAAACAAAGAAGGGTTAGAACAACCAGTTGCTTTCTTCAGTCAAAGCTTGGAGGAATACGAAACTAGGTACTCTTTCATTGAAAAGCATGTCCTTGCGGTAATCAGAAGCTTAAAGAAATTCAAGCACCTAGTCTCAAACAACAAGATCCAATTATTAGTCTCTCATGCGGGAGTCAAGGACTTCCTTCTAAACAAGGATCTGAATGAGAAACGTGCAGGATGGATAACTCGTGTCATGGAATATGACATCGAGATCAAGGTCACCAAACTAGTACGTGGGAAGGGACTATGTGAGCAGCTAGCCTTGAGTCAGAAAGTTGAAGCTGGTGATGAAAAGGAGACTACCTTGGTACTACAGGATGATCAAGAACAAGAAAATGATGACGTGCCTACTCCTTGTTGGACTCAAAATATGATACACTTCCTACAGACAGGCCTATGCCCTCCAGAAATGAGCAAAGCAAAGAGGAGATACTTCAGATTACAAGCCATTCCATATGTGCTTGTTGATGGTGTTTTGTTTAAGAAAGACATCAATGGAGTTCTATTGAGGTGCATTGGGATAAGTCAAATTGAGAGGGTGTTACGAGATTTTCATGATGGAGATTCTGGAGGACATTTTGCCCCACGAGTAACAGCTCTCAAAATAATGAAGGCAGGGTATTATTGGCGGCACGGTCTTGATGGCTACTATATCATGGATAAGAAAGTGCAAGAAATGTGCACTCTTCACAGGCAAAGAAAGACAAGCAGCACTTCCATTACACCCAATTTTGGTTGACCAACCATTTATGCAATGGGGATTGGACTTCGTCGGGGTCATCAATCCAAACTCAAGCCAAGGCCACAAGTGGATTCTCACGGCAACGGACTATTTCACCAAGTGGACCGAAGCAATAGCGCTCAAGAAGCAAATGAGTCTAACATACTAGACTTTTATGAAGGAATAGTGACCAGGTTTGGTGTGCCGGCCACTATCATATCAGATAATGCATTGGCATTCATAGGTTCCAAGATTACAGAATGGGCTGTCAAGAATGGAATCTACTTGAGCACCTCTTCCAATTATTACCCGCAGGGTAATGGACGAGCGAGAGTCCACGAACAAAAATTTGCTAAGAATCATCAGGAGGACTCTGGATGAAAATCAAAGAACATGGCATACCAAGCTAAAATCAGCATTATGGGCTGATAGAATAACACCAAAGAGGTCTATAGGTAATTCCCCTTATAAGTTGGTCTATGGAAAAGAGGCAGTATTGCCTATATCATTAGAACTACCTGCATTAGAATTCATGAAGCAGTTGGAGTTGGCTGAGTTCGAACCAATGGAGGCTAGGTATGCAGAGTTGATGGAATTGGAAGAAATTAGAGAACATGCAGTTCAAACAATTGAGAAAGATCAGGCCTTAGTGAAAAGATGGTTTGATAAGAAAGCGAAAGCAAGGACCTTCCAGAAAGGGGACTTAGTTCTGAAATGGGATGCAGATCGGGCAAAACCAGGAAGGCATTCCAAGTTTGATGCCATTTGGAGTGGCCCCTACATGGTCACGGGATGTAAAAGTAGTAATGCCTTCCAATTGTCTACATTGGACGGAGAAGAACTTTCGATTCCGGTCAACGGAATCTATCTTAAACATTGCTACTGAAAAGAGAAAATTTCTACCCTTGTAAATATTAGCTTAGATTTCAATTCCTCTAAGTGCGTTTGCACATTGTCTTGTTGTAGTTAGGTTTCAGTTTCCCTAAGTGCTTTGGCACAGGTTTCGTTGCTCTCAGGTTGTTTCTACAGTTCAAAGTGCTGTCGGAGAAGGAGTTGCGGTTTCAGGCTCGGGATCAGAGATCAAGTTGGTTTCAAGTATTGCTTATGACTCCATGCCCAATGGATTTCTAAAAGGGCCACTGATCTTCTACCTAGCAGGCAGGTGATCCCGTTGAGTCGCCAAATTGTTGTATATATCTTCCCCCCGGGTAGATATAGACAAGCGGAAGAATATGGAAACCAAAGAAATTCAAACCTCAGCCCATGGCGCAGGAAAGTGGCGCACAGAAATGGATGTCGACAATGTAAAGGATGCGCCCATGGCGCACAGAAATGGCGCATAACAATGAGTGTCAACATGAGAATGTATGCGCCAAGGCGCAGGAAAGTGGCGCACAGAAATGGATGTCGACAATGTAAAGGATGCGCCCTTGGCGCACGGAAATGGCGCATAACAATGAGTGTCAACAGGGAAAAAGTTGCGCCTTGGCGCACATAAGAGGATGTCGACATAAATGTAAATGCGCCCTTGGCGCACAGAAGAAGATGTCAACATAGAAATAGATGCGCCCTTGGCGCACAGAAAGGAATGTTGACACGGAAAAAGTTGCGCCCTTGGCGCAGGTAAAGTGGCGCACGTAAACATGTGTCGACATAAACATATTTGCGCCTTTGGCGCACAGAAAAGAGTGTTGACATGCAAATGAATGCGCCTTTGGCGCACAAAAAGGGTTGTCGACACAAACATATTTGCGCCTTTGGCGCACGAAAAGGATTGTCAACATGCATATGGATGCGCCAAGGCGCACCTTCAGGAGGCGCAACATTACGAGCGACGGCGAAGCGGACCACGACCCGAGATATTCAGATGGCCATAACTTTTGGCTAGGAGCTCCGATTCACACAAGGTTGGACTTTTCGGAAAGCCTACGGCGTCCTCTACCTAACTACGACTGGATATCTTTAATTGGGTGGGAACAAGTTCTTAAAAATGCAAAATACAGTTTGCCACTTTTGGGGTTTGATATGGTCCTCACCTACCACCATAATGAGATGAATTAAATACAACTTTGAGGTGGTTGGGGTAGATTTGGACTTTCTCTCTCTTCTCTCTCTCATTCTTCCTATAAATTGTAAGGAGGGGCTTCTTTCTAAAGGTTGGACATTCTTGTTTTGCCCCTCCCTTCTTCTCTTTGGCAGGTGAATCTGTGGAGTTAAAACCTCCCATTTAAAAGCTATAATGCACTTTGCCTCTTGGCATTTTGCGGTGTGTTGTATCAATCTTTGGAGCAAATTAATGCATGTCATGGATGATTATCAACCCTCTCAGTGTTTATTTGCATCTTCTTGATCTTTCACTGTAAATCTGGTTATCTGTGCATGATCTTGCATTACATTTTTTTGGTCTGTGTTTATTGGCAAGACAGGTGTTCTTCATTCCTCGGTGCATCACCTCTGTTAGTTTAGGTTTTATTTTCTGCATTTTCTTACCCCTGTCTCCTTGGAAAATTAGATTAGGTTTTGAGTAGACCCTCTGCATTTTTACGTGTGCATCTGAACAGAGGAATAGGAACCGGCCTTCATCCGGAGAGCTTTTCCGATTTCGCAAGGTCCCACACTTGGGAAAAGCTCCATGTTGTGCAATCCTGCGAGATTCTCAACCCATCGAGTTGCAGAGTCCCAGGGGTGCTGTGATTCGACATCCAACAGTTTTGGCACGCCCGGTGGGACCAAGAGGTCATTCCATAGATTTGAAGGAGTTTTCATGAAATTCGGACCAAAAATTGCGGTTTTTACAATTCCAGATTTTTCACCTTCAGTGAACTTTGAAATTGATTTTCAAGGACTTAACTTGCTCGAAACAAGTCAAAATTTCATCGAGTTGATAGATCGGGGGTAATCTTCAAAAGGGTATTCTTAGATTTTGAGATTTTGACTTTCAAAATTTCATGGTTTTTTGAATTTGGATTTGGGTTTTGAAATCTGCGCGTTTTTTTGGTTTTAGGTTTGTCATTCCAAATCAAATTCCAAACCTAAAATCTCAAATGTGCGGTCTTTTAAAAAAATTTGTGTTTAAATATTGTCGGGTTTTGGTGTGTAACTTGGCAAAATCTAGTCTTTTGAGGCTTGTTCTCTAACACATCGGCGACTCAGAAGGGATAGAATTCGTGGTGTAGCGGCACAAGTTGCCTAGGCACATGAGAAGAATTCGAACCAGGTCTAATACTCGAAGAAGAAGGGCTATTTTCCACTTGCAACTATCACCGGGCGGAGGAAGGAGAGGAAGAAGACCACAAAGATCACCATCTCCACCTAACGGGACTTTGTCTACACCTCCACAGGTAGGCCTTTTCTCGCATCAACCCGGGGTTCTTAGGCCAATCATAATGGCACATCTACCACCGAATCCCTTTGTCAATTTCACGGGCGGTAGTCCACTTGCCTAAATGCTCGAAATCAAATTCCGGTTGCGGCGCTAAAGAATATCCCCTACTTCACGGGAGAAAATCATACTACTCCTATTGATCACATCCAGGATATTGCTAATGCATGTGCAATCCACGAAATAAATGAAATGGATGTTGCAGTCAAGCTGTTGGCTTCATCTTTCAAAGGCAAGGCCTTACAATGGTTTAGGAGCCTTACAACAGGCTCTATTACGAATTGGAACCAACTTTGTTCTGCTCTTTGCAGCCAATTCAGGGAGAGGGCGGACAATTTATCTTTATTGGAACAGCTGACAACAATCAAAAGGGCTCCTAACGAACAAATGGCAGATTTCAACTTTAGATTCCAACGGACATGGGACAGGATCCCAATAGCTGTTAGACCAACTGCCGAAGGAGCATTCCTTTATTTCTTAAAGGCTATAAATTCAGACATAGCCATGATGATCCAATCAATGGGAGGGACAACGCTGCCAGGGGCCTATGACACAGCGATCAGAGCAGAGAACTGTTTGATCCAAGCTGGAAAGCTTGCACCAAGGCCACCAATGCCTCTCTATCCAGACATGGGAAATCCTACAACCGAGTCAAGCACGAGTTTGAATCCCATTCCAACTCCTAGAAATCAAAGCAATAATGAGGCGTCGACTTCTTGAAATACTTCAAAGGAATTGCGGGGAGGTCATATGAACAATTGCGGAACCTTGGAAATTGAAATGAGCTTGTGACTATCAAAAGACAACAAGCTCAAAGTGCTTTAGACCGTATCGGCCTCAAGCACGATACAAGCTAGGCCCCCATACCAACAAAATAGACCACCACCTCAGGCTGCAAATCAAAACCAAAACCAAGGACAGCCTCAAGCTGCCAGGCCATTTCGACCGTATGATCCAAATGCAACGACGTCCTCAAGAGCCTTGGTTCCAACACAAAATAACATGGCACGAGAATACGGCCAGGGTGTTACCCTTGCAATCTACCTCACAATCAGTCGGCATGTTTCAATGGTGCCTTTGAATCGAGGCCTTGATGGTGCAAACCATTGGTGTTGCTCAAGAACCAAGCCGGGAGGAGAATCAACAGCAACAAACACAACAAGAAGGACCTCCAACAGAAACCACATTGGCAAATTGGCAAACGGAAGACTTCTGTGGAGTTAACCAACAGCCTTTTCAAGGCGTGGCTGCCAACACACGGTCAAAGAAGAGAAATATAGGAGAGGGACAACCATGTAATCCAGTTGTTTCTCAACCCACTCTTACACAACAAGGGTCGATGGACCAAACGCAGCTCCAAATGTGCAGAATCAACCTAAGGTACCTGTTGTAGCAACACATGCACTGTTCAAAGCTCCGAGAAAAGGTTGCGCCAAGCGAAGGGACAAAAAGGACAATTCATCCCCTTGACATCATCGATCAAATGAAGAAGACACATGTGAACATTTCCATGTGGGAATCACTTTAGCGATCCCGGGGCAACGAGATTTATTGCAAGCTGCATGGCTAATTGATGCTGCCTGCAAAATGTATCAAACCGGGGACATGAGAAAGTTCTCACTAATGCGGTGCAACATGATGGGGGCAGACAAGAAAAAAATTTGAAGCCTCCACCATTCTATGTTTCGTTGATTGTTGGAAACCACTTGGTACACAAGCTGCATGATTGATTAAGGGCAAGTAGTTCGGTGATGCCGAAGCAAATAGCGGATCATTGGGTTTGAAATATGAGCCGATCTTTGAAAGGAGTAGTATACACTAGATGGAGCAGCGGTAGGAGCAGTTGGGGTCATCAAAGGGTTAAGCCTAACACTACATTCTGTCCTAATGTTACGATTCTACAAGATGTATGCATGATTGACCTTCCGCCACTCTTTGCGTTGTGTCTATCAGAGACTTCACTTGCAAAATCGGTGGATATTTATCTGCAGATTGGTCGCACATGATTTTAGGACAAGGTATGGGCCAAAGCAACAATCGGTCGGAACCAATTGCCCATTTCCATATTGAGCCTCATGTACCAAATCCTATCAATGCAAATTGCTCGGTTTTTGATCGGGAGGAGTGTTCAAGTGATCTAGAAAGCAGTACTAAGGTCGAGGAATTCTGATTTAACTTTGGATGAATGGGCAAACAAGAGTCATGAATTTGACCCATACTGAGGAAATTGAAGAATCTGAATTGGGCGTGTATTGTATACACGAAGAAAATTCACCCATTCCCGACATCATTCAGCCTGAACAAAAGGATGAAAACAAAGTTTGGAAATTATTTTTCGATGGTTCGAGAAGCAGACAAGGTGCTGGAGGTGGTGCGATGTTGATTTCACCACAAGACATCAAATATTTTTCAGCTTTTCGTTTCCAGTTTTCCTGTTCAAACAACACGGCTGAATATGAGGCATTGATTCATGGAATTCATTGGGCCAAGAAAAGGGGCATAAAGAACTTGCAGGTGTTTGGAGATAGCGAGCTAATCGTCAACCAAGTTAGGGGACAACATGCTACAAAGAACGACTTGCTAAGGAGCTACAAGAATAGGGTATGGGACCTCATTGAGGATTTCAAGCTTTCAACATTGTATCCATACCCAGGAAGAAAAATGAAGCCGCAGATAGGCTCGCAGCAGTTGGAGCGACATTTGATGTGTTGTTGAACATCGGGAGAGAAAAAAATGCAGCCACACATCCATGTGGTTGTAAGGCCAGCAGTTCCAGATAACAACACAAGCTGGCAGGTGTTTGAGAACGATCAACAGATCGTCAATTTCTTACAAGAAGAGGCTGAATTTTCAGCTAGGAATCAGGACAGATTAGAGCAGCAGTATGGGGATCAAGTAGTACAGCTGCGGACAAACAAGCTTCCTAAGGGTTTGGTAACATTGGAGTCTATCTTCAACCCTAACGACCAGTTTCGTAAGGAAAAGGCAAACATACAGGTCAAGAGAGAAGATTCAGAGCCAATTCCGGTTGGGGAAGACAAAACACTTCAAATTGGCAAAGTGGCCACTGAACAGGAGAAATCAGATTTCATACAACTTTGCCAAGAATTTCCAGATGTCTTCGCTTGGAGCTACGAAGACTTGAGAGGATTCGATCCAAATTTGGCACAACATACCATAGAATTGGATCCAGATGCTAATCCCGTCAGGCAGAAACAGAGACCGGTCAACCCTCACATTGAGCCTCTAATGAAGAAAGAGCTAAATAAGCTGATAGAGGCAAGCATTATATTCCCGATCAAGCACTCAAGCTGGGTTGCAAACTTGGTTCCGGTCAGGAAGAAGAGTGGAGAAATCAGGTTGTGTGTAGATTTCCGAGACCTCAACAGGGCATCTCTCAAAGATCATTACCCACTTCCTTCAATGGAACAAATATTGCAAGTAGTATCCGGTTCGAGAGAGTTCTCTCTCTAGATGGCTACTCGGGGTATAATCGGGTGATGGTAAAGAAGATGACCAATTCAAGACGCGCTTTCACCACACAATGGGGGACCTATGCCTACTGAAGATGCCATTTGGGCTATCAAATCTTTGGGCCACTTTCCAAGGGCAATGGATATGGCATTCAAGGGTTGATCAATAAAATAGTTTTGATATATCTTGATGACATCACTTTGTATTCTCAAAAAATGCGGCGGATCACCTCTATCATTTGAGGCAAGTATTTGAGAGGTGTAGAAGATTTGGGGTATCATTGAATCCCAAAAATGCATATTCTTGGCTCACGAGGAAAACTTCTAGGCCATATTGTTTTGAAAGGAGGGTTGACGATTGACCCGAGAAAGAGTTGAAGCAATTCAAGCATTGCCATTGCCAAATCACAAGAAGGCTCTTGAAAGCTTCTTAGGAAGGATCAATTTTCCATGAGTTTGTTCCAAATTTTGCGGCTCTCGTAAAACCAATAACGCTGATGTTAAAGAAGAGCATGGCATTTAAGTGGACATCGAAAGGCAAGGCAAGTTTTGAGGCAATAAAAGAGGCTATATCTCAAGCTGACTCTCGTCAATCCAGACTTCTCTAAGGAATTCATGCTATATGCCTTTGGTGGTGGAGACACAATTTACTGCAATCACTGGTACAACAAAACAAAGAAGGGTTAGAACAACCGATTTGCTTTCTTGATCAAGCTTGGAGGAATACGAAACTAGGTACTCTTTCATTGAAAAGCATGTCCTTGCGGTAATCGAAGCTTAAAGAAATTCAAGCACCTAGTCTCAAACAACAAGATCCAATTATTAGTCTCTCATGCGGGAGTCAAGGACTTCCTTCTAAACAAGGATCTGAATGAGAAACGTGCAGGATGGATAACTCGTGTCATGGAATATGACATCGAGATCAAGGTCACCAAACTAGTACGTGGGAAGGGACTATGTGAGCAGCTAGCCTTGAGTCGAAAGTTGAAGGCTGGTGATGAAAAGGAGACTACCTTGGTACTGCAGGATGATCAAGAACAAGAAAATGATGATGTGCCTACTCCTTGTTGGACTCATAATATGATACACTTCCTACAGACAGGCCTATGCCCTCCAGAAATGAGCAAAGCAAAGAGGAGATACTTCAGATTACAAGCCATTCCATATGTGCTTGTTGATGGTGTTTTGTTTAAGAAAGACATCAATGGAGTTCTATTGAGGTGCATTGGGATAAGTCAAATTGAGAGGGTGTTACGAGATTTTCATGATGGAGATTCTGGAGGACATTTTGCCCCACGAGTAACAGCTCTCAAAATAATGAAGGCAGGGTATTATTGGCGGCAGTCTTGATGGCTAGCTATACATGGATAAGAAAGTGCAAAAATGTGCACTCTTCACAGGCAAAGAAAGACAAGCAGCACTTCCATTGCACCCAATTCTGGTTGACCAACCATTTATGCAATGGGGATTGGACTTCGTCGGGGTCATCAATCCAAACTCAAGCCAAGGCCACAAGTGGATTCTCACGGCAACGGACTATTTCACCAAGTGGACCAAGCGATAGGCTCGAAGGAAGCAAATGAGTCTAACATACTAGACTTTTATGAAGGAATAGTGACCAGGTTTGGTGTGCCGGCCACTATTATATCAGACAATGCATTGGCATTCGTAGGTTCCAAGATCACGGAATGGGCTGTCAAAAATGGAATCTACTTGAGCACCTCTTCCAATTATTACCCGCAGGGTAATGGACAGGCAGAGTCCACGAACAAAAATTTGCTAAGAATCATCAGGAGGACTCTGGATGAAAATCAAAGAACATGGCATACCAAGCTAAAATCAGCATTATGGGCTGACAGAATAACACCAAGAGGTCTATAGGTAATTCCCCTTATAAGTTGGTCTATGGAAAAGAGCGTGTGCCTATATCATTAGAACTACTGCATTAGAATTCATGAAGCGGTTGGAGTTGGTGAGTTCGAACCAATGGAGGCTAGGTATGCAGAGTTGATGGAATTGGAAGAAATTAGAGAACATGCAGTTCAAACAATTGAGAAAGATCAGGCCTTAGTGAAAAGATGGTTTGATAAGAAAGCAAGAGCAAGGACCTTCCGAGAAAGGGGACCTAGTTACGAAATGGGATGCGAGATCGGGCAAAACCGGGAAGGCATTCCAAGTTTGATGCCATTTGGAGTGGCCCCTACATGGTCACGGGATGTAAAAGTAGTAATGCCTTCCATTGTCTACATTGGACGGAGAAGAACTTTCGATTCCGGTCAACGGAATCTATCTTAAACATTCTTCTTGAAAAGAAAAATTTCTACCCTTGTAAATATTAGCTTAGATTTCAATTCCTCTAAGTGCGTTTGCACATTGTCTTGTTGTAGTTAGGTTTCGGTTTCCCTAAGTGCTTTGCACGAGTTTCGTTGCTCTCGGGTTGTTTCTACGGTTCAAAGTCTTTGTCGGAGAAGGAGTTGCGGTTTCGGGCTCGGGATCAGAGATCAAGTTGGTTTCAGTATTGCTTATGACTCCATGCCCAATGGATTTCTAAAAGGCCACTGATCTTCTACCTAGCAGGCAGGTGATCCCGTTGAGTCGCCAAATTGTTGTATATATCTTCCCCCGGGTAGATATAGACAAGCGGAAGAATATGGAAATCAAAGAAATTCAAACCTCAGGCCCATGGCGCAGAAAGTGGCGCATGCAAATGATGTCGACAATGAAAAATGCGCCCATGCGCGCAAAAAGAGCGCATGACAATGAGTGTCAACATGAGAATGTATGCGCCCAGCGCGAGAAAAGTGCGCACGAAATGGATGTCGACAATGTAAAGATGCGCCCATGGCGCACGGAAAAATGGCGGCGCATAACAATGAGTGTCAACAGGGAAAAAGTTGCGCCTTGGCGCACATAAGAGGATGTCGACACAAATGTAAATGCGCCCTTGGCGCACAGAAGAAGATGTCAACATAGAAATAGACGCGCCCTTGGCGCACAGAAAGGAATGTTGACACGGAAAAAGTTGCGCCCTTGGCGCAGTAAAGTGGCGCACGTAAACATGTGTCGACATAAACATATTTGCGCCTTTGGCGCACAGAAAAGAGTGTTGACATGCAAATGAATGCGCCTTTGGCGCACAAAAAGGGTTGTCGACACAAACATATTTGCGCCTTTGGCGCACGAAAAGGATTGTCAACATGCATATGGATGCGCCAAGGCGCACCTTCGAGGCGCAACATTACGAGCGACGAGAGCGAGACCACGACCCGAGATATTCAGATGGCCATAACTTTTGACTGGGAGCTCCGATTCACACAAGGTTGGACTTTTCGGAAAGCCTACGGCGTCCTCTACCTAACTACGACTGGATATCTTTAATTGGGTGGGAACAAGTTCTTAAAAATGCAAAATACAGTTTGCCACTTTTGGGGTTTGATATGGTCCTCACCTACCACCATAATGAGATGAATTAAATACAACTTGAGGTGGTTGGGGTAGATTTGGACTTTCTCTCTCTTCTCTCTCTCATTCTTCCTATAAATTGTAAGGAGGGGCTTCTTTCTAAAGGTTGGACATTCTTGTTTTGCCCCTCCCTTCTTCTCTTTGGCAGGTGAATCTGTGGAGTTAAAACCTCCCATTTAAAACTGTAATGCAGCTTTGCCTCTTGGCATTTTGCAGTGTGTTGTATCAATCTTTGGAGCAAATTAATGCATGTCTGTGGATGATTATCAACCCTCTCAGTGTTTATTTGCATCTTCTTGATCTTTCACTGTAAATCTGGTTATCTGTGCATGATCTTGCATTACATTTTTTTGGTCTGTGTTTATTGGCAAGACAGGTGTTCTTCATTCCTCGGTGCATCACCTCTGTTAGTTTAGGTTTTTTTTTGCATTTTCTTCCCCTGTCTCCTTGGAAAATTAGATTAGGTTTTGAGTAGACCTCTGCATTTTTACGTGTGCATCGACGAAGAGAGGAATAGGAGCCCTTCATCCGGAGAGCTTTTCCGATTTCGAGTCCCACACTTGGGAAAAGCTCCATGTTGTGCAATCGCCTGAGATTTCAACCCATCGAGTTACGAGTCCCGAGTGGGTGCTTGTGATTCGACACATCAATAGTTTTGCACGCCGGTGGGACCAAGAGGTCATTCCATAGATTTGAAGGAGTTTTCATGAAATTCGGACCAAAAATTGCAGGTTTTACAATTCAGTTTTCACCTTCCAGTGAACTTTGAAATTGATTTTCAAGGACTTAACTTGCTCGAAACAAGTCAAAATTTCATCAGTTGATAGATCGGGGGGTAATCTTCAAAAGGGTATTCTAGAATTTTGAGATTTTGACTTTCAAAATTTCATGGTTTTTTGAATTTCGGATTTCGTTTTTGAATCTGGCATTTTTTTTGGGTTTTGGGATTTGTCATTCCAAATCAAATTCCAAACCTAAAATCTCAAATGTGCGAGTCTTTTAAAAAAATTTTGTGTTTAAATATTGTCAGGTTTGGTGTGTAACTTGGCAAAATCTAGTCTTTTGAGGCTTGTTCTCTAACACATCTGGCGACTCCGAAGGGATAGAATTCAGTGGTGTAGCAGCACAAGTTGCCTAGGCACATGAGAAGAATTCGAACCAGGTCCAATACTCGAAGAAGAAGGCTATTTTTCCACTTGCAACTATCACCGGGAGGAGGAAGGAGAGGAAGAAGACCACAAAGATCACCATCTCCACCTAACGGGACTTTGTCTACACCTCCACAGTAGGCCTTTTCTCGCATCAACCAGGGTTCTTAGGCCAATCATAATGGCACATCTACCACCGAATCCCTTTGTCAATTTCACGGGCGGTAGTCCACTTGCCCTAAATGCTCGAGAATCAAATTCCGATTGCGGCGCTAAAGAATATCCCTATTTCACGGGAGAAAATCATACTACTCCTATTGATCACATCCGAGGATATTGCTAATGCATGTGCGATCCACGAAATAAATGAAATGGATGTTGCGGTCAAGCTGTTGGCTTCATCTTTCAAAGGCAAGGCCTTCTGATGGTTTAGGAGCCTTACAATGCGAGGTCTCTATTACAATGGAACCAACTTTGTTACTGCTCTTTGCAACCACCGATTCGGGGAGAGGCGGACAATTTATCTTTATTGGAGCAGTGACAACAATCAAAAGGGCTCTAACGAACAAATGGCAGATTTCAACTTTAGATTCCAACGGACATGGGACGAGATCCCAATAGTTTAGAGACCAACTGCCGAAGGAGCATTCCTTTATTTCTTAAAGGCTATAAATTCAGACATAGCCATGATGATCCAATCAATGGGAGGAACAACGCTGCCAGGGTCCTATGACACAGCGATCAGAGCAGAGAACTGTTTGATCCAAGCCGGAAAGCTTGCACCAAGGCCACCAATGCCTCTCTATCCAGACATGGGAAATCCTACAACCAGTCAAGCACCAGAGTTGAATCCCATTCCAACTCCTAGAAATCAAAGCAATAATGAGGCGTCGACTTCTTCAAATACTTCAAAGGAATTGCAGGAGGTCATGAAACAGCTACAGAACCTTGGAAATGAGCTTGTGACTATCAAAAGACAACAAGCTCAAAGTGCTAGACCGTATCAACCTCAAGCACAGTACAAGGCTAGGCCCCCATACCAACAAAATAGACCACCACCTCAGGCTGCAAATCAAAACCAAAACCAAGGACAACCTCAAGCTGCCAGGCCATTTCGACCGTATGATCCAAATGCAACGACATCCTCAAGAGCCTTGGTTCCAACACAAAATAACATGGCACAGGAGTACGGTGGTGTTACCCTTGCAATCTACCTCCAATCGATCGGCATGTTTCAATGGTGCACTTGAATCGGCCCTTGATGGTGCAAACCATTGGTGTTGCTCAAGAACCAAGCCGGGAGGAGAATCAACAAAACAAACACAACAAGAAGGACCTCCAGCGAAACCACATTGGCAAATTGGCAAACGCGGAAGACTTACGTGGAGTTAACCAACAGCCTTTTCAAGGCGTGGCTGCCAACACACGGTCAAAGAAGAGAAATATAGGAGAGGGACAACCATGTAATCCAGTTGTTTCTCAACCCACTCTTACACAACAAGGGGTCAGTAGACCAAACGCAGCTCCAAATGTGCAGAATCAACCTAAGGTACCTGTTGTAGCAACACATGCACCTGTTCAAGCTCCAGAAAAGGTTGCGCCAAGCAAGGGACAGCAAAAGGACAATTCATCCCCCTTCAACATCATCGATCAAATGAAGAAGACACATGTGAACATTTCCATGTGGGAATCACTGGCGATCCCAGGGCAACGAGATTTATTGCAAGTTGCATGATGGCTAATTGATCTCGCCACAAATGTATCAAACCGGGGGACATGAGAAAGTTCTCACTAATGCGGTGCTGAACATGATGGGGGCAGACAAGAAAAATTTGAAGCCTCCACCATTCTATGTTTCGTTGATTGTTGGAAACCACTTGGTACACAAGCTGCATGATTGATTAAGGGCAAGTAGTTCGGTGATGCCGAAGCAAATAGCGGATCAAGTTGGGGTTTGAAATATGAGCCGATCTTTGAAAGGAGTAAATGCTGACTAGATGGAGCAGCGGTAGGAGCAGTTGGGGTCATCAAAGGGTTAAGCCTAACACTACATTCTGTCCTAATGTTACGATTCTACAAGATGTGTGCATGATTGACCTTCCGCCACTCTTTGCGTTGTGTCTATCAGAGACTTCACTTGCAAAAATCGGTGGATATTTATCTGCAGATTGGTCACACATGATTTTTAGGACAAGGTATGGAGCCAAAGCAACAATCAGGTCAGAACCAATTGCCCATTTCCATATTGAGCCTCATGTACCAAATCCTATCAATGCAAATTGCTCGGTTTTTGATCAGGAGGAGTGTTCAAGTGATCTAGAAAGCAGTACTAAGGTCGAGGAATTCTGATTTAACTTTGGATGAATGGGCAAACAAGAGTCATGAATTTGACCCATACAAGGAAATTGAAGAATCTGAATTGGGCGTGTATTGTATACACGAAGAAAATTCACCCATTCCCGACATCATTCAGCCTGAACAAAAGGATGAAAACAAAGTTTGGAAATTATTTTTCGATGGTTCGAGAAGCAGACAAGGTGCTGGAGGTGGTGCAATGTTGATTTCACCACAAGACATCAAATATTTTTCAGCTTTTCGTTTCCATTTTCTGTTCAAAACAACACGGCTGAATACGAGGCATTGATTCATGGAATTCATTGGGCCAGGAAAAGGGGCATAAAGAACTTGCAGGTGTTTGGAGATAGCGAGCTAATCGTCAACCAAGTTAGGGGACAACATGCTACAAAGAACGACTTGCTGAAGAGCTACTACAAGAATAGGGTATGGGACCTCATTGAGGATTTCAAAGCTTTCAACATTGTATCCATACCCGGGAAGAAAAATGAAGCCGCGAGATAGGCTCGCGGCGATTGGAGCGACATTTGATGTGGTTGTGAAACATCGGGAGAGAAAAAATGCAGCCACACATCCATGTGGTTGTGAGGCCAGCGATTCAGATAACAACACAAGGTGGGCGGTGTTTGAGAACGATCAGCGATCGTCAATTTCTTACTGAAGAAGAGGCTGAATTTTCAGCTAGGAATCGGGGCAGATTAGAGCAGCGGTATGGGGATCAAGTAGTACAGTTTGCGGACAAACAAGCTTCCTAAGGGTTTGGTAACATTGGAGTCTATCTTGACCCTAACGACCGAGTTTCGTAAGGAAAAGGCAAACATACGAGTCAAGAGAGAAGATTGAGCCAATTCCGGTTGGGAAGACAAAACACTTCAAATTGGTAAAGTGGCCCTTTGAGCAGGAGAAATCAGATTTCATACAACTTTGCCAAAATTTCCGGATGTCTTCGCTTGGAGCTACGAAGACTTGAGAGGATTCGATCCAAATTTGGCACAACATACCATAGAATTGGATCCAGATGCTAATCCCATCGAGCGAGAAGCAGAGACCGTCAACCCTCACATTGAGCCTCTAATGAAGAAAGAGCTAAATAAGCTGATAGAGGCAAGCATTATATTCCCGATCAAGCACTCAAGCTGGGTTGCAAACTTGGTTCCGGTCAGGAAGAAGAGTGGAGAAATCAGGTTGTGTGTAGATTTCGAGACCTCAACAGGCATCTCTCAAAGATCATTACCCACTTCCTTGAATGGAACAAATATTGCAAGTAGTATCCGGTTCAGAGAGGTTCTCTCTCCTAGATGGCTACTCGGGGTATAATCGGTGATGGTAAAGAAGATGACCAATTCAAGACAGCTTTCACCACCAATGGGGGACCTATGCCTCTGAAGAAGATGCCATTTGGGCTATCAAATCTTTGGCCACTTTCCAAAGGGCAATGGATATGGCATTCAGGGTTGATCAATAAAATAGTTTTGATATATCTTGATGACATCACCGTATTCTCAAAAATGCGCGGATCACCTCTATCATTTGAGGCAAGTATTTCGAGAGTGTAGAAGATTTGGGGTATCATTGAATCCCAAAAATGCATATTCTTGGCTCACGAGGAAAACTTCTAGGCCATATTGTTTCAAAGGAGGGTTGACAATTGACCCGAGAAAGAGTTGAAGCAATTCAAGCATTGCCATTGCCAAATCACAAGAAGGCTCTTGAAAGCTTCTTAGGAAGGATCAATTTTGTCCGCGAGTTTTGTTCCAAATTTTGCGGCTCTCGTAAAACCAATAACGCTGATGTTAAAGAAGAGCATGGCATTTAAGTGGACATCGAAGGCAAGGCAAGTTTTGAGGCAATAAAAGAGGCTATATCTCAAGCCCCAACTCTCGTCAATCCAGACTTCTCTAAGGAATTCATGCTATATATGCCTTTGGTGGTGGGGACACATTTCTGCAATCTGGTACAACAAAACAAAGAAGGGTTAGAACAACCGATTGCTTTCTTGATCAAGCTTGGAGGAATACGAAACTAGGTACTCTTTCATTGAAAAGCATGTCCTTGCGGTAATCGAAGCTTAAAGAAATTCAAGCACCTAGTCTCAAACAACAAGATCCAATTATTAGTCTCTCATGCGGAGTCGAGGACTTCCTTCTAAACAAGGATCTGAATGAGAAACGTGCGGGATGGATAACTCGTGTCATGGAATATGACATCGAGATCAAGGTCACCAAACTAGTACGTGGGAAGGGACTATGTGAGCAGCTAGCCTTGAGTCGAAAAGTTGAAGGCTGGTGATGAAAAGGAGACTACCTTGGTACTACGGGATGATCAAGAACAAGAAAATGATGACGTGCCTACTCCTTGTTGGACTCAAAATATGATACACTTCCTACGAGACAGAGGCCTATGCCCTCCGAGAAATGAGCAAAGCAAAGAGGAGATACTTGATTACAAGCCATTCCATATGTGCTTGTTGATGGTGTTTTGTTTAAGAAAGACATCAATGGAGTTCTATTGAGGTGCATTGGGATAAGTCAAATTGAGAGGGTGTTACGAGATTTTCATGATGGAGATTCTGGAGGACATTTTGCCCCACGAGTAACAGCTCTCAAGATAATGAAGGCAGGGTATTATTGGCCGACAGTCTTCAGTGACTGCTATACATGGATAAGAAAGTGCAAGAAATGTGCACTCTTCACAGGCAAAAAGAAAGACAAGCAGCACTTCCATTGCACCCAATTCTGGTTGACCAACCATTTATGCAATGGGGATTGGACTTCGTCGGGGTCATCAATCCAAACTCAAGCCAAGGCCACAAGTGGATTCTCACGGCAACGGACTATTTCACCAAGTGGACCGAAGCAGTAGCGCTCAAAGAAGCAAATGAGTCTAACATACTAGACTTTTATGAAGGAATAGTGACCAGGTTTGGTGTGCCGGCCACTATCATATCAGATAATGCATTGGCATTCATAGGTTCCAAGATTACAGAATGGGCTGTCAAGAATGGAATCTACTTGAGCACCTCTTCCAATTATTACCCGCAGGGTAATGGACAAGCAGAGTCCACGAACAAAAATTTGCTAAGAATCATCAGGAGGACTCTGGATGAAAATCAAAGAACATGGCATACCAAGCTAAAATCAGCATTATGGGCTGACAGAATAACACCAAAGAGGTCTATAGGTAATTCCCCTTATAAGTTGGTCTATGGAAAAGAGGCAGTATTGCCTATATCATTAGAACTACCTGCATTAGAATTCATGAAGCAGTTGGAGTTGGCTGAGTTCGAACCAATGGAGGCTAGGTATGCAGAGTTGATGGAATTGGAAGAAATTAGAGAACATGCAGTTCAAACAATTGAGAAAGATCAGGCCTTAGTGAAAAGATGGTTTGATAAGAAAGCAAGAGCAAGGACCTTCCAGGAAGGGGACCTAGTTCTGAAATGGGATGCAGATCGGGCAAAACCAGGAAGGCATTCCAAGTTTGATGCCATTTGGAGTGGCCCCTACATGGTCACGGGATGTAAAAGTAGTAATGCCTTCCAATTGTCTACATTGGACGGAGAAGAACTTTCGATTCCGGTCAACGGAATCTATCTTAAACATTGCTACTGAAAAGAGAAAATTTCTACCCTTGTAAATATTAGCTTAGATTTCAATTCCTCTAAGTGCGTTTGCACATTGTCTTGTTGTAGTTAGGTTTCAGTTTCCCTAAGTGCTTTGGCACAGGTTTCGTTGCTCTCAGGTTGTTTCTACAGTTCAAAGTGCTGTCGGAGAAGGAGTTGCGGTTTCAGGCTCGGGATCAGAGATCAAGTTGGTTTCAAGTATTGCTTATGACTCCATGCCCAATGGATTTCTAAAAGGGCCACTGATCTTCTACCTAGCAGGCAGGTGATCCCGTTGAGTCGCCAAATTGTTGTATATATCTTCCCCCCGGGTAGATATAGACAAGCGGAAGAATATGGAAACCAAAGAAATTCAAACCTCAGCCCATGGCGCACAAAAGTGGCGCACAGAAATGAGTGTCGACAATAGAAAGAATGCGCCCATGGCGCACAAAAATGGCGCATAACAATGAGTGTCAACATGAGAATGTATGCGCCAAGGCGCAGGAAAGTGGCGCACAGAAATGGATGTCGACAATGTAAAGGATGCGCCCTTGGCGCACGGAAATGGCGCATAACAATGAGTGTCAACAGGGAAAAAGTTGCGCCTTGGCGCACATAAGAGGATGTCGACATAAATGTAAATGCGCCCTTGGCGCACAGAAGAAGATGTCAACATAGAAATAGATGCGCCCTTGGCGCACAGAAAGGAATGTTGACACGGAAAAAGTCGCGCCCTGGGCGCAGGTAAAGTGGCGCACGTAAACATGTGTCGACATAAACATATTTGCGCCTTTGGCGCACAGAAAAGAGTGTTGACATGCAAATGAATGCGCCTTTGGCGCACAAAAAAGGTTGTCGACACAAACATATTTGCGCCTTTGGCGCACGAAAAGGATTGTCAACATGCATATGGATGCGCCAAGGCGCACCTTCAGGAGGCGCAACATTCTGAGCGCTGACAGGAAGCAGACCCTGACCCAGATATTCAGATGGCCATAACTTTTGACTGGGAGCTCCGATTCACACAAGGTTGGACTTTTCGGAAAGCCTACGGCGTCCTCTACCTAACTACGACTGGATATCTTTAATTGGGTGGGAACAAGTTCTTAAAAATGCAAAATACAGTTTGCCACTTTTGGGGTTTGATATGGTCCTCACCTACCACCATAATGAGATGAATTAAATACAACCTGAGGTGGTTGGGGTAGATTTGGACTTTCTCTCTCTTCTCTCTCTCATTCTTCCTATAAATTGTAAGGAGGGGCTTCTTTCTAAAGGTTGGACATTCTTGTTTTGCCCCTCCCTTCTTCTCTTTGGCAGGTGAATCTGTGGAGTTAAAACCTCCCATTTAAAACTGTAATGCAGCTTTGCCTCTTGGCATTTTGCAGTGTGTTGTATCAATCTTTGGAGCAAATTAATGCATGTCTGTGGATGATTATCAACCCTCTCAGTGTTTATTTGCATCTTCTTGATCTTTCACTGTAAATCTGGTTATCTGTGCATGATCTTGCATTACATTTTTTTTTTGTCGTCTGTGTTTATTGGCAAGACAGGTGTTCTTCATTCCTCGGTGCATCACCTCTGTTAGTTTAGGTTTTATTTTTCTGCATTTTCTTCCCCCTGTCTCCTTGGAAAATTAGATTAGGTTTTGAGTAGACCTCTGCATTTTTACGTGTGCATCTGAACAGAGGAATAGGAACCGGCCTTCATCCGGAGAGCTTTTCCGATTTCGCAAGGTCCCACACTTGGGAAAAGCTCCATGTTGTGCAATCGCACTGAGATTCTCAACCCATCGAGTTGCAGAGTCCCAGGGGTGCTGTGATTCGACACCAACAGTTTTGGCACGCCCGGTGGGACCAAGAGGTCATTCCATAGATTTGAAGGAGTTTTCATGAAATTCGACCAAAAAATTGCAGGTTTTACAATTCCAGATTTTTCACCTTCCAGTGAACTTTGAAATTGATTTTCAAGGACTTAACTTGCTCAAAACAAGTCAAAATTTCATCCAACTGATAGATCGGGGTAATCTTCAAAAGGGTATTCTAGAATTTTGAGATTTTGACTTTCAAAATTTCATGGTTTTTTGAATTTCGGATTTCGTGTTTTCGTAACTGCGTTTTTTGGGTTTTCGGGATCTGCATTCCAAATCAAATTCCAAACCCTAAAATCTCAAATGTGCGTGTCTTTTAAAAAATTTGTGTTTAAATATTGTCGTTTTGGTGTGTAACTTGGCAAAATCTAGTCTTTTGAGGCTTGTTCTCTAACACATCCGCGACTCCGAAGGGATAGAATTCAAGGGGTGTAAGCAAGACAAGTTGCCTGTGCACATGAGAAGAATTCAAACCAGTCCAATACTCAAGAAGAAGGGCTATTTTTCCACTTGCAACTATCACCAGGCAGAGGAAGGAGAGGAAGAAGACCACAAAGATCACCATCTCCACCTAACAGACTTTGTCTACACCTCCACCTGGTAGGCCTTTTCTCGCATCAACCAGGGTTCTTAGGCCAATCATAATGGCACATCTACCACCGAATCCCTTTGTCAATTTCACGGGAAGTAGTCCACTTGCCCTAAATGCTCATAATCAAATTCCAAATGCAAAGACTAAAGAATATCCCCTACTTCACAGAGAAAATCATACTACTCCTATTGATCACATCCAGATATTGCTAATGCATGCGCAATCCACGAAATAAATGAAATGGATGTCAGTCAAGTCATTGGCTTCATCTTTCAAAGGCAAGGCCTTACAATGGTTTAGAGCCTTACAAAGCAGGTCTATTACTTAATCGGAACCAACTTTGTTCTCGCTTTTTGCAGCCCAATTCGGGAGAGGGCGACAATTTATCTTTATTGAACAAATTGACAACAATCAAAAGGGCTCCTAACGAACAAATGGCAGATTTCAACTTTAGATTCCAACGGACATGGGACAGATCCCAATAGCTGTTAGACCAACCGCCAAGGAGCATTCCTTTATTTCTTAAAGGCTATAAATTCGCACATAGCCATGATGATCCAATCAATGGGAGGGACAACGCTGCCAGGGTCCTATGACACAACGATCGTGAGCAGAGAACTGCTTGATCCAAGCCGAAAGCTTGCACCAAGGCCACCAATGCCTCTCTATCCGCATATGGGAAATCCTACAACCACCAAGCACCGTAGTTGAATCCCATTCCAACTCCTAGAAATCAAAGCAATAATGAGGCGCGACTTCTTCAAATACTTCAAAGGAATTGCAGGAGGTCATGAAACAACTGCAGAACCTTGGAAATGAGCTTGTGACTATCAAAAGACAGCAAGCTCAAAGTGCTAGACCGTATCAGCCTCAAGCACAATACCAAGCTAGGCCCCCATACCAACAAAATAGACCACCACCTCAGGCTGCAAATCAAAACCAGAACCAAGGACAACCTCAAGCTGCCAGGCCATTTCGACCGTATGATCCAAATGCAACGACGTCCTCAAGAGCCTTGGTTCCAACACAAAATAACATGGCACAGGAGTACGACTGGTGTTACCCTTGCAATCTACCTCACAATCAGTCAAAGCATGTTTCAATGGTGCACTCGAATCGTGCCTCGATGGTGCAAACCATTGGTGTTGCTCAAGAACCAAGCCAGGAGGAGAATCAACAGCAACAAACACAACAAGAAGGACCTCCAACAGAAACCACATTGGCAAATTGGCAAACGGAAGACTTCTGTGGAGTTAACCAACAGCCTTTTCAAGGCGTGGCTGCCAACACACGGTCAAAGAAGAGAAATATAGGAGAGGGACAACCATGTAATCCAGCTTGTTTCTCAACCCACTCTTACACAACAAGGGGTCGAGAGACCAAACGCAGCTCCAAATGTGCGTAATCAACCTAAGGTACCGTCAGAAGCAACACATGCACTGCTCAAGCTCCGTAAAAGGTCACACAAGCAAGGGACAAAGAAAAGGACAATTCATCCCCTTCAACATCATCGATCAAATGAAGAAGACACATGTGAACATTTCCATGTGGGAATCACTCGCGATCCTGTGGCAACGAGATTTATTGCAAGCTTCGCAATGGCTAATTGGTCTCCGCCACAAATGTATCAAACCAGGGGACATGAGAAAGTTCTCACTAATGCAAAGGCAACATGATGGGGGCCGATAAGAAAAATTTGAAGCCTCCACCATTCTATGTTTCGTTGATTGTTGGAAACCACTTGGTACACAACTGCATGATTGATTCTGGGGCAAGTAGTTCAGTGATGCCGAAGCAAATAGCGGATCAGCTGGGTTTGAAATATGAGCCAGTGCTGAAAGGAGTAGTACAGCTAGATGGAACGGCAGTAGGAACAGTTGGGGTCATCAAAGGGTTAAGCCTAACACTACATTCCTGTCCTAATGTTACAGTTCTACAAGATGTGTCTGTGATTGACCTTCCGCCACTCTTTGCGTTGTGTCTATCAAGAGACTTCACTGCAAAAATCGGTGGATATTTATCTGCAGATTGGTCGCACATGATTTTTAGGACAAGGTATGGAGCCAAAGCAACAATCAGGTCGGAACCAATTGCCCATTTCCATATTGAGCCTCATGTACCAAATCCTATCAATGCAAATTGCTCGGTTTTTTATCAGGAGGAGTGTTCAAGTGATCTAGAAACAGGTACTAAGGTCGAGGGAATTCCTGATTTAACTTTGGATGAATGGGCAAACAAGAGTCATGAATTTGACCCATACAAGGAAATTGAAGAATCTGAATTGGGCGTGTATTGTATACACGAAGAAAATTCACCCATTCCCGACATCATTCAGCCTGAACAAAAGGATGAAAACAAAGTTTGGAAATTATTTTTCGATGGTTCGAGAAGCGCATATACAGTGTGCTTTGGAGGTGGTGCAATGTTGATTTCACCACAAGACATCAAATATTTTTCAGCTTTTCGTTTTCAGTTTTCCTGTTCAAACAACACAGCTGAATATGAGGCCTTGATTCATGGAATTCATTGGGCCAAGAAAAGGGGCATAAAGAACTTGCAGTTTTTTGGAGATAGCGAGCTAATCATCAACCAAGTTAGGGGACAACATGCTACAAAGAACGACTTGCTAAGGAGCTACAAGAATAGGGTATGGGACCTCATTGAGGATTTCAAAGCTTTCAACATCATATCCATACCTAGGAAGAAAAATGAAGCCGCAGATAGGCTCGCAGCAGTTGGAGCGACATTTGATGTGGTTGACAACATCAGGAGAGAAAAAATGCAGCCACACATCCATGTGGTTGTGAGGCCAGCAGCTCCAGATAACAACACAAGCTGGCAGGTGTTTGAGAACGATCAACAGATCGTCAATTTCTTACAAGAAGAGGCTGAATTTTCAGCTAGGAATCGTGATGATTAGAGCAAAGCAAGATGGGGATCAAGTAGTACAAACTGCGCGACAAACAAGCTTCCTAAGGGTTTGGTAACATCGAGTCTATCTTCAACCCTAACGACTGCCGTAAGGAAAAGGCAAACATACAAAGTCAAGAGAGAAGATTCGAGCCAATTCCTATTGGGAAGACAAAACACTTCAAATTGGTAAAGTGGCCACCGAAACAGAGAAATCAGATTTCATACAACTTTGCCAAGAATTTCCAGATGTCTTCGCTTGGAGCTACGAAGACTTGAGAGGATTCGATCCAAATTTGGCACAACATACCATAGAATTGGATCCAGATGCTAATCCCATCAAGCAGAAACAGAGACCACTCAACCCTCACATTGAGCCTCTAATGAAGAAAGAGCTAAATAAGCTGATAGAGGCAAGCATTATATTCCCGATCAAGCACTCAAGCTGGGTTGCAAACTTGGTTCTGGTCAGGAAGAAGAGTGGAGAAATCAGGTTGTGTGTAGATTTCCGAGACCTCAACAGGGCATCTCTCAAAGATCATTACCCACTTCCTTCAATGGAACAAATATTGCAAGTAGTATCCGGTTCGTAGAGAGTTCTCTCCCTAGATGGCTACTCAGTATAATCAGTGATGGTAAAAGAAGATGACCAATTCAAGACAAATTTCACCACCAAATGGGGACCTATGCCTACAAGAAGATGCCATTTGGGCTATCAAATGTCAGCCACTTTCCAAAGGGCAATGGATATGGCATTCAAGGGGTTGATCAATAAAATAGTTTTGATATATCTTGACGACATCACCGTATTCTCAAAAATGCAAATGATCACCTCTATCATTTGAGGCAGTATTTCGTAGGTGTAGAAGATTTGGGGTATCATCAATCCCAAAAATGCATATTCTTGGCTCACGAGGGAAAACTTCTAGGCCATATTGTTTCAAAGGAGGGGTTGACAATTGACCCGTAAAGAGTTGAAGCAATTCAAGCATTGCTTATCATTGCAAGTCACAAGAAGGCTCTTCAAAGCTTCTTAGAAGGATCAATTTTGTCCGCAGTTTGTTCCAAATTTTGCAGCTCTCGTAAAACCAATAACACTGATGTTAAAGAAGAGCATGGCATTTAAGTGGACATCTGAAGGCAAGGCAAGTTTTGAGGCAATAAAAGAGGCTATATCTCAAGCCCCAACTCTCGTCAATCCAGACTTCTCTAAGGAATTCATGCTATATGCCTTTGGTGGTGGAGACACAATTTCTGCAATCCTGGTACAACAAAACAAAGAAGGGTTAGAACAACCAGTTGCTTTCTTCACTCAAAGCTTGGAGGAATACGAAACTAGGTACTCTTTCATCAAAAGCATGTCCTCATGTAATCGTAAGCTTAAAGAAATTCAAGCACCTAGTCTCAAACAACAAGATCCAATTATTAGTCTCTCATGCGGAGTCAAGGACTTCCTTCTAAACAAGGATCCGAATGAGAAACGCAGGCAGATGGATAACTCGTGTCATGGAATATGACATCGAGATCAAGGTCACCAAACTAGTACGTGGGAAGGGACTATGTGAGCAGCTAGCCTTGAGTCAAAAGTTGAAGCCGGTGATGAAAAGGAGACTACCTGTACTACAGATGATCAAGAACAAGAAAATGATGACGTGCCTACTCCTTGTTGGACTCAAAATATGATACACTTCCTACAGCATGGGCCTATGCCCTCCAGAAATGAGCAAAGCAAAGAGGAGATACTTTAGATTACAAGCCATTCCATATGTGCTTGTTGATGGTGTTTTGTTTAAGAAAGACATCAATGGAGTTCTATTGAGGTGCATTGGGATAAGTCAAATTGAGAGGGTGTTACGAGATTTTCATGATGGAGATTCTGGAGGACATTTTGCCCCACGAGTAACAGCTCTCAAGATAATGAAGGCAGGGTATTATTGGCCGACAGTCTTCAGTGACTGCTATACATGGATAAGAAAGTGCAAGAAATGTGCACTCTTCACAGGCAAAGAAAGACAAGCAAGACTTCCATCGCACCCAATTCGTTGACCAACCATTTATGCAATGGGGATTGACTTCGCCGGGTCATCAATCCAAACTCAAGCCAAGGCCACAAGTGGATTCTCACGAACGGACTATTTCACCAAGTGGACCAAGCAAGAGCGCTCAAGGAAGCAAAATGAGTCTAACATACTAGACTTTTATGAAGGAATAGTGACCAGTTTGTGTGCCGCCACTATCATATCGCATAATGCATTGGCATTCGTAGGTTCCAAGATTACAGAATGGGCTGTTAAGAATGGAATCTACTTGAGCACCTCTTCAAATTATTACCCGCAGGGTAATGGACAGGCAGAGTCCACAAACAAAAATTTGCTAAGAATCATCAAGAGGACTCTGGATGAAAATCAAAGAACATGGCATACCAAGCTAAAATCAGCATTATGGGCTGACAGAATAACACCAAAGAGGTCTATAGGTAATTCCCCTTATAAGTTGGTCTATGGAAAAGAGGCAGTATTGCCTATATCATTAGAACTACCTGCATTAGAATTCATGAAGCAGTTGGAGTTGGCTGAGTTCGAACCAATGGAGGCTAGGTATGCAGAGTTGATGGAATTGGAAGAAATTAGAGAACATGCAGTTCAAACAATTGAGAAAGATCAGGCCTTAGTGAAAAGATGGTTTGATAAGAAAGCAAGAGCAAGGACCTTCCAGGAAGGGGACCTAGTTCTGAAATGGGATGCAGATCGGGCAAAACCAGGAAGGCATTCCAAGTTTGATGCCATTTGGAGTGGCCCCTACATGGTCACGGGATGTAAAAGTAGTAATGCCTTCCAATTGTCTACATTGACGGAGAAGAACTTTCGATTCCGGCAACTAATCTATCTTAAACATTGCTACTCGAAAAGAGAAAATTTCTACCCTTGTAAATATTAGCTTAGATTTCAATTCCTCTAAGTGCGTTTGCACATTGTCTTGTCAGTAGTTAGGTTTCAGCTTTCCCTAAGTGCTTTGGCACAGTTTCGTTGCTTCTCTCAGTGTTGTTTCTACAGCTTCAAGTGTCACTTGAGAAGGAGTTGCGGTTTCGTGCTCTGGATCGAGATCAAGTTGGTTTCAAGTATTGCTTATGACTCCATGCCCAATGGATTTCTAAAAGGGCCACCGATCTTCTACCTAAAGCACAGTGTGATCCCGCTGAGTCGCCAAATTGTTGTATATATCTTCCCCCCGGGTGAGATATAGACAAGCTAAGAATATGGAAACCAAAGAAATTCAAACCTCAAATTTCATGGCAACAAAAGTGGCGCATTTAAATGATGTCGACAATGAAAGAATGCGCCCATGGCGCACAAAAGAGGCGCACAGCAATGAGTGTCAACATGAGAATGTATGCGCCAAGGCGCAGGAAAGTGGCGCACAGAAATGATGTCGACAATGTAAAGGATGCGCCCTTGGCGCACGGAAATGGCGCATAACAATGAGTGTCAACAGGAGGGTAAATTGCGCCTTGGCACACATAAAGAGATGTCGACATAATGTAAATGCGCCTTGCGCACAAAAGAAGATGTCAACATAGAAATAGATGCGCCCTGGCGCACGTAAAGGAATGTTGACACGAAAAAGTCGCCCTGGCAGTAAAGTGGCGCACGAAACATGTGTCGACATGTCGAATATATATTTTTGCCTTTGCGCACGTAAAGAGTGTTGACATGCAAATGAATGCGCCATTTGCACAAAAAGGGTTGTCGACACAAACATATTTGCACTTTGGCGCACGAAAAGGATGTCGTCAACATGCATATGGATGCGCCAAGGCGCACCTTCGGAGGCGCAACATTCTCGAGCGCCGACAGAAGCTGCACTCCACCCGATATTCGATGGCCATAACTTTTGACCTGGGAGCTCCGATTCACACAAGGTTGGACTTTTCGAAAGCCTACGGCGGTCCTCTACCTAACTACGACCGATATCTTTAATTGGGTGGGAACAAGTTCTTAAAAATGCAAAATACAGTTTGCCACTTTTGGGGTTTGATATGGTCCTCACCTACCACCATAATGAGATGAATTAAATACAACCCGAGGTGGTTGGGGTAGATTTGGACTTTCTCTCTCTCTCTCTCATTCTTCCTATAAATTGTAAGGAGGGGCTTCTTTCTAAAGGTTGACATTCTTGTTTTGCCCCTCCCTTCTTCTCTTCGCAGTGAATCAGTGGAGTTAAAACCTCCCATTTAAAACTGTAATGCAGCTTTGCCTCTCGCATTTTGCAGCAGTGTGTCAGATCAATCTTTGAGCAAATTAATGCATGTCTCAGGATGATTATCAACCCTCTCAAGTTTATTTGCATCTTCTTGATCTTTCACCGTGAAATCTGGTTATCTCAGGCATGATCTTGCATTACATTTTTTTGGTCTCGTGTTTATTGGCAAGACAGTGTTCTTCATTCCTGCATCACCTCTCGTTAGTTTAGGTTTTATTTTCTGCATTTTCTTCCCCCTGTCTCCTTGGAAAATTAGATTAGGTTTTGAGTAGACCTCTGCATTTTTACGTGTGCATCCGAACAGAGGAATAGGAACCGCCTTCATCCGAGAGCTTTTCCGATTTCGCAAGGTCCCACACTTGGGAAAAGCTCCATGTTGTGCAATCGCACCGAGATTCTCAACCCATCGAGTCAGCAGAGTCCTGGTGCTGCCGTGATTCGACACCAACAGCTTTTGGCACGACCTGGGGACCAAGAGGTCATTCCATAGATTTGAAGGAGTTTTCATGAAATTCGACCAAAAAATTGCAGTTTTACAATTTCAGATTTTTCACCTTCCAGTGAACTTTGAAATCAATTTTCAAGGACTTAACTTGCTCAAAACAAGTCAAAATTTCACCACTGATAGATCGGGGTAATCTTCAAAAGGGTATTCTTAGAATTTTGAGATTTTGACTTTCAAAATTTCATGGTTTTTTGAATTTCGGATTTCGTGTTTTCTAAATCTGCGCATTTTTGGGTTTTCGGACTGCATTCCAAATCAAATTCCAAACCCTAAAATCTCAAATACAGTCTTTTCAAAAAATTTTATTTTTAAATATTGTCAGTTTTGTGTGTAACTTGGCAAAATCTAGTCTTTTGAGGCTTGTTCTCTAACACATCCTCATGCGACTCCGAAGGGATAGAATTCAATGCAGGTGTAGAAGAAGACAAGTTGCCTGTGCACATGAGAAGAATTCGAACCAGGTCCAATACTCAAGAAGAGGGGCTATTTTTCCACTTGCAACTATCACTGTGCAGAGGAGGAAGGAGAGGAAGAAGACCACAAAGATCACCATCTCCACCTAACAGGACTTTGTCTACACCTCCACCTGGTAGGCCTTTTCTCGCATCAACCAGTGGTTCTTAGGCCAATCATAATGGCACATCTACCACCGAATCCCTTTGTCAATTTCACTGGCAAGTAGTCCACTTGCCCTAAATGCTCGTAATCAAATTCCAAATTGCAGCACTAAAGAATATCCCCTATTTCACAGTGAAAATCATACTACTCCTATCGATCACATCCAGATATTGCTAATGTATGCGCAATCCACGAAATAAATGAAATGGATGTCAGCAAATAAGCTGTTGGCTTCATCTTTCAAAGGCAAGGCCTTACAATGGTTTAGAGCCTTACAAAGCAGGTCTATTACTTAATCGAACCAACTTTGTTCAGCTTTTTTGCAACCAATTCGGGAGAGGGCGACAATTTATCCTTTATTGAACAAATTGACAACAATCAAAAGGGCTCCTAACGAACAAATGGCAGATTTCAACTTCAGTGTTCCAACGGACATGGGACAGATCCCAATAGCTTTAGACCAATTGCCAAAGGAGCATTCCTTTATTTCTTAAAGGCTATAAATTCAGACATAGCCATGATGATCCAATCAATGGGAGGAACAACGCCGCCAGGTCCTATGACACAACTATCGAGAGCAGAGAACTGCTTGATCCAAGCCGGCAAGCTTGCACCAAGGCCACCAATGCCTCTCTATCCGATATGGGAAATCCTACAACCACCAAGCACCGTAGTCAATCCCATTCCAACTCCTAGAAATCAAAGCAATAATGAGGCATCGACTTCTTCAAATACTTCAAAGGAATTGCAGGAGGTTATGAAACAATCATAGAACCTTGAAATGAGCTTGTGACTATCAAAAGACAACAAGAAGCTCAAAGTGCTAGACCGTATCACCTCTCAAGCACAAGTACTGCTAGGCCCCCATACCAACAAAATAGACCACCACCTCAGCCGCAAATCAAAACCAAAACCAAGGACAACCTCAAGTCGCCAGTGCCATTTCGACCGTATGATCCAAATGCAACGACGTCCCTCAAGAGCCTTGGTTCCAACACAAAATAACATGGCACAGAGTACGACCGGTGTTACCCTTGCAATCTACCTCACAATCAAAAGAAGATGTTTCAATGGTGCACTAAATCAGCCTCGATGGTGCAAACCATTGGTGTTGCTCAAGAACCAAGCCAGAGGAGAATCAACAAAGAAGAAAACACAACAAGAAGGACCTCCAACAAAACCACATCGCAAATTGGGCAAACGGAAGACTTCGTGGAGTTAACCAACAACCTTTTCAAGGCGTGGCTACCAACACACTGGTCAAAGAAGAGAAATATAGAGAGGGACAACCATGTAATCCAGTTGTTTCTCAACCCACCTTACACAACAAGGGGTCAGAGACCAAACGCAGCTCCAAATGTGCAAAATCAACCTAAGGTACCTGCAGAAGCAACACATGCACCCATGCTCAAGCTCCGTAAAAGGTTGCACCAAGTAAGGGACAAAGAAAAGGACAATTCATCCCCTTCAACATCATCGATCAAATGAAGAAGACACATGTGAACATTTCCATGTGGGAATCACTCACATCCTGTGGCAACGAGATTTATCTGCAAGCTGCAATGGCTAATTGGTCTCTTCCACTACAAATGTATCAAACCAGGACATGAGAAAGTTCTCACTAATGCAAAGGCAACATGATGGGGGCCAGACAAGAAAAATTTGAAGCCTCCACCATTCTATGGGTCATTGATTGTTGGAAACCACTTAGTACACAACCGCATGATTGATTCTCGGGGCAAGTAGTTCAAGTGATGCCAAGCAAATAGCGGATCAACCGGGTTTGAAATATGAGCCAAAGGTTGAAAGGAGTAGTATACAAATAGATGGAACGCAAGAGGAACAAACAGTTGGGGTCATCAAAGGGTTAAGCCTAACACTACATTCCCGTCCTAATGTTACGCTCTACAAGATGTGTCTCAGATTGACCTTCCGCCACTCTTTGCATTGTGTCTATCAAGAGACTTCACCGCAAAAATCGGTGGATATTTATCTCAGATTGGTCACACATGATTTTTAGACAAGGTATGGAGCCAAAGCAACAATCAAGTCGAACCAATTGCCCATTTCCATATCGAGCCTCATGTACCAAATCCTATCAATGCAAATTGCTCACTTTTTTGATCGAGGAGTGTTCAAGTGATCTAGAAACAGTACTAAGGTCGAGGGAATTCCCGATTTAACTTTGATGAATGGGCAAACAAGAGTCATGAATTTGACCCATACAAGGAAATTGAAGAATCTGAATTGGGTGTGTATTGTATACACGAAGAAAATTCACCCATTCCCGACATCATTCAGACTGAACAAAAGGATGAAAACAAAGTTTGGAAATTATTTTTCGATGGTTCGAGAAGCATAAGGTGCCGGAGGTGGTGCAATGTTGATTTCACCACAAGACATCAAATATTTTTCAGCTTTTCGCTTCCAGCCTGCTCAAACAACACACTGAATACGAGGCATTGATTCATGGAATTCATCGGGCCAAGAAAAGGGGCATAAAGAACTTGCAGTGTTTCGAGATAGCGAGCTAATCGTCAACCAAGTTAGGGGACAACATGCTACAAAGAACGACTTGCTAAGAGCTACAAGAATAGGGTATGGGACCTCATTGAGGATTTCAAAGCTTTCAACATCAGATCCATACCTGTGAAGAAAAAAATGAAGCCGCAGATAGGCTCGCAGCATTGGAGCGACATTTGATGTGGTTGACAAACATCGAGAGAAAAAACGCAGCCACACATCCATGTGGTTGTGAGGCCAGCAGCTCCATAAACACAAGCCGGCAGTGTGTTTGAGAACGATCAATGATCGTCAATTTCTTACAAGAAGAGGCTGAATTTTCAGCTAGAATCAGATGATTAGAGCAGCAAAGATGGGGATCAAGTAGTACAAATGCATGACAAACAAGCTTCCTAAGGGTTTGTAACATTGAGTCTATCTTCAACCCTAACGACTAGTTTCCGTAAGGAAAAGGCAAACATACAAAGTCCAAGAGAGAGAAGATTCGAGAGCCAATTCCACTTGGGAAGACAAAACACTTCAAATTGGTAAAGTGGCCACCGAACAGAGAAATCAGATTTCATACAACTTTGCCAAGAATTTCCAGATGTCTTCGCTTGAGCTACGAAGACTTGAGAGGATTCGATCCAAATTTGGCACAACATACCATAGAATTGATCCGATGCTAAGCCCATCAGCGTAAGCAGAGACCACCAACCTCACATCGAGCCTCTAATGAAGAAAGAGCTAAATAAGCTAATAGAGGCAAGCATTATATTCCCGATCAAGCACTCAAGTCAAGTTGCAAACTTGGTTCCTGGCCGGAAGAAGAGTGAGAAATCAGGTTGTGTGTAGATTTCCGAGACCTCAACAGGGCATCTCTCAAAGATCATTACCCACTTCCTTCAATGGAACAAATATTGCAAGTAGATCCGGTTCGAGAGAGGTTCTCTCCTAGATGGCTACTCAGTATAATCAGTGATGGTGAAAGAAGATGACCAATTCAAGACGGCCACCACCAAATGGGGGACCTATGCCTACAAGAAGATGCCATTTGGGCTATCAAATGCCGGAGCCACTTTCCAAAGGGCAAATGGATATGGCATTCAAGGGGTCGATCAATAAAATAGTTTTGATATATCTTGATGACATCACCGTATTCTCAAAAATGCAAATGATCACCTCTATCATTCGAGGCAAGTATTTCGTAGGTGTAGAAGATTTGGGGTATCATCAATCCCAAAAATGCATATTCTTGGCTCACGAGGGAAAACTTCTAGGCCATATTGTTTCAAAGGAGGGGTTGACAATTGACCCAGAAAAGAGTCAAGCAATTCAAGCATCGCCATTGCAAGTCACAAGAAGGCTCTTCAAAGCTTCTTAGAAGGATCAATTTTGTCCGCAGTTTGTTCCAAATTTTGCAGCTCTCAGAAACCAATAACGCTGATGTTAAAGAAGAGCATGGCATTTAAGTGGACATCTCAAGGCAAGGCAAGTTTTGAGGCAATAAAAGAGGCTATATCTCAAGCCCCAACTCTCGTCAATCCAGACTTCTCTAAGGAATTCATGCTATATGCCTTTGTGGTGGAGACACAATTTCGCAATCCCGTACAACAAAACAAAGAAGGATTAGAACAACCAGCTTGCTTTCTTCACCAAGGCTTGGAGGAATACGAAACTAGGTACTCTTTCATCAAAAAGCATGTCCTTGCAGTGAATCGAGCTTAAAGAAATTCAAGCACCTAGTCTCAAACAACAAGATCCAATTATTAGTCTCTCATGTGGGAGTCAAGGACTTCCTTCTAAACAAGGATCTCGAATGAGAAACGTGCAGATGGATAACTCGTGTCATGGAATATGACATCGAGATCAAGGTCACCAAACTAGTACGTGGAAGGGACTATGTGAGCAGCTAGCCTTGAGTCGAAAGTCAAGCAAGTGATGAAAAGGAGACTACCTCGTACTACAGATGATCAAGAACAAGAAAATGATGACGTGCCTACTCCTTGTTGACTCAAAATATGATACACTTCCTACGCATGTGCCTATGCCCTCCGTAAATGAGCAAAGCAAAGAGGAGATACTTTCAGATTACAAGCCATTCCATATGTGCTTGTTGATGGTGTTTTGTTTAAGAAAGACATCAATGGAGTTCTATTGAGGTGCATTGGGATAAGTCAAATTGAGAGGGTGTTACGAGATTTTCATGATGGAGATTCGAGGACATTTTGCCCCACGAGTAACAACTCTCAAGATAATGAAGGCAGGGTATTATTGGCCGACGCCTTCAAAGGATCACTATACATGGATAAGAAAGTGCAAGAAATGTGCACTCTTCACAGTGCAAAGAAAGACAAGCAAAGACTTCCATCGCACCCAATTCGGTTGACCAACCATTTATGCAATGGGGATTGACTTCGTCAGGGTCATCAATCCAAACTCAAGCCAAGGCCACAAGTGGATTCTCACAAGCAACGGACTATTTCACCAAGTGGACCAAGCAATAGAGCCAAAGAAGCAAATGAGTCTAACATACTAGACTTTTATGAAGGAATAGTGACCAGTGTTCGTGTGCCGCCACTATCATATCGATAATGCATCGGGCATTCATAGGTTCCAAGATTACGCTGCAATGGGCTGTCAAGAATGGAATCTACTTGAGCACCTCTTCCAATTATTACCCACAGGGTAATGGAGGCAGAGTCCACGAACAAAATCTTGCTAAGAATCATCAAGAGGACTCTAGATGAAAATCAAAGAACATGGCATACCAAGCTAAAATCAGCATTATGGGCTGACTGAATAACACCAAAGAGGTCTACATAGGTAATTCCCCTTACAAGTTGGTCTATGGAAAAGAGGCAGTATTGCCTATATCATTAGAACTACCTGCATTAGAATTCATGAAGCAAACTGGAGTTAATGAGTTCAACCAATGGAGGCTAGGTATGCAGAGTTGATGGAATTGGAAGAAATTAGAGAACATGCAGTTCAAACAATTGAGAAAGATCAGGCCTTAGTGAAAAGATGGTTTGATAAGAAAGCAAGAGCAAGGACCTTCCAGGAAGGGGACCTAGTTCTAAATGGGATGCAGATCGGCAAAACCAGAAGGCATTCCAAGTTTGATGCCATTCGAGTGGCCCCTACATGGTCACGGATGTAAAAGTAGTAATGCCTTCCAATTGTCTACATTGACGGAGAAGAACTTTCGATTCCGGCCAACTAATCTATCTTAAACATCACTACTAAAAGAGAAAATTTCTACCCTTGTAAATATTAGCTTAGATTTCAATTCCTCTAAGTGCGTTTGCACATTGTCTTGTTCGTAGTTAGGTTTCAGCTTCCCTAAGTGCTTTGGGCACAGGTTTCGTTGCTCTCGTGTTGTTTCTACAGCTTCAAAGTGTCACTGGAGAAGGAGTCATGCGGTTTCGTGCTCTGGATCGTAGATCAAGTTGGTTTCAAGTATCGCTTATGACTCCATGCCCAATGGATTTCTAAAAGGCCACCGATCTTCTACCTAGCAGCAGTGATCCCGTTGAGTCACCAAATTGTTGTATATATCTTCCCCCGTAGATATAGACAAGCTGGAAGAATATGGAAACCAAAGAAATTCAAACCTCACCCATGGCCAAAGCGCAAAAGTGGCGCGACGAAATGGATGTCGACATTATGTAAAGAATGCGCCCATGGCGCACAAAAGAGGCGATAACAATGAGTGTCAACATGAGAATGTATGCGCCAAGCGCGCAGGAAAGTGGCGCATGTTAAATGGATGTCGACAATGTAAAGGATGTGCCACGTGGCGCACGTAAATGGCGCATAACAATGAGTGTCAACAGGAGGAAAAAAGTTGCGCCTTGGCGCACATAAGAGGATGTCGACATAAATGTAAATGCGCCTCTTGGCATAGTAAGAAGATGTCAACATAGAAATAGATGCCATCGGCACGTAAAGGAATGTTGACACGGAAAAGTGTCGCGCCCTACAGGCGCAGTAAAGTGGCGCACATAAACATGTGTCGACATAAACATATATTTAGCCCTTGATCGCGCACGTAAAAGAGTGTTGACATACAAATGAATGCGCATTCAAGCGACAAAAAGGGTTGTCGACACAAATATATTTGCGCCTTTGGCGCACCTTAAAAGGATTGTCAACATGCATATGGATGCGCCAAGGTGCACTTGGAGGCGCAACATTCTCGAGGCGCCGACAGAAGCGCACTCCCACCCGTATATTCGATGGCCATAACTTTTGACCGGAGCTCCGATTCACA
>CM031234.1:927719613-928090143 GCA_018340775.1 Taxus wallichiana var. yunnanensis
TCACCACCACTATGATCTACTAGGACATTGTCCTCCAAAAGAGGACATGAGATTTGTTCTATCATGGGATCAAACCCTAATATTTGATGCCCCATCCTTTTCGTAGGAGGCATAATGAACTAAGTTTTTCTAAGGTTGGTTTAAAATTACCTAAGTCAAAATGAATCAATGTAATGAAACTTCTTCTACAAATAATTTCAATCGAGACTAAGAATACGTCCAAATGAAATGTGCACTAAGCACTCCAATGAATAATAATGACACACTAATCAATAATTCATGCGTAAGTAATAAGCAATCTAGGACTCAAAAATCAATACTATGATCTATCCATAAGAAAAGTTACTCCCTTTGTTTCTCTAATTATAGTTTCAACGTAAATAATGACAACACAATATCACTATTTAGGTCAAGTTTTAAAAAACAAGACCTAAATACTAAGAAAGTGTTGATGCAACCTCCAACAAGGTATACTAAAACCATTTTTAGAAACAAACAAAGTCTAAGTTATGAAGAAAGAGGCCACAAATGTGAGCAACGCAACAACACTATTTGGACATGTTAATCAAGCTTTATGGAAAAAGCAAGATTTTAGTATCAAAATGATGTCACCACAATGTGAACAAAGTAATGAAGCCTTTCAAAACTCAAGGCAATGTTGGGATCAAAAATAAATTTAAGTATAACAAGAAGTTTTTATTTATACGAGTAATGTAACAATACAACTAAGAGACTTAGATCAATTTTCACAAAGGAAACAAGATGTAAGTATCAAAAATGTATTGATAGGATATGAGAAATCGTAACAACTCAAAGGAATTCAATGATGAGACAACCTAAATATAATGAAAATATTGACATGGGTATCAAGATCAAATGGCTATAAAGATGAGAAGACGTACCAACACACTTTCAACATTTACATCCGGTCTCAAACAAGGACGAATGTAAATGGGTGCAAAAGTGGTGGACACAATCAATAAATAGCAACACAAGTATGTTTTATTTTTTCCCAAATGGGAAACAAGAAAATAAATTAGTAGTCCAAGTGGTGATGAAATAAACTAGGTGTAACTTTGGTAGATTTTTGCCTTGCCTTAAGACAAATGAAAAAATAGGTCAAAGTAACACGTTGCAAAGTTTCATGATGAATGCACTAGGCTCACACTTTAATGGACTCCTTGTTTGAATAAAAGGTTTTATTCCAAAAAGTTTTTGATTCCAAAAGATTTAAATAGAAAGCTCTTTGAAAATTAGAATTTAAAACCTCAAAGTTGGTGTAAATTTAAAAAAACCACACCATCGCGCCCCTTTACACAAAAGAGTGTGTTCCTTTGAGCACGAATGCTCCTCTCGAAAATGGTAACACATCCTTTAACACACCAGCATGAATTTGGTAGCGTGAGCATGGATCGACAAGAAACACACTGGAATGTAATAATTTAACACCAACGCAACCAATGAGATAAAAAGAACACTAAAAGCAAGAGATTGGCCTTAACACATAAATCTCAAACACACCGTAACGTACACACATCTAGTGATACGTGATTTTGTCTCTGAAAATGTGAGCGCAACCTTTAGAATGTGAGTGTACACTTTGCAACACCAACGTGGCCTTTGCAATGCCGGATCGTGGAAGAAAAACACATGCGCATATTTCTGTAAGTGGTCAAAACATGAGAATTTTTTCAAAAATTCTCAAAGAGGTCAAAATTTTATCGATTTGGATCAATTTTGATAGCACCTCACCACCTCCTTTGATCTTGTAAAGAGAAAAAAAAACAAGACAATCCTACCTAGACTAGCTAAGAAACTTGATATTTATCCATTAAAGCAAAATAGGGCTAGCTAAATCAACACTTTGAAACTAATCTAAAAATATTGAAAATGAATGAAAAGGACAATGGAATAGGTCCCACAGTGAGTGCCAAATGTGAACTCAATAAAATTTCAAGGAAATCAATTCAAAACCTAAACTAAAACCAAGTAGTTTAAAGCTAAGCTAAGAAATTCATCAAAGAACCATCAAGATCAAAGCTTAATAGAATGCAAAAAGGAAATGAATTTAACCATTTCAACTATAAGAATTCCTAGTATGTTTAATTAATTTCTAAAAGAATTCAACCTATGAAGATTTAAAAGTAATCAAAATGTGTGTTGTTCTTTACTTCATTTAAGGTGCAAGGATCTCTCTAACAATGGCTACAAGGCCATATTAGATATTCCTTTACTAACCATCTTGAAGAAATAGATGAAAATTAGGATGAAAAATATTCCAACAATGGAGTAAGGATCATATGTTTTTATATGATTATTATATTCAAAACATGGTGTAAATTTGAGAGGAAGGAGCTTGGTCCTTTTTATAGGCTTTCCATTTGGTAAAGGCTTGCAACTTGGTGCATGTGGGACTAATGAATAAAGCATAAAGTAACCTTAGGTTAATTAACCATAGCTAGGTGAGTTAGCAAGTGAGTTAATACTTTATGGGAGTTGAGGGTGCTTTAATTAATCAATTAGGATTAATTAATAGGCTAGAATAAGATTTTTAGGCTAATTGGAGGTGTTTGAAGAGGAATTTGATAAGATTAGAAGCATTTGAAAGTGGGATTTAGCCAATAAAAGGGTTTATTGATTAAATACTTGTTAAAAAGGCTTAATTAGCTAATTAATAGCTAATTATTAATTCGAAGAGGATTATAACTAATGAAGTGTCATTAATTGACATTCGAATGTGATAGAAGCTAGTTAATTAACGAAGTTTTGTTAATTGACCAAATTAGAGGGAAACGTTAGTTAATTAGTGGAAATCACTAATTATAATGGAAATGGTGAGATAGAAGATAATGACTACCACTTTAGCATTAAAATTACGGTAGTGATTTTTAGGTGTCTCAAGAAGGTCTATAAAAGTAACTTTGGCTTGGTCAAGTGGGGATTCCTATACAAGACTTCTCTCCCTAAATACCAAAGATTACCCAAGAAAGCACTCGATGACTATTTATAATCACCAACTTTACTCTACCCCCTTGATTCACTAAGTTGGATTTTACTCCACTCAAAGGATAAAACTGTAGCCACTAATATGGATAGTTTTGGCTCTAATTCTCACAAATGTGTACTAGCTAAGTAAGTAGGGGTACCATTTCATTGGCCAGTTCACTCAACATGCCAACTACTTTGGGGTTCCTGTGGTACTCCTCACAATAATTTTTTGGCATCTAGCCATGTACTTCCCATAGTTGCATGGATAGGGGAATAAACCCATCTTTGAAAATTTAATTAAGAGAGTTTTATAAAGTATAATAAAAGAAATATGACAAGGTTTGTTTGATTCTCATGAGTAAGGAAACTTACAGTTAGTAGTTTCAATTTAAAAACAATTTTTGTAGATACGGTCCTACAAACAACAAATTATTAGTTTTCATGAGGTAAAATCATGATAGAAAACACAAATGAAAAGTCACATTTCTAGTTTTCAAGATCACCCAAAATGGGTGCGATAAAAGAGCATACTGGGAACTTGTCAAGATTATATTAAATTATGATTAAAATCTAATTAATCGATAAAATGGATTAGTTATAACAAACCAAGAAATAAAAGGATTAAAATATATCTAAAACAAAGGTTAGAAGAAATTTAATTTTCTAGAAAATATCAAAAATTGAAAAAACAGACAGATAATGCTAGCATGCATTTGGATACGCTAGCATAATTTACTAGTATGTAGGCATGTGGAAAGATGAGTAATTGTGTAAAGGCGAATGCTAACGCATGCGAGATAAAAACTTAATTTAACACTAGCTCATAGAATACTACGCTAGTGCATACAAAACACAGAGGACATAAAATAGTTATATGTAGGCACACATACTTCTATACAGGTGTGTACAATGCAACGTATCACATGCACTTTCACACTAATGTAGGTTACGTGAAAAACTATAACACACAACTTTGTAAGTGGACAGAATCGACATAATATGGCAAAAGACATGGTTTTTTTTATTTTCTCCTTCTCTGTTTGCGCACTGAAATCCAAAACTTGAACAATAAGGTTAAAACAACACAAGGAAAACATAAAAAGTTATCATATTAAGAAACAATAATCTAAAAATTATAAAAAAGCACTGAGTGTCCCACCGGGTGTGCCATAATATATGCAAGGTAAAACTCAAAAAAATGAAAGACAAACAATAATTAATGGAGCAAACATTTCTCCAAGTGCTTCTTACAACCTCATATGAGATTAGATGAATTTTTACACTTATAGAATATCAAAATAGCTTGGTTATGGGCACTCCTATATATGTCTCCAAATGAAGAATAGAATATTACAAACAATTTGGTGAATCACATGGATAGTTTGTTGGTGTGAGAGTTAAAATGGAAAAGGAGAAGAGGTTTTTGCAATTGCTCAAAGCTTCCAAGGATTTTTTGTGAAGGATATAGCTTGTTATTTATAATGGAAGGAGAGGCTATGGAGTGGTTGAAGATTCATAATGAGATCATGAATGCATTTTCTTGAAATAGCATTTGAAATTGGTTATGACAGTTTGAATGAATTCAATATCCATTGAGGGTAATGAATTTTTTTTTTTATTCAATAAGGTGGTTGTATGTGCATTTTTGTTGCTTCCACCTTTGTAGGATTCTAGAAGTGAAGTGGAGTGGAGTGACTAGGATAGTGAAGTGGAGTGTGAGTAGATAAATATATTTATTTCTATTTAAATAACTAATTAAATTAGTTAAGGGATGTGAGTGGGTGAATAACTATTTAATTAAATTAGCTAAAGGATATTGTAGTATGGTTTAAAATTAATTTAATTAATTCTAAAGAGTTGTAAATTAACACATTATGCAAAGGATATAGATATCCAAGGATAGGCTAGAAATAAGTATGTATTTTTAGGGTGTCTACATTTACCCCTCTTTAAAGTGTTATTATGAAGTAATTAAATTTTTAAGATAGTAGACATATGTAGATTAGTGAACCGATGACATGGGAACATGGTGGATAGTCTTGATTTTCCCGGTGAAGCATGTGGATTCCCAACGAGTATGGATGCTAATGGAATAGGGTCCCACTAGACGTGCTGAATGTATACAAGGAAAAAATCAAGAAAACGAAAGGCAAGAAATAATAAATAGTGAAAACCCTTCTCCAAGCTCTTCTTGCAACCTCAGATGAGATTAATTGAAGTGTTACACTTGTATAATATCAAAATGGTTTAGTGTGGGTGCTCAAATTTATGTCTCTAAATGAAGAAGATAATGCTATGAGAAAGTTGGTGAATCACATGGACAACCTTTTGGTATCAAATTTCAAATGGAAAAGTCCAGCAGAGGTTTTCGAAAATTTCTCAAAGCTTTGAAGGATTGTTTGTGAAGGATATAACCTATTATTTATAATGAAAGGAGAGGCTATCGAGTGGTTGAAGGTTCATAATGATATCATGAATGCATTTTCTTGAAATAACATTTGAAATTGGTTATGACATATTGAATGAATTTAATATTCATTGAGGGGCATGAATTTTGTTTCTTCCACCTTTGTATGATTCTAGAAGTGAATTAGAGTGCAATGAATGAGATAGTGAAGTAGAGTGTGAGTAGATAAATAGATTTATTTCTATTTAAATAAATAAATAAATTAGTTAAGGGATGTGAGTGGGTGAATAACTATTTAATTAAATTAGCCAAAGTATATTATAGTATGGTTTGTAATTAATTTAATTAATTCTAAAAATATGGATTTAAACGTGATATAATTAATTCTAAAGGGATGAATTTAAGCATGATATAATTAATTTAATTAATTCTAAAGGATGGAGGTAAATTCTATTGGGATAGAATTAATTTAATTAATTCTAAAGAGTTGTAAATTGGCACATTATGCAAAGGATATAGATATCCAAGGATAAGCTATAAATAAGTATGTATTTTTAGGGTCTCTACACCTATAATAAGCTCAAGTGGAAGAAAATAAGAGCGTGTAAGGATTTGATTTTTTGCAAAAGAATGCTTATGCCATTGAATTTCTAAAAGAAATTAATAAATAGAATATATTCAATGTGTTGGATATGTATCCATACCACGCAAGTCAAGAAAAATCAAGAGAATGGTGGGGTGGATTGGAGACAAAAATGCTAGAAAAGGTGCATGAAGAAGTTGAAAGAGTGATTGACACCATAATCAAAAAAATGTTCGAGTATGTACTTAGTCAAGGGGAAAGGAAATGGAATTGAGGATTCATCTTGGTTGAGTGCAACTAATGTCACAAATACATGAAATTATAGAACAACGACACACATTTTAACACGTATTTATGTAACATTGTATAGCTTACACCTATCAATGTCAATCCATAAGCATGTATGCTTACCAGTAGAATAAAAATAAAAATAAAAGAATATCCTAATGAGTAACATATAAAATAAAAAGTCATAAATGTATCCTTCTAGATTGTGAGAAATCCAGTCATCTCAAGCCAAGCCTCCCTAGAAAATATTCATAGGGTAATTGAATTTTATCATGGATATTGGGTACATCCTACGAAAAGTTTGAAATCATGAATATTATAAGAAATAGAATATGTGTTCATAGGATGCACATACATAATTGATTTCATTCAAGAGGCACACTAGACATACACATCAAAATTTTGCACTCCACCAAATCCTAAAACAATTACCACTCGGGTGACACCCCTGCTGAAAAAAATTTGTAAAACTTTTACTTCCTCCATAGAAACAACGAATACAATGGTAACCTAACGTTTTATTTCACTTAATAGACCTAAATATTATTTGGTTGAAATGTATAACATACCTCACAACATATTTTTAAAGCTCTATTTTTCCATTTCAACTCTAAAAATTTATGTAATGAATAACAAAGTAAAACTAGAGTAAACCAAGAAAATGAAACAAATATCCCATAAAATGGAAAAACCAAGTTAGTTGTTGAAATTTTATTTCAAGGAAAAAATAGGGAATAGAGATAAACATATAAATTTAATGTAATCGAAAAACTAAGAAAATCTACAAACTATATAGAATCTTTTCACATGTTACTGTATTAACAAACTATAACACCCACACTAGTAACACAAATAAAATAATTTTTTAAAACTTATATCAATAACAATTACATTATCACTTGGGTAAACAAAAAAAAACACAATGCTTGAACCAAAACATGACATGCATCACTTTGCATGTATCTCTAAACAAGGAGATGATGATGCCAACCAAACATTAGAAAGGAAAAGTATAATACCACCAAGCCATAAAATAGCTTGTCAAGGGGAAATGGTGCCAATACTTCCACTTATCCCTCCACTAAGAAAGGAGACTAGCCTTTGGTTCCTCCAAAGTAGTCATGCAATCATGCATGAAAACAAATTTATCCCTCCACTTATCCCTCCACTAAGACTAGTCTCACCAACCTTTGTTTCCTCCCAAAATAAATAAGAAACCCCATACACCATAATAACACTTATCCCTCCACCTTTGGCAATGCAAGTCCCCAACATACACACATACATAACATACTCATGCATACAAGAAATAAAACTCATCAATAAAATGCACATGCATTCCAATAAGAAACCAATTAATTCCACAATATATTAGAATTAAGAGAGTGAGAAAATAACATTTCATCATATATGTATCACCATATCAAGCCTCCATATAAGGCTTGCAAGAGAGAGAGAGAGAGAGAGAGAGAGAGAGAGAGAGAGAGGGACATTCAAAAACATTAGTACGCACTACCAAGCCTTTAATGGCTTGTAAGGGGAACTAGGGTCATTCCAAACCACTTATCGCTCCACTAAGGTATGGGGATAAGTTCTTGGTTCCTCCAAGTAACAAATAAGAATGCATTATCACTTATCCCTCCACTTGGTTTATTCAAACCCACTTATCCCTCCACTAGAACAAAGCCCACATATCTTTGGTTCCTCCTTAAGTTCACACAAAGTTTACTTCAGTTTTACCACTACTTATGACCCTAACTTCCCTCATACATAAAAATATGCTTGTTATCCCCACAATGAGTATTAAACAAGTACACAACATATAAGAAAACCACATTACTACTCAAATGAGAAATAAAACACGTACATCCCATCAAATGATGGAAAGATAAAACATTGATTTATAATAAACAAAAGAGGAGTGAGGTGTTTATCCATCACTATAAACATATTTCAAGGCTTGAATTTTACTCAAACAAATCATTCTTGCAAAAACACGAGTCAATGGAATTAGTAGTCTTTCACATGTGCAAATCTCATGAATGGGTTAACAATAACTCACAACACATTTACTCAAACGAGCATAGCACCAAACAATAAAAAGGCCACTAGATGAAATAAGAAAAAAGAAGGATTTTCCCAAAAGGTACATAGATCAATTAATTCACATTTCCTTTTAGTTAAATTTATTCATTTAACATCATTGTTTAAACCACAATTAGGAGTACGAAACATGTGCTCAATCCTTAAATATTGCAAATTTCCCATTTAATAAAATATTTGATCACCAATTATGCATTACTTTATTTTTATTTGTTTTAAGATCATCATAGGAATTTTAATCATTTTGGCTTCATTCAAGGTGTATACGATATTCATGAAAATCGTTCCAAAATTTCATCTCAATTACTCTTGTTCTTATTATATTTACATCATTACTTTGATCTCATGATGACATCGTATTAGAATTAACTACAGCTTCATATAACACTTTTTCTTCACTCGGGATCAAGATTCTAAGGAGTGTTATCTCATAGAAAACTATTTATTTTGTTGTTCTTGGGTAGCTTAAGTATGAAATACATATTACAAGTGATACATTCAATACAATTTTATGCATTTTATGCCTTCTATGAAACTATTTCCAAATATTGGTACACATATATTAGAGTTTCTTTCACCAATAATCCTCATAAGAGATCAAAAATTTATTAATTTCACTAACATTTAAAATGGTTCTATACCCTACTGCGAGGCCAAACTTAGAGTAATCCAATATCCTTATCTCACAAAAACTTTGTGCAAACTGAGGAATTTTGATACTACTTTTCAAGGTAAAACTTTTATGTACGAGGAAAATGAATTCAAACATGAGATTTTAATGGGTAGGTAAACTGACATATAGACTCCAATCTCGTCGGTTAGATCTCTCAATGAGATCAATCAAAGGTGAAATACCACAACTATCCTCACAAGGAGAGGATTACACACTACGGTGCTAAGGAAAATTATTCACTTAAGAAATAAAACTTATCCATGAAGTTATTAGACTTACGACACCTAGAAATGTTGGCTGTAAGTACCCAAAATGTTACAGTTGTACATAGTGTAACAATTTCACTCACACAAAGGTACATTAGTTAAGGAAATTGTCTTTGTAAGACTTGTCGTAGAGCAAGACAAAAAACCAACGAGTGATAGGTTTAAGTATTTTCCTAAAGTGATAATGATATTGCAATTGGAAAATACTTGATTAAGAGGGAAGGGTGATGAGGGTTAGGAACTCACTTTATTTTGATGATTTAGGTATAATGAGTTTGTAATAAGTAATACAAGTGTTAATGGATAACTATAATAGATACCATGAAAAAGATTATTTTAAAAATTTCTAAACCATAAGTACAACATTTGAATACAACTACATAACCATTTCAATGCATACATGATATAACCAAATTTTACTTTTATTTTCTCCTTTCAAAAGGTAATTAAGAACAATTATTCGAAAGACACTACATCTCATTATTATGGAAATAATACACTTATTACAAACTAAGTACATATTTAAAGTAAAAAATCCCTTTATTTATTCATATTTTTCGTGCTACTGCAAAACTCCGTAACAACCATATGATCATGGGTTAGCAACAACTATTGGCATGGAAATCTCCTACGATCTAGCAAAATTCATGATTACTAATTTTTAATTTACAATGAATTACAACACCTTGCAAATAAGGAGATGTTGGAAAAAAATTCGAATGAAGTTTTGAATGTAAATGGGTGGTAATTCTCCCCTATGAGATTCTTGGATTTTGGCATGGTCTAGATCTCCCACGACAGTTGTAGATAGGGGATCATGTAGGTAGAAGTGGTTAAGGGAAAATTATTGAAAAGGAACCATTGTCGACGGGGCATGATAAAAAAGAAGTGAGCAATCCAAGGAGAAAGTCTTGTGTTTCCTAGACGATGATTGAGACATGCATTTCAATATACCTGAATTGGCCATCAAGGAATCCATAAACAAGAATTCTTTGGAGCTTAATGTTGAGATCCTCTGTTCCCATCCAAATATCGATACGATTAGTGTTAGGTTGTGGAGCTTGTTTTCATGTGTGAAAGTGTTGAAGACTGTACACTAAGAGTATTATACACTTTCCATGTTGTCTTGTCAGGGTTTGGGGGCACACCATTGAGAAATTTTTTTGGCCTTAAAACGTGCCTAATATACTGGGAAACGTGTTTTTCTCATATGGGTGGGATTTTGACCCATAGGTTTATGGGATGGTTTTGGTCCATTATTTTGATACTTTTGTAAAATTGCTTAAGCATCTATCTATTTATATGGTTTTATGCATATGGTAGATGTATTTAACATTACATATGTGTTTTGAATTTGGGTGTGAATTTCAGTAGAGTTTGTTGAGCATAGCTCCAAAATATCTATGTATTATATTAAGAGATCGGTGGCTTGTAATAAAATCTAACAAGTGATTCTTGGTGGATGTAGCCCAAATTGGGTGAACCACATAAAATACTTGTCTCTTTGTGTTGTGTTATTTTATTCTACACTTTTATTTGAGATCCGTAGTATTTTCTCGCATATTAGTTTCTCTTGTTGTGATTCTCGTGAGGGATTATTCCGCATATTTTATCCCTTATTTCCTAACAATTGGTATCGAGCCCGTTTAGTTTGCTGAAGTGTTGAATCGTGGGGAAAGTTTTATCTTGAGTGGGAGCTATGGCAGATGATAGAAGATTTAGGGTTGATAAATTCAACGGGTATAATTTTAGTCTTTGGAAGATGCGGATAGAATATTACCCGTATTAGAAGGATCTTTATATTCCAATTTGTTTGAGAATTTGAAAAAAACCTTGAGCATGATGGATGTGGAATGGTATTTTATGGATAGGAAGGCACTTGGAACAATCTAGTTGTGTCTTGCATCTTCAGATTATTTAATGTCTCAAAGGAAAAGACTACAAAAGAACTGATGGATGCATTAGGAAGTTGTATGAAAAACCCTTTGACTCAAATAAGATATTTTTAATGAAAAATTTGTTTAATATGAAGATGTCTCGAGAATGGTTTAGTATTATATCATTTAAATGATTTTAATACGATTATAAATATACTATCTTCGATTCTGATAGAATTTGATGAAGAAGTTAGGGCTTTATTAGTTCTGTGTTCTTTACCTAAGAGTTGGAATAGCCTAGTAATGGCGGTAAGCAACTCGGTTCCAGCTAACTCAAAGTTGAAGTTTGAGGATGTTATAGGGGTGATTCTAAGCGAGGAAATGCAAAGAAAAATCTCTGGTGAATCTTCTACTTTAGGGAATGCTTTGACAGTGGAAACTAGAGGGAGACAGAAGAATAGAGGAAGTCATGGAAAATTAAAGGATCGAGCAAGGTCAAAATCCAAAAGAAAGATAGTATGCTTTGGCACTATGGAAATTATGGGCATGTAAAGAAGGACATTAGGAGCTTCGGATAAGAAGAAACAATAGGAAGAAAACAAGGAGGCAAATGTGGCAACCGGTAATTTATGTCGAGATTCTTTCTTTGCACAATATTACTGAATCTTAGGTTTTAGATTTGGGGGCTTCTTTCCATGCTAATCCACATAGGTATTATTTTGTTGATTATGTTCAAGGAGATTTTGGGAATTTTTTCTTGGGGATGATGAGCCTTGTAGCATAGTTGGAAAATGTTCTGCTTGAGTTAAGATGCGAATGGGAATACTTGGCTATTGAAGGATGTCATACATGTGCCTACACTATGATGAAAGTTGATATCGACAGGCGGTTAGGAAGTGATGTTTGTCTTGTGATATTTACAACGAGACTCTTGGAAGGTTACCAAGGGTGCTCTTATGGTGGAAAGAGGTAAGAAGGTTGGAACCTTGTATTTAACCACTTATAGCACTAATGTTTGTAATCTTGTGGCTTCGTAAGTAGATACAACAAAGTGTGGCACTATAGGCTTGGTCATATGATCCATAAGGGCATGGATATCATAAAGAAGGATTTTTAGGATATACGAAACAAGTTTGGAGTTCTGTGATGACTACATATATGGGAAACAGTAAGTGGGTAAGGTTTCTCAAGGTTGGACCTACAAAGAAAGAGAGTAAGTTAGAGTGTGCATTCGATGTGTGGGTCCGCTCTGTATCATCATCTTGGGAGGTTTAAGTTATTATGTTACTTTTATTGATGATGCAACAAGGAAAGTTTGGGTTTATTGTATTAGAAAAAAATCTGATGTATTTGACGCTTTTGTTAAATGGAAAGTCTTGGTAGAGAATGAAACAGGTCTTAAGCTAAAATGTCTCAGTCGGATAATGGAGGTGAGTATTATAGGAATGAATTTTATTATTATTGTTCTAAGAATGGAATCCACGAGAAAAAGATGGTTCCAAGAACTCTGCAGAGAATGGGGTGTCAAAAATGATGAAAAAACAATAATGGAATGTTCTAGGAGCATGAGATTACATGCGGATCGCATCTTTCTTTTTGGGTAGAAGAGGTAAGCACACTGTGTACTTGATAAATAGAGGACCCTCAAGTGCCTTAGATGGAGAAATACCCGAGGAGGCTCTGGTATGGTAAGAAAGTTGATTATTCATTCTTAGAGTCTTTGTATGTGAGGAGTTTGTCCATACGAGACAAAGGATGATAGGACCAAGATAGAGGCTAAATCGAAAAATGTAATTTCATTGGTTATGGTGGTGATGACTTTGGATATAAATGTTGGAGTATTAAAGACAAGATAATCATTCGATCTAGGGATGTGGTATTTAATGAGAAAGTCATGTATAAGCAACAGTTGCAGGAAAATAGGGAAGAATACAAGAAAGAATATGCAGTGGTAGAGGATCTTCCGGATGGGAAGTGACACATGAATCAATTCAAGAACCCCCTCAATAGGAACCCCAAACTCCTATATTGAGGAGGTCTTCTAGGGTAAGAAGAGAACCTAAACATTTTTCTCCTCCTCTTTATTATTTATTACTCACTGATAGTGGAGAGCCAGAGAGATTTGATGAAGCAATGCGGTAGATGCCGGGAAGAAGTGGGAGTAAGCCATGGATGTGGAGCATCAAGCTCTCATAGAGAACCAGACATGGGATTTGATGAAGCTACCAGAAGGAAAAAGATCATTACAGAACAAGTGGGTGTTTAGAGTGAAAGAGGAAGAAGGAGGCAAGAAAAGATACAAGGCCCGGTTGGTGGTCAAGGGGTTTGCACGAAAAAAGGTATAGATTTTGATGAGATGTTTTCTCCTGTAGTAAAAATGAATTCTATTAGAACTGTTCTATGAATAGTTACAGTAAAAGACTTGCACTTAGAACAGCTTGATGTAAAGACTGCATTTCTCCATGGTGATTTGGAGGAGGAACTATATATGTAGCAACCAGAGGGCTATGAGGTCAAAGGTAAAGAGGATATGGTGTGCAAACTAAAGAAGAGATTGTATGGATTGAAACAAGCTCCATGTCAATGGTATAAGAAATTTTATAGCTTCATGATGGAGCAATTTTATATTAGATTTCATTCTAACCATTGTGTGTATACAAAGAAATTTGACGATGGCATTTATATTATCCTTTGTCTGTATGTGGATGACATGTTGGTTGCAGGTAAAAACATGCAGAAATAAAAGTACTCAAGAAGTAGCTAAGTGAATCCTTTGCTATGAAGGATTTGGGGGCAGCCAAAAAAATCCTTGGTATGAGGATATCTCGGGATAGGAAGGAACGGAAGCTGAATTTATCTCAGGAAGAGTACATTAAGAAAGTCTTGGAGAGGTTTAATATGTAGGATGCTAAACCGGTTGGGACTCCTTTGGCAAGCCATTTCAAGTTATCAAAGGAGCAGTGTCCCAAGATAGAGCAGAGAGAAACCAGATGTCTAAGGTACCTTACTCATCAGCGGTTGGTAGTTTGATGTATGTCATGGTGTGCACCAAGCCTAATATTTCCCATGCAGTGGGAGTGATGAGTAGATTTATGAGTGATCCAGGTAGAGATCACTAGCAGGTAATAAAGTGGATTCTTTGGTATTTGAGAGGGACCATGGGGAAAGTTTTGTGATACAGTGGATCAAACACCACTTTGTGTGGTTATGTAGATTCAGATATGGCTGGCGATATAGATAGCAGGAGGAGCATGACAGGTTATGTTTACACTGTAGGTGGGACAACAGAAACTAGATTTCAAGACTCAGTAGACGCTGGTGGCTTTGTAAACCATGGAGAATGAGTATGTTGCTGCCACAGAGGCAAGAAAAGAAATGATTTGGTTACAACAATTTCTTGAGGAGTTGGGGCATAAGCAGGAGGAAGGAAAGTTTCATAGTGATAGTCAGAGTGATATACACCTAGCTAAGAACTCTAATTTCCACTCTAGGATGAAGCATATATAGTTAAGGTACCATTTCATCAGGACAACTTTGGAGGAAGAGAAGTTAAAGCTGGAGAAGATTCATACCAGTAATAATCCTGCAGACATGATGACCAAGGTGGTCACAAGGGAAAAAATGAAGTCAGTGTTCGGTGTTGGTTGGTCTTCACGAAAACTAGTGAAGAGTTGAGAAGCTTGCTCAGAGGAAAACTAGTCTCCAAGTGGGAGATTGTTAGGTTGTGTGGCCTATTTTCATGTGTGAAAGTGTTGAAGACTATACACTAAGAGTATTGTACACTTTCCATGTTGTTTTGGCCTTAAAACGTACCCGATATACTGGGAAACGTGTTTTTCTCATATGGGTGGGATTTTGACCCATAGGTTTATGGGATGGTTTTGGCCCATGGTTTTGATACCCACGGTTTTGTAAAACTACTTAAGTAATTGTCTATTTATATGGTTTTATGTATATGGTAGATGTATGTAACATTACATATGTGTTTTGAATTCGGGTGTGAATTTTGTAGAGTTTGTTGAGCATAGCTCCAAAAAGATCTGGGTATTATATTGAGAGAATGGTGGCTTGTAATAAAATATGAGCAAGTGATTCTTGGTGGACGTAGCCCAAATTGGGTGAACCACATTAAATATTGTCTCTTTGTGTTGTGTTATTTTATTCTACACTTTTATTTGAGATCTGTAATATTTTCTCGCATATTATTTTCTCTTTTATTTGCGATTTTGTGAGGGATTATTCCACATATTTTATCCCTTATTTCCTAAAAATTAGAATATGGGACCATAGGAAATGTGCCCCCAAAGGACATATGGAAATTTATTTGATGACTAGAGGATTATTTCTAGTTAATTTTTTTGCTCAAGGAATATTGGACACAAGTTATTCAGGTGGGCCCTAACTTCTAGAGAATATGGGCTTATATCTAAAAAATGGACCCCTAAGTTTGAACTAGACAAGGAAAATATGAAAGATATTCCTATCTGGGCTAGGTTTTCAAATTCCCTTAGAGTTCTCAAATGAGGAACTTTTAACCATTATTGAAAATTTGATAGGAACTCTTATTAGGTTTGACAACGCAAAAAGGCCAAATCTAGACTAAATGCAACCAGGTGATGTATCACAGCTTAGTGAGACCCACAAATTACCCAACTACATTAATCTTCACGCATCCTTATGTATCCGGAAACAAACTATGGAGTTTGAGGACTTTAGCATGAAATGTAAAGATTTCTCCAAAGTGGGTCATAAGTCCTATAAAATTAAAAAAATAATGAGAAAAAATTTAACTCAACTAAGGGAAATAAATAGGAAATGATCCCAAGAAAACAAGGAGAATGTTCAAAGGGAGTTAAGGATTCTTCGGTTAAAAAGTGGATCATATGGAAACCAAAGACCCCCTTAAAGGAATATCAAAAGTGGAAAATCATAATGTTGTGCCTCTAAGAAAATGGAAGCCACTCTGGGAAATGATCTTTAGTAGGTCAATGTGTTGGGATCTTTAGAAATCCGGACTCTTCACAACTCCCATGAAAAAAATGAGGGTAGTAATACCCCTCCCTCCCATTCCGAATAAGAAAATAATCAAAAGGTATCTAATACTACACTTGAGGAAGGGGAAATATCACATCATGGAGAGAATAACATGGAACAAATACAAAACAGTGAAGATCAGTTGATTCTCTCCTAAACCCTAGTAAAGGGGGATTTATTCCTTCCTCAAAAAAAAAGTTCACATGGGGGAAGATAGTCCTATAGTGCCAAATTATGACCAAGATAAGGAGAACATCGATATAAATGTCAATCAAAAAATTAAAGAAGTCGAAATTCAAAATCATCCTTTCACCACTCCTAAGATTACCACAGAAAGGGTAAAGAAAAGTAGGATCCTAGGGATTGTTCGTCTCACATCAAAACCCGTAGAATGAATAATGTGGAGGTAAAAATAAAAAGGTATATTTACTCTAGCTAAGAAAATAAATAGAGTACATGATATAGAAGTTATAGATGGTACACAACTAACCTTGGATCCCAAGGTCTCGAGGAAGCCTTCCTCTAAATCCTTCAAATGAAAGTCATCTCATGGAATGTCAGAGGCATGAATGGAGGGAATAAACAAAGAATTTTGAAATATTTCAAGAAAACCAATAGGCCTCAAGTGTTAGCAATTCAAGAAACCAAGCTTCAACATAATATGATGAAGAATGTCAAAAATTATTTTTGGAAAATGTCTGAGTTCCATAGTATTATCCTGTTGATGCTTTTAGAGGCATTCTACCTTCTAAGACAACACTTGGTTAAGGGAAAAATCATTTTTGAATCCAAGCATCATTTGGTTATTATCTTTTATTTGGTAAGAAACTTTGATGATGTTTGGATTCTTTCTAATATTTATGCTCCTAATATTGTTATTTCCAAAAAAAAAAAAATTGGTATGATCTTAAAGATTTCAGAAATAATTGTAAAGAGTATAAATGGTTAATAATGGGAATCTTAAACACCCGTTTGAATCCTATTGAAAATAAATGTGGTGGGAAGGACTTTAATAATGGCATGGGTGATCTTTATGACCTTTTTAGTGATAAAAACCTCAAGGATATTGAGCTTGAAGGAGCCAAATACACATGGAGTAATATGTGAATTGGTGTAGAGATGATTCAAGTTAGGTTGGATAGAGCCTTAATATCATCCGACTAGTCCCTCACTCAAGAATTTAGACTCTCTACATTACCCAAAATCGTATGTGATCATAATCCCATTTCTCTTCACTTATTAAAAAAGGAGAAAATTTTCATTATCCCTTCAAATTCGAGAAGATGTGGATGGATCACCCCGATCTTTTGAAAGAATTAAATATTGGTAGAATATTTAGGTAACTGGATCAACTATGTATATGGTGGTTCAAAAGTTGAAATATGTTAAAAAAATAAAGAAATGGAATAAGGAGGTATTTGGCAACATCTTCGAAAGGAAAACTAAAATTCAGGAAGATATTTTCATTTCAGAAAATAAAATCATGGAAAGAGGGATAGATGTGAATGATTATTATTTGGAAATACATCTTCTTGTAGATTATCACACCATAAGCTCATAGGCGTAGACATATTAGAGGAAAAAATATAGGGCCTTATGATTGAAGGAAGGTGACCGCAACACCAATTTTTTCCATTTGATTGTTATTTAATGCCGAAAACACAATAGCATCATAGAGATCATTACAAGGGATGGTAAAATCAGAAATCAATATGATATCATTAAGGAAGAAGTAGTGATGTTTTACAAGAATATAATCAATGGAAATCATACACAGGATGAGGAGGTAAATATTAATAAATTTATTGAAGATATTCCCAATAATTTAGTGGACGAGAGTAGATTTAAGAAGCTTAAATATAAGGTTACCACAAAGGAACTTCAAAATAACTTATTTGAAATGAATGGGGATAAAATACCTGAGCCTAATGGTTTTCCTCCCAATTTCTATCAAAGGTACTAGGAAATTTGTAAAAATTATCTTCTCAAAGCTATAAATGAATTCATCAGAAAAAAAAACTTACTTAAAGATATTAACAACACATTTATTGTGCTAATACCTAAGAAGAAAGGTTCCAAAATATTTAAAGACTTTAGACCAATCAGCTTTTCAAATGTTCTCTACAAGTTGTTCACCAAAACTATCTCTTCTAGATTGCAGCCTCTCCTTCCGAGTCTTGTCTCAATACAACAAGGTGGTTTTTCAAAGAAAAATTAATCCAAGATGGTACCATTATTTTCCAAAAAGCAATCCATTCAATGGAGAAAGCTAAAAAGGATGGAATGTTAGTCAATCTTGATATAAACAAAGCTTTCGAAAAAGTCTCTTGGAAATTCCTTGATAAAGTTCTTGAAAATTTTGGCTTCTCTAACCATTTTAGAAAAATCATGTCCAATTTTATTTACTCTCCTATGTTTTCAGCCCTTATCAATGGTTCTCCAACTAGATTCTTCAAAATAAATAAAGGCATAAGGCAAGGGGACCCAATCTCACCTCTCCTATTTATTTTGATGGCTGAAATTTTAAGTAGGGGGTGGATAATATTTTCACATGGGATAATTGAAAGGATTTAAACTATCCTCATTGGAATTTAAAGTGTCTAATCAACACTTTTCTGATGACACTATCTTTATTCTTATGGATTTAGTGATTGAAGAAAAGAAGATGAAATCTATTCTCCTAGATTACAAATATGTTTCAGACAATTAATTAACTTTGACAAGAGCTCACTATTATTTCTTCATACTCATGTCCCTAGACAACAAAATATTTATGATATCTTATGCTGCAACATCATTTCCATTCCCTCTTCTTAACTTGGCATGCCTTTGTTTCATAGTAAAATTCCAACTGATTTTGGAATAGCCTTATTGAAATATTCAAGAGGAAATTAGATACCTAGAAAGGAGTTGTCCTATCCCGGCTAGGTAAATTTATCCTTATCAACAACACCTTTCAAAATATTCCTATATACTTAATGTATCTTTTCGAATTTCCTAGTGAGATCATTGATAGACTCAGAAAATACAAAAAGATTCCTTTGGAGAAGTGTTGAATAACATGATAGATTCCATCTTATAGCGTGTGAAAAATTTTGTCAACCCAAGAGATTTGGAGGACTTGGTATTAAAAATATCATGCAGATGAATAAAGATATGGTAGCTAAAATGGGCTGGAGATTAATAAAAGTAGATTTATCATGGACTGGTTTAGTTAGAGCCAAATATTTGTAGAACACTAAAATTAACAACTGGATTCACAGAGATGATATACCCTCTAGATTCCTAATTATGGAATTCTCTAGTTAATCCTAGATAGTTGTTGATTAAGGGAAGCTAGTGGAATCTTGGTGATGGTAAAGACATTTCCTTTTAGGAGGAAAAATGGATCTCTCCCTCTCCACTCAAAAACAAGGAATATTGGTCTTAGATGATAGGATATTATTCTAGGATGATTGGAACAAAAATCAAGGATTATATCAGAGGTAATGCTGATGGTAAAAGTTGAATTCAAATCCCATGTATTGATAAAAACTCTCATAAAATATCGAGAACCTACATGATTTCCTTTAGGATCATCATCTTGATGCTAAAGACACCCCAGATGAACTCATTTGGGAAGATTCCTTGGAAGGATCTTATTCAGTGAAAAGTGGCTACAATCTACTTTCTGCAAATCATCCTTCATCCATTGAGTGGAATAATAAATGGTTCAAAGAGTTGACTCCCAAGATCAACATGTTCCTTTGGCTTAGTATTTAGAACAAGATCTTAACAATGGATAATTGGATCAAGAGGGGGCAACACATCCCGAATAGGTGTAGCCTTTGCAAAACTCTTGGAGAAATTATCAATCACATCTTCCTTCATTGCACTTATGCCACAGAGGTCTAGAATGATTTATTTAATTTTATGGTAATCAAATGGGTCTTTCCAGACAATATCCTTTCAACATGGCAGTAATGGCATCCACCCTTTAAACATATGATTGTTAAAATAATTTGGTTGCTTTCCTTTCCACATATTATTTGGTACATATGGAAGGACCGGAATAACAATATTTTCAACAATAAAAATCTCCTATCAGCAGGTTATTCAATCATCTTCTGGAAGGAATTAAATAGGATATATCTAGGTACAGGCCCAAAAAGAATCTCACTCATAATGAAGAGGAGTCTAAAATTCTTAAGAAATGGAATGTTTCTTGTTTTATCAATAGCATTCCATCTGCTAAGATTGATAGGACTCTTGTTACTTGGTCCCCTCCTAATCCTAGCTATTTTAAACTAAATTTTGATGGTGCCTCTAAGGGAAACCCTGGGAGTTCTAGAGGTGGAGGGTGTATTCGTGGAGAAGGATGTCACTTCATAATTTATTTTTTTGGTCCTATGGGAATTAATACCAATCACTTTGTGGAATATTTGGTGGCATTATGGGGAATTAGATTAGCCTCTTCTCTCAATTTGTAGAACATGGTCATCGAGGGAGATTCTATGAATATCATAAGTTGTTTGAATGGTTTTGCTAAATCTAGTTGGTCCATTAAAAATTACATTGAAGAGGCTATTCACTTAGCCAATACTTTCTCTAGTTGTACATTCAATCATATTTATAGAGAAGGGAACAAACTTGCAAATTAACTAGCCAACATGGGGGTTCTTGCTAAAAGTTTCAGCAATTGGTATAGTTTTAACTCATTGTCATCTAATGTACAATCAATAATCAATTCAAAGAAATGCAATCACTCACGTTGATAAATTTGGGGTTTTGTGGGTGTTACTTCAATATAGTATCTCCTTTTTGGGGATTCTTTCTCTTTCCATTCAAGATTCCTGAGTCCCACACTCTTTCTACTGAAATCCTAGGGTTTACAATAGCTCTATGTGGGAGAAATTTGTAGGGTTGAGCCTATCAACAATACTCAATGGAAGGAGTACACTAAACTATGGGATATTTTGAAGAAAGGGGGTTTCAATCACTTCATGAATGTGGTTCATGGGAATGATATTCATTTGTCTCAACATTTTTGAAGAATTCGAAGGAAAGAAGGGTTAGTAACAAGAAAAATAACTTTATCATCATGGAGGAGATGATCTCTGGCATCACTAGTATCCATCCCAAAGGCTTGAGGTTTTATAAGAATAACTATGATAGGAAATAAGAGGAAACCAAATTTCTTGAGGGATGTGAGTGCCTTATGCATGTTAAAGAAGTTTTCTATGGGAGTCTTTGCCTAAACCCTATGACAAGGTCAATCTTGTTTTAATGAAGTATCTTACACTTGAAGGGTGGTTTAAAGTCACTCCCTATTTTCATTTGGTGTTGCTTAATCACTTTAGAAGGAATGTAGCCATTAATTTTCCCTTTTATCTGTTACATTCCCTGGAAAACTCTGTGAACCTAGTAGCTCAGGGGAAAAGAGCCCAACCTTTCCACCACGTTGTTATTCGATGATCTACAAGCATTTTTATCTCCTCATTGTGAACTCAAATCACATGGCCCCTCCCTCTCCTCCCCATGCCCTTGTTAAGAGGCCCCATCCCCTTATATCTGATTGATCCCTTCACAATAAGAAGGCCAATGTTAACCCCATCACTGTCCCTAATCCACCTACTTCTCCTTTTGATGATGGTGCAGCTACCTTAAGTCTACTAGAAATGGGAGACAAGAGGCCTGATAGAAACAAAACTCAAACTAGGAATATGAGAAATGAATTGGATTTGCATAATGATATGATAACATGGCTTAGAAAGGAATGCCTAGTTTTAAAAGATAAATTCAGGGGCTGCAAAATTGCCATTGAGAGTGGTAAAAAGGATGATAATCTATTAGGGAAATGGAAAAAATGATTTCAACCATTGAAAAAGAGCAGGGAAAACTTAGAAGAAAACAATGTGATATCATCTCCATGCTTAAAGGAAACATGGACATTCTTTCCAATATTACTCATTTGTTGGAGACTAACAAGGAAAATAAAAGTCCAAGAATGATACCTCTCTAAAATCAAGGATAAACTAGATAGTTTCAAAAAGAACTTTTCCAAGGTCATGAAATAGAAACTTGGGGTTGTCTAGTTTCAGGGTCCTTAATGAGTGTATCTTTTTTAATTTAGTTTGAATTTTTGCTAGAATGTACCGTGTTGTGGTTTTTTATGGTTAGGTTGTTGTTCTATTGTGGTTTTTTTACACTTCATGTCGTATTTTCGTGGTGCTGTACCTTTGTAGTGATGTTTTGTATTAAGCTACTTTTATTTTCATATCTAGGCTTGGGCCCCTTGTAATATGGGTAGGATCCCAGTCAAAAGACCTTTTACCATTAATAAAAAAATTACAACACTTTACACATACAAAATAGGTAGAGATGTATTTTCAATTTCATTTCATTTTCAAAACTAGAGAGAGGTAGATATGCATTTTCAATTTCATTTCATTTTCAAAACTAGAGAGAGGTAGAGAGAGGAGAGAGAAATAACACCATTTTCCCACAATCAATTTTCTCAAAACAAGCAACCAAATGGAGTTCCATACAATCATATGTTAGTGTCTACAATTTTTCCCGACAGTTATTTGACTTGATAAGGGTCCCACGATAATGTTTCTCATTTTGCTACAAGTTTATAAAAACATCCAAATTATCCTGAGGGCTATGAAAATACGTTCAAAACCCTAATTTTCGATGGTCAAATGCACCATGTGAAAAATAATATACACTCTCCTATATACAGGGAACCCGTTAGAGTTGAAATGACTCAAATTTGGCAAAAAGGTTCAAATGAGGACTACCTTTCCGAGCTACCAATCATAATTGCACTAGATTGACCTTGTCGCCCAATGACTGAAGGCCTACAAAACCCCCTTGTAAAACTAGCTTGCAAAGTAATTTTCTCATAACTAAGGATTGAAAGTGATTTTCATGGATAAATACTAGAGGTATGCAGAGGCTGAATTCCATTTCTCCACCCAGGGCCTAAACCGGAAAACCAAACTAAACTTTTATCTTTTAGTAGATGTTCAAATATGTAAAAAGGTAAACATGGATCATGAGAGGGTCATAAAAATTCACAAATAGATATTTTAAGTCATTATAAGGTTTGATATAACACTCCACGTGACAGGGAACACAATCAAAACTTGACTTTCCCATTTTGGGGTTTGGAGAGGTGTTTTACACATCATTGAAATCATGTTTTATTAACTTTTGCAAGGTAAAAAAATAGTTTTAAACTAGAAATCAAGTTCAACTCGTCATTTGGGTGGTTTCCGTTATCCAATATGGTTATCCAAGCTATCTAAACATCTAAGGAGGTAAATCAAGAACTGGGTTTACACTCAAAAACATTTCTTTAGTTGCGTGGAAAAGAGGAAATTTCGTTGTTTTGTGGTATGATTCATTTTAATTACCCAAAAGCATATTCTTCATTTTCTTTTATTTTCGATATAAATATAAAGGGAAAAATAGAAATATGAAAATCATGCACTATAGAGATGATAAAATATATTTGTTAAGCCGAACTAGGAGGAAAAATTAGAGTATTTGACATTACACACGTAAATTGCATTTGATTTGTATGATTCTCGGGTATTTTCAACACTCTTTTTGTGCACAACATACACCCATCACATTCCATGTGACCACACTCCTTGATATTTTTTCAACTAGTTTACACACCCCACCATTTTACACATTCACATGTGTTCATCAAACACCAAGTAAAAATTTGCACACAACCACCACAAGTTAGAATGGTACGTTGATGATCAAGTTTGGAGTTTCCTCAAGATAAAAGGCAAAAACAGGGTAGATCTAGGGCCTAGTTTATCAAGAACCTAATTCATTGAAGTATATACAACCCTCCATTCATTGAACCCAAACACCGACATTAAAATAAAATAAAAATGAAGCTCCTATGTGTATACACCTAATTTTTCACTTTTCATCTTTCATACATGTTACTAACAATTTCCTTTGTGTAGATAAGGGTCACTGATGCATCTATTTATAGAGTGGGTACCTTAAGGGGCCTGCTAGGAATGGGGAATGGTTATTCACATAACCATTATGGGTTAGAGATAGTACACAGAGAGAGTGTCGTTATTTGGTCTTGGCCTTATTTTTCCTTGTACTAGGTATCCTTGTCTTCCTAGGTCTTATACACATCACATTCAAAATTTATTTCTTGTATCTCATCACTTGGCACATTTTTATCCATATCCATGATATACGACACACTATTTTAACTTTTCATGACCTACCCAAAAAAAACATCAACACTTTCATCAATTATTGGAAATCCGAGAACGAATAAACATAAGCCTTTATTAATTTTTGGAAGAACATATCCACGTGGGTAGAACATAACATGCCAAATGATATCCTCTTTCAAATTTTCTTACAAGACCTTGAATCTCACCTTCAATACAAGGTGAGGTCCTTTTCTCCTACTTCCCTAGAAGAGGCCTTTGAACAAGCCAAAATGAATGACTATCTCATGAGGTAATTTGAGAAGGATCTATCCAAGACACCAACTGAAAAAAATTCCATATCCTTCAACATTCTAAAAATAAGAATGTGATGAATGATAGAGTCTCAATTATTCTTCCTCTTGTCGCTTCTTCAAATAGGACTATTTTTAATATTAAACAACAACAAAATACAATCTAACTTTTATAAACCACCAATTAAGGAAGAGTTGAAGTGTCGGTTTCTGAACCATTTACCACAATCTTATATCCATCTTGACCCATCCCTCATTGGCATGATGAGAGTAATTTTTTCGGTGGCATGCTAATTGGGGTCACTCAAATGAGAATTTTCATGCACTCCAAATGGCTGCCATAAACTTCTTCTTAGGACCCAACTTTAACTATGACACCATCACTCGTGAGCATTTGACCAAAGCAGTCAAAGTTTGTGATGTGGTTCAACAAAAGGATCGCCATGAAGCTATCAACCAAGCTAATTAAAATCTAAAACATATTCTCTAATCGTATTTTGAATCATGATATCATTGAAATTTTTAAAAATCAAGAGAATGCTACAACCAATTTTGACATGGATTACCCTCCTAAAAAAATAGTTACAATCAACGATGTAAAATGTGTCATAGCTTTATGCAGAACTGAATATCATATAGGATTATAACCTCGGATCACAGAGCCAACTATCCTTATGTACCTTAGAATCAAGATCCTCAAAGTAAAAACCTTCCTCCTTCAAATGCCATCGTACCCAATGGAAATTATCCTATAGGATCGATTGTGTATGGATTTATATCCATGTCTACATAAACCATCGAACCCTATCAAAATAAAACTTTCATGGCCAATGACATAAGAACTGAGCAAAAATCAAGTCTATAAGTCTCTCTAATTACCCATGCTTCTTTTGGGTCTGTTTCTGAGGAGTCCCAACACTCTCAACCTACTACATAGTCCAATCATGATGAATAGGATCCTCTCGAAGCACTTTCTCAAATTCTTGGCCTATATCTCTTTTTGGAATTTATAAGTACGTTGTCTCACCACCACGAGTGTATCATGACCGTGATATTTGACATGAACATCCCTTTCCTTCTATATTTGGGGTATATTCCTACATTGCATGGCTTAGAAGAAAGCATCTTTCGAAAATGTGAGGAACTCTCCATTCATATTGATCTCACCACGAGATGCTCATTCATGCATTTATTTTCCCATTGCTTCTATGATCCTAGATGAGCTCTTGCTTTGTGTGGAAAATCCACCACTTTTTAGCTTAGTTCGATTGGTCACACTTTGGTCAAGCATGCTCTCATTGATGAGGGAATAGGAAAATGTGTGGCCTTATTAGATTTCATCAAGGTTTTTGGTTATTCTATTGATCACCTAAATTATACATAAACTACTTGCCAAGGATACAATCTCTGATAGATGCCTCTGATGGGGTGTGTTTGGTTACCCATCATTGTTTCCCCTATTATTTTCCTGTCAATGTCATAGTTTTTAATTTCCCCTATCTTATAACATTCTCATAGGGTAGCCTTGGACTCATCGTATGCATGTCATCACTTCTTCCACATGTCAATGTGTGAATTTTTCTCACTAGGGAGATATTTATAAGATTCAAGGGGACACTAACCCTTGGAATTATAATACACTTCAACAAAAGAGGACATACAAGATCCCCAGCTTGATGAACTATCACCAATTCCCTTTTGGGAATATGAAAGCTTTAACTACCCTATAGACACTCTTCATGACAATGTCGGTCATCCTGAGTTGGTCAAGCACATGCCTCCCAATCTATTAGAATAAGATGAAGTTGAGCCCCATGAATTTACCCTTAGAAACAATACTTATTAAATTATTTAACTCATCATATCTCAATTGCATCCTTCCTTGTGGCCTAATAATAAGGAGCCTTTGATTCATGTAGTTATCTCAAAAACACCACAACCACCATGGGAGTGTATGGTCCAAGTGGATACCATAGTTGAATCTTATGTGGTGGATGCTTCCATATCATATTACGATAATGGTTATAATTTAGATGACTCTTATTTGGCTAGTTATTCCTAGATTCATGGTTGGGAAGTCTTTTTCTACCAAAAAACCCTTCACACTAAATTTACTCATGATATAAATGTCATCCTAGTATAAGAGGATCCTTCAAGACATAGCTGACCATTCTTCCCAACCGGTGCATGAGCCTCATATTTCTTGACCGGTCACACTCTCACATTCCAACATCAACTTAGATGACTTATTCTCCTCCTTGACGAGAAGATCATGTTTCCAAATATTGACTACAAAGTTGATGATCTCATGGGTGATGATCTTGTTTATCATGCCTCGATGGTATCGGCCAACACACTAATCCATTAGTACCATCCTCACCCATCACATCAGTGCCCTCATTAGATACTCTCACTAGCCCTTTGCAGCCTACGAGACCTCTCCCCTTACCTCTTTCCCTTATGGATCCTTATTATTCTAAGATTGAGTCGTATTGCACATGACATGATGTTTTTGATGGTAGAGCCTAATAATGCCACATGAAAAATCTTGAAGATGAGGTCAAACGTGATCAAATAAAAAATACTACACAACCTTCTACTTAAGATCCTTTCTTTCTCTCATCATGGATATTTCCCACACACCAATGCCGACTACTAGGTTATGTGTAGCAAGCATCCCATTCTAGAAACATCCTCTTAAAACTGACCACCTTCCCTAGGCTAGCTATACCAAAACCTACTTATGGACCACCACCTCATTACGATCCTCGTCCCACTATGGATGTTATTTGACATGATGTTATCACTAAATTAGAGGATCAGTTCGATAATACAATATTTTCTACATGGTCTTAAGTCCATCGTCAAGTATCTATTACACAATACGCCATTGATGACCTCATGACTCGTGCCCAAAGCCACATTCTACATCAAGTTGATGATATTATCACCGATATGTTGCAATCTATTTAGCCTCTTGGATAGTTACCTACAAGTACTTTGATTACATATTTCTTCTTTGGCCCATTCCCTCATCTTTTCTTGGGCTCTTGGCCCCACTTGGGTTTTACACAAACATCCTCTATCATTGTTTACATTCTCGACACCTGTTCGGTTTATCATCCAATCTCAAAATATCATTACATCATTTCTTAGGTTGTTTAATATACTTGGATTCATCACCATTCATGCCTTGACATCCTACTATTGGATGTCTTGGCCTTGTTTCACCACTTGGCTTTTTCACATCCCATGAATTGGGCTATCTTTTTATCCCCTTCTTGTTTTCTTTACATATCTATCACAATATCATTGTTCCTAAGTATCATGGTATTATCACATACATACATGCAAAAATCAAGTAAATGATAATTAAAACAACATACAAACATACAAATACCCAAATAAAATAAAATAAAATAAAATCACCATATGTGTGTGTATGTATATGTATGTGGGTGTGCATGTGTGTGTGTGTATATATATATATATATATCTTGAATCAATTTTTATACATTAAAAAAAAAAAAAAAAAGTCTCGAGCCCATCTACAATATGACTCAAGCACTGTTAGTGCAAAATCACAAAGACCCCGGATGCGGATCGGGTTTCTAGGTTGATCACTTTGGCATCCAAAGTGATTGCATAACATTGAATCCTTTCTCCAAGTGTGGGACTTGAAAAAATGAGAAAGGATTCTCCAGAGAAGGCCGTTCCTATTCCTCTGCATTCGGATGCACATGAAATATGCGAGAGGGTTTTCTCAAAACCTAATCTAATGCCCAAGGAGACAAGGTAAGAAGATGCATAAAATAAATATAAGCTAATAGAGGTGATGCACCGAGGAATGAAGAACACCTATTTTTCCAGTGAACACAGACCATTTGAATGTGATATAAGATCATGCACAGATGACAAAACCTGCAGTGAAAGACCAGGAGGATGCAAAAATGAACACAGAGAGGGCTGAGAATCATCCACAGACATGCATTACTTGCTCTAAAGATTGATACAATACACTGCAGAATGCCAAGAGGCAGAGTCATATTACAGTTTCAAATGAGAGGTTCGAACTCCACAAATTCACCTGATAGGAGAAGAAGGGAGGAGCAAAACAGAAAATGTTCGACCCTTGAAAAGAAGCTCCTCTTTACAATATATAGAAAGAATGAGAGAGGAAAGAGAGAGGGGGAAGCCAAATCTACTCCAACCACCTCCAGGTTGCATTCAGTTCATCTCATTATGACAGTGGCGGATCCTGGTAAAACGGTGGGCTGTCCAACAGAAGCGGCGAACTGTCTGCTGCATTAAAGTTGTTTGTTGAAGCATTACTTCTGCTTGTTATTTCACGCCAGAGGTGTTTCTTGATTTTATCTCTCCAAACTGAACCAAAATGCAAGATTGACCCCGGAATCGTGTAGAGAATCTCACAAGCTTTCCGTTGATATAAAGAACGTGCAAATCCGAGCTCTGGATCGAAAGATATGTCGATCTGAAGATTTAGGGCACAAAACAGTGAAAACAGATTTTTAAATTTCTTCCCGCACTCTGCCACCTGGATGACACGTGGCAGGTTCTGATTCACTGAGCAACTCTCTCTCCTCCACCTCTCGGCGGGCTCTCTTTTGAAATTTCCTTGTGGGCCCTAGCTGGGACACGTGGCACTATCCCATTGGTTCGGGCTGACCCTTCAAATCTCGCCCTTTGACCTTTTCCCTTGTGACACGTGTCATGATTTGGTTGGTTCTCGGCCCTTTCGGCTCCTTCGCGTCCACCGCGTCCATTTGTCCCGGATGTCCCAGTGCTGCTTGGGACAAAATCCTCCGGTTCACCCGATTCGGCCGGTTCGCGTCCATTTGTCCCACTTGTCCCTGTGCTTCGCGGGACAAATTCTTCCGGTTCGCCCGATCCGGCCGATTCGCGTCCTCACGGCCCAGATGTCCCATTTGCCTCCGGACTGTTTGTTCTCATTTCGGCCGAACCGGCCGGTTCGCGTATCTTTGTCCCAGATGTCCCAAAGCAGTTAGTGCGAAAGTTCTCCTTTTCGGCCGATCCGGGCTTTCCGCGTCCGCCGCGTCCATTTGTCCCACTTGTCCCAGTTTTCCTTGTGCTGAAGTTTCTTGTTTCGGCCGAACCGGCCGGTTCGCGTCCTTCGCGCACTCTTGTCCCACTTGTCCCTTTGCTGTTTGGGCCACCTGTAGGCTTTTCGGCCGATCCGCGCCTTGATGTCCCAAATGTCCCGACTGTCCCGGGGACTAGGACTTAGCCGATTTTCACATTTTTTTCTGGCCCAAGCTTATCTTCTGCAACTTCTTCGCATCTTCTCAGAGCTTGCTTTTTTCAACCTGGACGGGAGAGTTAGAAAAATTTCTGAAGGGACCCTAGAAACATGACTTTTTGCCCTGAATCAATTTATCTGCCTGGGACTTGAGAATTCTGATGCATGTTATCAAATTAACCCTGGGGGGGTGAATTTTGGATAACAATTTGGCGACTCAGCGGGGTCACCTGCCTGCTAGGTAGAAGATCAGTGGCCTTTAGCGATCTATTGGGCATGGAGTCATAAGCAATAACCTGAAACGAGCCTGATATCTAATCCCGAGCCTGATACTGCAACTTCTTCTCCAACAACACTCTGAACTGAAAAACAACCTGAGAGCAGCAAAACCTGTGCCGAAGCACTTAGGAAAACTGAAACCTAACTACAACAGGACAATGTGCACAAGCACTTGGAGGAATGAAAATCTAATTAATATTTACAAGGTAGTGAACTTCCCTCTAGAGGCAACGCTTGAGATAGATTCCATTGACTGGAATCTGCAGTTCTTCACCATCCAATGAGGCCAATTGGAAAGCATTGCTGCTCTTGCGCTTCGTGACCATGTATGGGCCACTCCAAATGGCATCAAATTTGAAATGCCTTCCTGGTTTTGCCCGATCTGCATCCCATTTCAACACTAGATCTCCAACTTGAAAAGATCTATCCTTGGCCTTTCTGTCAAAGGTCTTCTTGATCAAAGCTTGATCCTTTTCCATTGCTTGGGATGCCTGATTTCTGATCTCTTGCAGCTCCATCAGCTCTGCATATCTCACCTCCATAGGCTCAAATTCAAGCAACTCCAGCTGCTTCATGAGTTCCAATGTTGGCAACTCAAGTGACATGGGCAAGATTGCCTCTCTTCCATAGACAAGCTTAAATGGAGAATTACCTGTGGATCTTTTGGGAGTGATCCTATCAGCCCATAAGGCTGATTTCAGTTTGGTATGCCAAGCCCTCTGATTCTCATCAAGAGTCCTCCTAATGATCCTTAGCAAGTTCTTGTTTGTAGACTCGGCCTGGCCATTACCTTGAGGGTAATAGTTTGATGAAGTGCTTAGGTAGATCCCGTTCTTGACAGCCCACTCAGTCACCTTAGATCCAATGAATGCCAATGCGTTATCAGAGATTATTGTAGTAGGTACGCCAAATCTAGTAGTTATCCCCTCGTAAAAGTCCAAGATGCTAGACTCATTCACCTCTTTGAGTGCTACTGCTTCTGTCCATCTGGTGAAGTAGTCCATGGCTGTCAAAATCCATTTGTGCCCTTGGCTTGAATTGGGATTGATGGCTCCAATGAAGTCTAAACCCCATTGCATGAATGGCTGGTCAACTGAGATTGGTTGTAATGGAAGGGCAGCGAGTCTCTCTTTTCCTGTGAAGAATGCACAATTCTTACATCTCTTGATCCATGCATAGCAATCACTAAATATTTTAGGCCAATAATAACCAGCCTTCATGATTTTTAGAGCTGTCACTCTTGGTGCAAAATGGCCACCAGCTGGTCCATCATGAAACTCTTTTAATACCCTTTGGATCTGACCTGTGTTAATGCATCTCAGCAGCACTCCATTCACATCCTTCTTGAACAAAACTCCATCAATGATGGTATATGGAACAGCCTGCAACCTGAAGTATCTTCTCTTCGCTTTGCTCATTTCTGGAGGGCACAGGCCTGTTTGTAGGAAGTGCATAATGCCTTGGGTCCAGCAAGGAGTCGGGGCAGAATTGTCTTCTTCTTGTCTGCCACTCGGCTCATGGCTGTCTTGAACTGTCAAAACAGCCTCTTCTTCGTTGCATACTTCTTTTTGCTTCCCCAAAACCAGCTGCTCACACAATCCTTTCCCTCTTACCAGCTTGGTGATCTTGATCTCAATGTCATACTCCATGACACGGGTGATCCAACCTGCCCTTTTCTCATTCAAATCCTTGTTGAGGAGGAAGTCCTTAACCCCAGCATGTGAGACCAGCAACTGGACCTTGTTGTTTGAGACTAAATGCTTGAAGGGTAAGTGCACCAAGTTGGGGGACAATTAAGTGGACATCAAATCCTGAATTTTACATTAAAAACAACAAAACATCAAATTTAGTCTTCCATGGACTTGAACCATGCTGAAAAGTAAAAACTATGTCATAAAAATAGTACCATTGCATAGGGGAGGCTATTAGCTTTGTAGAAATACTAATTTTAAAGTGAATAGAAGAGGATAAATATCATTTTATAATTTTTTACTAATAGTAGGTCTTCAAGAAACTTTTTCCTATGAATGTTTATGTCTACGTTTAAGACTGCAAAATTTGTTTCACTTATCAGAATGTGATAAAACTTATACCATCCCAACCGTGGTGAAATTATATACATGTTCAAAAAAAAATTATTTGATTTCAATATTTTTTGATGAAGTTATGGCGGGCAAACGGAAAGTGCTCTGTTTTCTTTATGTTTTCATACCACTTTCACGGAAAAAATCATAAAAAATAAAATATTACTAAAAAAATACAAAATAAAATCCATCCCAAGATAGATAGTGGCATATAACTTCTCACCAAAGGAAAAAAATATATATTAATTTTTGGTCATCCAAATTGTGGGCAAATGGACTATAATCTTATCGGTGTTTTTAAAAAAAAATACCAAGTCATTGAATTTTGAGTGTTTAATATAGCTAATCTTGTCCATTTTTTACAAAAATTAGTATTTTAGAAACTAGATTCCAGATTCTATGATTCATATTAATATAATTTTGTCTAATTTTGAGTGTATGTATTGCTAATAATCCCTACAAGTTGATATTATGTTGTTATTTGCAATATGATGTCCACGGATGACCCTATATTTGTCCATCAACTTCCTGCACTTACCCCGAATTTCTTCAAGCTTCTGATTACTGCAAGCACATGCTTTTCAATAAAAGAGTACCTCACTTCGCAGTCATCTAGGCTCTGGCTGAAGAAGGCAATCGGCTGTTCATCATTATCTTTGTTCTGTTGTACCAGAATGGCAGAAATAGTGTCATCACCTCCAAATGCATAGAGGATGAAATCCTTGGAAAAGTCTGGGTTGATGAGAGTGGGTGCTTGGGAGATGGCTTCTTTGATTGCTTCAAAACTCTCCTTGCCTTCTGCCATCCACTTGAAAGCCATGCTTTTCCTTAACATTTTGGTGATGGGCTTGACAAGGGCTGCAAAATCTGGGACAAACCTCCGAACAAAGTTTATCCTTCCCAGGAAACTCTGAAGGGATTTCTTGTGGCTTGGCAATGGTAGAGCTCTTATGGCTTCAACCCTCTCTGGATCAATCGCTAATCCTTCCTTGGAGACAATATGGCCAAGGAGCTTCCCTTCATGTGCAAGAAAGATGCACTTCTTAGGATTTAAGGACACTCCGAACTTTCTACACCTCTGAAACACTTGCCTGAGGTGAAAGAAATGGTCTGCTGCATTCTTTGAGAAGACAGTAATATCATCTAGGTATACCAGCACTATCTTGTTGATCAAGCCTTTGAATGCCATATCCATAGCTCACTGGAATGTTGCTCCGGCATTCGACAGTCCAAATGGCATCTTCTTGTAAGCATATGTGCCCCATTTGGTTGTGAAGGTTGTCTTGAACTGGTCTTCCTCCTTTACCATAATCTGATTGAAGCCTGAGTAACCATCAAGTAGTGAAAACCTTTCTGAACCAGCTACGACCTGCAATATTTGCTCCATGGAAGGGAGTGGATAATGGTCCTTGAGAGAGGCTCTATTCAAATCTCTGAAGTCAACACACAGCCTGATCTCTCCACTCTTCTTTCTGACTGGAACTAAGTTGGCAACCCAACTAGAATGCTTGATTGGGAATATGATTCTTGACTCAATCAGCTTGTCCAATTCTTTCCTCATGAGAGGCTCCATGTGTGGATTGACTGGTCTCTGTTTCTGCCTGACAGGCTTAGTATTTGGATCCAACTCGATGGTATGCTGAGCTAAGTTGGGATTGAAACCTTTCAAGTCTTCATAGCTCCAAGAAAAATACGTCGGGAATTCTTGACATAGGCGTATGAACTCACAACTTTCTTGCTTAGTTGTCATCTTTCCAATTTGCAATGGCTTGTTCTCTTCTACCAAGATGGATACCGAATCTTCTCTCTTGACCTGAATGTTTGCTTTCTCTTTTCTAAACTGATCATTGGGGTTAAAAATGGACTCCAAAGTGATAAGTCCCTTGGGCAGCTTATCAGTTCTCAGCTGTATCACTTGGTCACCATATTGTTGCTCCAACTTTTCTTGATTCTTAGCTGAGAACTCAACTTCTTCTTGCAAGAAATGGATGATTTGCTGGTCATTCTCAAATACTTGCCAACTGACATCGTTATCCGCACCGAAGGCCTGACAATCACGCAGATGTTTGGCTTGTACCTTTTCTTTTGAATGTTTTCTACAATGTCAAAGGCTGCCCCTACTGCTACAAGCCTGTCAGCAGCTTGATTCTCTTTCCTAGGAATGGCTTTGATGCCGAAACCCTCAAAATATTCCATGAGGTCCCACACCCTGTTCTTGTAGCACCTGAGTAGATCATTTTTGGCAGCATGTTGTCCCTTGACCTGATTTACAATCAATTCACTGTCCCCAAAAACTTGCAAGTTCTTTATTTTTTCTTGATTGCCCAATGCATCCCTTGCACCAAGGCTTCATATTCAGCAGTGTTATTGGAGCATGCAAATTGAAATCTAAAATCTGAATAGTACTTTACTCCTTGAGGTGAAACAAGCATGGCTCCACCTCCTGCACCTTGTCTACTCCTTGATCCATCAAAAAACAGCTGCCATACCTCATTGTCATCCTTGTGGTTTGGCTTAGTGATGCTAGGAATAGGTTGACTTTCTTCGTGTATACAATAGACTCCTAGCTCAGATTCTTCTATTCCTTGATAAGGATCAAAAGCATGCACCTTGCTTGCCCATTCATCAAGAGTTAGATCCGGGATGTTTCCAACTTTAGTGTCAGTTTCATCAGTGCTAGGGTGATCTTCTTGATCAAATGCCGAGCAATTGGCATTAATCTGACTTGGAGTGTAGGGCTCAATATGGAAGTTTGCAATAGGTTCAGATCTGATTGTGGTCTTAGTTCCATATCTTGTCCTGAATAGCATGTGAGACCAATCAGCGGACAAATATCCCCCAATCTTGGCAGTGAAGTCCCTTGACAAACATAGGGCAAAGAGTGGTGGAAGGTCTATGACTGACACATCTTGTAAAACAACAACATTTGGACATGCGTGCAAGGTAAGACTCAAATTTCTAATCACTCCAACTGTTGCTATTGCTGTCCCATCCAACTGCACTACCCCTTTGGATGTTGTTTCATACTGAAGCCCTAGCTGATCAGCTATTTGTTTGGGCATGACAGAGCTACTTGCTCCAGAATCAATCATGCAATTATGCACTAGCTGATTTCCAATGATTAATGAAACATAGAAAGGAGGGGGTTTCAACATCTTACCTTGTTGTCCTCCATGATTTCCTTCAGATTGGGCAGCATTTGTAAGCACTTTGTCTTGCATCTGCTGATTCAAAGCTGGCCAGTCCTTCATGGCAGCTTGCAGCAGATCTCTTTGGCCTGGGATAGATAGGGATTCCCACATAGATATATTGACATTTGTCTTCTTCATCTGATCAATGATACTGAATGGTGATGAAGGATCTCTCTATTGTCCCTTGGTTTGCACATTTACTCCTTGTATGTGGGCAGCAACAGCTGGCATTTGAGTTGGCTTAGGGGTTGTTCTTGGCTGCCCTTGTGCATTTGAAATGGGATTTTGCTTGCCAATCATTTGTGGAGCCGTGGAAGGTTGTGGATTGGCTGGGGCTAATGGCTGCTCTTCACCCAAATTTCTCCTTTTTGACCTTGTGTTTGCTGCAACACCTTGAGAAACTGCCTGGTTCATGCCACAAAAATCCTCTGCTTGCCAATTTACCAATGTGGTGTCATTTGGGGCTGATTGCTGTTGGAATGTTTCTTGTTGTTGGCTATTTTCTTGACTGTTCTCACCCTCCGCACTAGTAGTTGTTACCATTAAAGCTTGAGTCAAAGCACCATTGAAGCACATGGATTGATTATGAGGCTCATTACATGGAAAACACCAATCATACTCCTGGGCAATGTTGTTTTGTGCTGGTACTAATGCCTTAGAGGCAGATATGGCATTTGGATTATAGGGCTGGAATGGTCTATTGGTAGGAGGCCTTGCTTGATTCTGATTTACAGCTGGATTGGGTGGCCTTTGAGGCTGATATGGCTGCCTATTAGGTTGAGCTTGAGGCTGATACGAAGGTCTAAAACCTTGAGCTTGCTGTCTTTTGAGTGTAACCAGCTCATTACCTAAATTTTGCAGTTGCTTCATGACCTCTTGAAGCTCATTTGAGGCACTAGAAGATGAAGTAGAAGCTTCACTTGAATTCTGATTTCTAGGAGTGGGAGAAGGAGCTAAGACAGGTGCCTGACTAGTACTTGGGCTCTCTAAACTTGGATATAATGGCATTGGAGGCCTAGGAGCCAATTTACCAGCTTGAATAAGACAGTTTTCGGCTCTAATGGCAATGCTATAAGCAGCAGGTAAGGTTGTGCCTCCCATTGATTGAATTAACATAGAAATATCAGAATTCAAAGCTTTAAGATAGTATAGAAAAGCACCTTCTGCTGTTGGCCTGACTGCCACTGGAATCCTATCCCAAGACTTTTGAAATCTGAAGTTGAAGTCAGTCAGCTGCTCATTGGGAGCTCTCTTGATAGTTGTTAATTGTTCCAGTAGAGACAAATTGTCTCCCTTTTCCCCAAACTGCTCATGGAGAACTATGCATAACTGATTCCAATTTGTGATAGAACCAGCTGTAAGGCTCCTGAACCATTGCAATGCCTTCCCTTTGAATGATGATGCCAGCAATTTGACAGCCACATCCATTTCATTTATCTCATGGATTGCACAGATGTTAGCAATGTCTTTGACATGATCACCAGGAGTGGTATGATTTTCTCCAGTGAAAAATGGAATGTTCTTCAACGCTGCAATTGGAACTGGATTCTGTGCATTGAGGGCAAGTGGGCTGCTGCCAGTGAAATTGACAAAGGGATTTGCTGGTTGCACCATTCTGATTGGTCGAAGGACTCTTGAATACTGAATGAAAGGCCGAGCAGGTGGAGGAGTTGAGAGAGTTCTGTTTGGTGGAGATGGAGACCTTTGAATCCTTCTTCCTCTTTGCCTTCTTCTTGGAGATAATTGCAGGTATTCAAATAGCACTTCTTCTTCTCCAACTCTTGACCTTGTGATTCTTCTCATAAGCTCTCAGGCCTGCACTACTGAAACCAGTTGATCTTCCTTTTGGAGTCACCAGATATGTGAATAATAGCTCTTTTCAAGCAAGAAAATTGCAGCAGATGCATATCAACTTTGCTGCAATAAAAATGAGACCTCTAGGTCCCACCGGGCGTGCCAAAACTGTTAGTGCAAAATCACAGCACCCCTGGATGCAGATCAAGTTTCTAGGTTGATCACTTTGGCATCCAGTGTGATTGCATAACATTGAATCCTTTCTCCAAGTGTGGGACTTGAAAAATGAGAAAGGATTCTCCAGAGAAGGCTGGTTCCTATTCCTCTGTTCAGATGCACACAAAATATGCAGAGGGTTTTCTCAAAACCTAATCTAATCTGCCAAGGAGACAAGGTAAGAAGATGCATAAAATAAATCTAAGCTAATAGAGGTGATGCACCGAGGAATGAAGAACACCTATTTTTCCAGTGAACACAGACCATTTGAATGTGATATAAGATCATGCACAGATGACAAAACCTGTAGTGAAAGATGAGGAGGATGTAAAAATGAACACAGAGAGGGCTGAGAATCATCCACAGACATGCATTACTTGCTCCAAAGATTGATACAATACACTACAAAATGCCAAGAGGCAGAGTCGTATTACAGTTTCAAATGAGAGGTTCGAACTCCACAAATTCACCTAATAGGAGAAGAAGGGAGGAGCAAAATAGAAAATGTTCGACCCTTGAAAAGAAGCTCCTCTTTACAATATATAGAAAGAATGAGAGAGGAAAGAGAGAGGGGGAAGCCAAATCTACTCCAACCACCTCCAGGTTGCATTCAGTTCATCTCATTATGACAGAAGCGGCGGATCCTGGCAAAACGGCGGGCTGTCCAACAGAAGCGGCGAACTGTCTGCTGCATTAAAGTTGTTTGTTGAAGCATTACTTCTGCTTGTTATTTCGTGCCAGAGGCATTTCTTGATTTTCTCTCTCCAAACTGAACCAAAATGCAAGATTGACCCGGAATCATGTAGAGAATCTCACAAGATTTCCGTTGATATAAAGAACGTGCAAATCCGAGCTCTGGATCGAAAGATATGTCGATCTGAAGATTTAGGGCACAAAACAGGCGAAAACGGATTTTTAAATTTCTTCCCACGCTCTGCCACCTGGATGACACGTGGCAGGTTCTGATTCACTGAGCAACTCTCTCTCCTCCACCTCTCGGCGGGCTCTCTTTTGAAATTTCCTTGTGGGCCCTAGCTGGGACATGTGGCACTATCCCATTGGTTCGGGCTGACCCTTCAAATCTCACCCTTTGACCTTTTCCCTTGTGACACGTGTCATGATTTGGTTGGTTCTCGGCCCTTTCGGCTCCTTCGCGTCCACCGCATCCATTTGTCCCGAATGTCCCAGTGCTGCTTGGGACAAAATCCTCCGGTTCGCCCGATTCGGCCGGTTCGCGTCCATTTGTCCCACTTGTCCCTGTGCTTCATGGGACAAATTCTTCTGGTTCACCCGATCCGGCCGATTCGCATCCTCACGGCCCAGATGTCCCATTTGCCTCGGTGATCAAGTTTGTTCTCATTTCGCCCGAACCGGCCGATTCGCGTATCTTTGTCCCCGATGTCCCAAAGCGCTTAGTGTGAAAGTTCTTCTTTTCGGCCGATCCGGCTTCACTGCGTCACCGCGTCCATTTGTCCCACTTGTCCCAGATTTCCTTGTGCTGAAGTTTCTTGTTTCGGCCGAACCGGCCGGTTCACGTCCTTCGCGCACTCTTGTCCCACTTGTCCCTTTGCTGTTGGGCTGCCTGTAGGCTTTTCGGCCGATCCGCGCCTTGATGTCCCAAATGTCCCGACTGTCCTGGGACTAGGACTTAGCCGATTTTCACATTTTTTTCTGGCCCAAGCTTATCTTCTGTAACTTCTTCGCATCTTCTCAGAGCTTGCTTTTTCAACCTGGACGGGAGAGTTAGAAAAATTTCTGAAGGGACCCTAGAAACATGACTTTTGCCTTGAATCAATTTATCTGCTCTGACTTGAGAATTCGATGCATGTTATCAAATTAACCACAGGGGTGAATTTTGGATAACAAAGACCCTCATACCCCGTGGGGTCTCTAGATGCTTTAGGCCAATGTGGTCATGTTATCTTCTCTCGTTGTGTGAGCCGGGGATGTCACCCTAGATCGGGTTCGAGAGGACTCCCCATGTGCTCTTGTTAGTGGGTCTCTAATCAAGTAATCTTTATCTTATCTCTTTGGGAATATGATAGGAAATTTTCCTACTCCTACTCAAGGATGCTTGCACCTACAATAAACTATGTAATGTCATATCTATGCTACCAGGTAGTCACCTACGCTTGTGCATCTTGATATCTCCTCAATGTCATAGATGCATCACCCATTAAATCTTTGATTGATGGTGTTGTTAGATCCACCATCATTATAGTATCCTATACACCTAACATGTAATCCAAGATCTCATGATGGTGCTCTCAATCAAGGAGTGCCACTCCTCCATAGTATGCTCTACAAAACAAAAAACTGACATCACCATATAATATCTACAATATCTATGATCTCTACATCATATCATCACCATGATATCACAACATCTATCCCAAGGGCCCTAGTTAGGTGATTTATGTCTTATTTTACTGATGATCCTCTAGTGTTTCCTTTCATTTTTTCTTCTTCATGGTTCTTACAACATGGATTGCGCCCACACATGGTAGGACGAGTGACGCTATCGTGGCAGGCATTAGTGGGTATATTTAATTTTATCTAGTCCTTTCATCATTCCTTTATGTATCTACTTTAGATTTCGGTGTTATGAACTATTTCTTTTCATTGACCACCCTATGTTTTTCTATTGTGACATGTGGTGATCAACGACTGGGGCATATATACACCTAATTTTTCACTTTTCATCTTTCATACATATTACTAATAATTTATTTTGTGTAGATAAGGGTCACTGATGCATATATTTCTAGAGCGGGTGCCTTAAGGGCTGCTTTGGGAATGGGGAATGGTTATTCACGTAACCATTATGGGTTAGAGACAATACACAAAGAGAGTGTCACTATTTGGTCTTGGCCTTAGTTTTCCTTGCACTAGGTATCCTTGTCTTCCTAGGTCTCATACACATCACATTCACAATTTCTTGCTTGCATCTCATCACTTAGTACCTTGTTTATCCATATCCATGATCTATAACACACTATTTTCACTTTTCATGACACCTTACCTCTTTTCAAAGATTTGACCAATGCCATCTCTCGTGAGCGATGGTGTCATTGTTATATTTTCTCATGGTTGATGCCATTGACCACAGGTGATGGCATCCTATATATACCCTCACCTCATTTGAAACTCATAAGAAAAGAAAGCCAAACCATCCAAACTTCCATTAGTTTTTCTCTTTGTGCCATCTTTGTATATGTTCACCTATCTCTTGGTTCATCTTGCATCTTGCTTGGATTGGATTGGATACTCTTCTTCTTGGATGGTTTCTTGCACTATTAGGTCACCTATAATGAGTCTAGGACATGAACAATGTTCCCCTTCTCCACCTAATAGTGACTCTCTCTTAGTGTGTTGCTTCTCTGGAGAGATAGATGCATCAGTGACCACCCTACAAGTACAAGGTGAGTGTTCTAACCATCTCTTGTCATTTTGCATAGGTAAGTTCATTTCCTTCTTCATTGTGTTATGTTAGCTTAGTATTTGATATGTTTGGATGCTAGTTAGCATAGTACTCTTATCCATTATCATCTCCTTAGCTATCACCACTTTCATTTCAGTTATATCATGCATGTTTGTTTCATTTATTGTTGATCTATACCTCCACACCCAACTATTGATATCTTAGTAGGGTTCCTTCCTCTATCTTAACCATGGGCCTTGGAAACCCTAGGTTGACATAGTGTAAGAATTAATGCCCTCTAGATATGAAAACTTAGAGCTCATTATATCCCTTTAAGTTTATCCCCTTGTATGTTGATACATGTGTGTTTCCTACTTGTTTCCTCAATACCCTTGTAGAATGGATGATTTAGGAGTGCATGTTATTGAGACACATTTTGGCCTGCATACACTATGATCGTGTATACTCCATTAAACCACATTTTTTCTTACACATTTTGTTGAAGCCTAAAGCACTTTACAATAAAAAACAAACAAAATTTCATTTTTATTTGGCTTAATGGATTCCATTACCTATTCCAAATCTTCTATTTCGGTACAACAAGAAGAAATGTGGCCAAGGTTATGCCGATCTATTCTTTTTATTTTCATTTTTTCTTTTACCTAGGCTAAATGTGTTTTCTTGAGAGTTTCCACATATTTTTAAAATCATTCTTTGCATGTCCCGCAAACATTGCAATCCATAGACCACATTTATTGTAAGGATTTTTTCAAAACATTTGCATGCTACCACATTGACATACATACAACCAAGACACCTACAACTACAATATATGACAAAAATAGTGTCCCTTCTTCACAACGCCTTTAGCTATCGCACCATATCTTGTTCCAAAGCTTAGATTTTAACACATGATAAGAGTATGTTGGCTAAGGTTTGAGTCTAAATTTCACTTGTTACATTGCATGGATATTTCTAACACCTTTTTTAACAAAACTATTGTTTTTATATCCCAGATATGACCATTGCATGCCATGAGGCCACATTTCTTTAGAGGAAATTACTCAAATAGTTCATGTTCCTTGAGCCTACATTCACTTTTCCCACTATGTTAAACGTAAAACAATGCCAATTTCATCCACTTCCAATCTCAATCTCACATAAAGTTCGGGCGTGGCGTAGGAGGAAGATCTTTGGTGTAGGTTGTGGAGTCGGGATTTACATCTATCAATTACATTTTCTTGAATTTTCTAAATCCTTTTCAATAAAACCTTGCATGTGGGTCTTATAGCCAATGAAGATCATGAAGGGGTAGTGCAAAACATAACTAAATTCTAAAATTCTATCTCAATGTGAGGAGAAAGAATTGCAGTGAAATTTATGGATCTTATTCATATACAAAGACAACAAAATTTTTTTCAAGGACTCATAGCCTCTATGTAAAACCCACATGGCCATTTGGCTTCATACTAATAATTGACTTCATTTTATCTATTTTAATATTTCAATTCCACTTTTTCATTTATTTATTTACTTAAACTTTATTTTACTCCTTATATATATATATATATTATTGTTATTGATTTAGTTATAATCAATCCCACAATGTGATTTACAACGAGAAGTCAGGGTTTAACACCAAAAGCACAAAAGACAGAGTAGTCGATATTTCATTTGATTTGAGTTTAACATTAACAAGATCTAAGATCACGTACAAACTTACTAGGTGCAACACCGAGGCCCACAAATTCACCGGCCAAAGTGCAAGGTGTTTATCCATTTCAACTCTAAAAATGACTATAATGAATAACAAAGTAAAACTAGAGCTAGACAAGGAAAAAGAAACAAATATCCCATAACAAAGTGGCAAAACCAAGTTAGTTGTTGGAATTTTATTTCAAGGAAAAACTAGGGAATAGAGATAAACATAAAAATTTAATGTACCGAAAAAATAATAAAAGCTACAAAAACACACCCCATTCCATTGTATGAAGAACATTACAGTACTAAGGCCCCCATACCCATATCAATATAGTTATAGTATAGGTAATAGATTGTAACATTCTAAATATTTCCTAGATTCTATTATCCTAGATAACAACTATCATAATAATCAAAAGTTCCCTTCCCGATACAACAAAGTAATACTATAAATAAGGATAACATAGATTAATAACATAAAATTACATAATTAAAAAATCATAACCAATTAAAATGTTGCTAGTCCTATTGCATCTAGTTCTAATTCTAATGAAACAACCGAGTTCAAGAAGGCTTACTATTGTTTTGTTGAATTTTAAAGAAGGATTTTGACACGCTTCCTAAGAAAAAGTTGTGGGATAGAAGTAAGGGGCTTGGTAATCCAACGCATCACAAAGAAATTATTCATAGACTTTATGAAAAGGTATGAGTCAAAATTAGAACTCAAATTGGTATCTCAGAAAGTTTCAGGAGTGATATTGGGGTTAAACAAGGATGCCCATTATCACCTACTTTATTTGGCCTATATATTGACAAACTTGAGGAATGGTTAAATATGCAGAGTGAAGATGGTGTTCACCTAGGAGAGTATGTTGTAAGACTTATCCTCTATGTTGATGATCTTATCTTGATTGTTAGGTCCGCTCAAGACCTTCAAAACAATTTATGTGCACTTTAGGACTTTTGAAAATAAGCGGGGATACAAGTGAACACCGATAAGACCAAGATTGTTATCTTCTCCAATAGAAAGAAAATAACTCAAAGTGTGATTTCTATTTCGATTGAAACATTTTAGAGGAAGTAACTAAGTATAAATATCTTGGGTTAGACTTTAATAATAATATTATCTAGTGTAGACACAAATATTGCACATCGAAAAATATTTAGCTTTGATCTTATACTACTATTTAGAAGGTTATCAAGTGTAAAAGTACTAATTAATCCCACCTTTTGGAGACTTTTTCTTATCTTTTATTTTGTCTTTCCTGCATATTTCCCGATACCTATCAGCCCATTTCATGATCATTCGACATTATAGCCTAAAATCAGGGCACCCTAGCCTATACTAGGGTGCCTCGAGGCGCCCTGTCCCATTCCGGGTGCCCCGGTCTATGAACAACCTCTTCTACTTATTTTTAGGTCACTTCTAGTTGTTGATCATCCTTATCTTCTTCTCAGTCAGCCTTGTTGGGATTAATTATGAAATTAATCTTGAGATCCCTATAAATATAAAGTTATAAGACCATAATGAGGGTCCTAGGTCATTGCATCTTATCACTACTATCACTCCATCTAGGGTTGCATCCATTGCATCACTTGCATCCACATAGTGCCATGCATTCAAGCTAGGAGATCTGCATCACACACACTTCATAGGGGGAGGGATTCCATTCTATTTCATGCACACATGTTACTTACATTTCTATAGCTACTATTGCTTACTACTTCACAAAGTGCGACTGACATGAGAGCACCTAGGGCATAACACACACACACACACACACCATAACTACATTAGGGTTTGTAATGTAGTGCAATGCTTAGTGATAATTCCACTAGCTTGGCGGTAAGGTCAGTCCAACCCATTCATATGCATCTTTTATTTTTCTAGGGTTGGATACTTATCCTTACATTATGGGAAATTCTTGAGTTTTTCCTCGACAAATCCAACACGACAGCACAAAAACATCTAAAGATACTTAGTGGCCATACAAAATCTAGATTTAGAGAATTTATGTTGTTTCGAGCAACCTGAATACAAACCAGGGCACCTCGGTGAACCCCAATACACTCCTAAGAACTTGTGTCATCTTAGACAACCTAGTTGTACCATTCGCAGGGCCCTAAGTGTCCATCTCGCACTTTGCTAAGTTTTAGTTCCAGATCTGCGACAACCTGCGACAATATCCTCTCGATCACCGAGTTTATTCCTTACTCTTATCTTGCATATTAGAGTTTTATTTTCTCTGAATAGTTTATTTACATTTATTCCTATACCGCTTTAGTTCATTAACATCATTTTATTCCTCCTATATAGATGAACATTAATACACTAGATATCCTTTAGGCCATCTAGGGTATTCTTATTTTTCTTAATAATTTTGGTGAACACGACGTCTTTTCTACCACCTTCTAAGGTTTCATCCTCACACCCTTTTCTCCTACCATGTCATCCCCTTACTAGGTCATGGCCCACTCTTCATACCCCACCTATACACCTACCAAGGTCACCAATATAACTACTACCACAAGCCGTCTTCATGCATGTCTACACTCAACATCCACCTCACTTTCTCACACCCCCATCGAATCATCCATCAACATAGTCACTACTTGTCACACTCATATCACTCCACCGGATGGTCCACTAGTTTCCATACCACCACCAATCGCATCTCCACTGCTCCACCACCTGCTCCTAAAGGCTATGATATTATTGACCAACTTAAAAATACACTAGCTAAGATATCCCTTTACGATTTATTACGTAATGCACCAGACTTCCAAACTACCCTTGAGGCTACTCTTTGTGTCATTCATGTTGAACGTGATAACTCTACCAAAGATTTTTCCCATCTTATCCAGCTTCTTTATAGTTTATCCCATTCGATCCCCTTTACATACAAGGACATATCACATACCACCCATAATAACCCTTGTGCACCCTTTCTCATTACCACTATCATTAGTACTACCTGTATTAAGTGTGTCCTCATTAAAAATGGTTCTGCCATTAATCTTTGTGCCCATTCCCTCTTAGAACAATTAGGCATCAATGATAGTCTCATCTCTCATAACTTTACTCTCATCTCTGTCAGTACATGCCTAGGCACAATCTCCCTTCATATTAAAGTCAGACGTAAAACCATTCTTACTGAGTTCTATGTCTTTGATGCTTCTTTTCAATTCGATCTCCTCTTAAGAAGGCCTTGGATCCATTCCATGAAAGTCATACCCTCCATTGTACATCAATGTGTCAAATTCCTTCATGATGGTTATGAACATATTGTTACCACTGACCCGGAACCATTCAAATATTTTCGCATTGACCCTGTCACTTCTATGCCTGTCCCACCACCTCAACCTATTATGTATGCTAACCTAGATAAATATGATGTTAGCCAATCTAGTGTACCCACCTCTATTATTCCTACCATTCCTTCTCCTACTATATCTACTCACACTTTGGCTATTATTTCTCCCACTGTATTTTTCCCTTGCCACCACCCTCCTCTCCTACACCACCCTCAAATTTCCTCGATAACACTACCCAAACAGATGATGCACACACGACATTTCCACTGAGTCTGATGATGAGGTTGATGTTGTTGAACTCATTGATGAAACATTACGTAGCTTGATTTTACTCCTCTCGGTGTGGAAAATTCTTATTTTGAAGAAACATTTATTGTCGATGGCCTAGGAGAGTACCGGTTCAAAAACCCTCATCCACTAATTCCATGGTCCTATATAAGGGCTCTGTTAATAGTGTCAACGCAGTTTCATCTACCTCTCCACCAAAAGTAGTCTCGTGACCACCCTTCACATGCACTTTATATATAAATAGGACATTTTGGGAGCACATTCTACCCGATCTTACTAATTCTCATTACTATTTGTACACATTATTGCTTACCCGGGTTTGGCATGACGCTTAATGACATATTGCCACCTCTCCATTCACCCCATCTTTATTATGGTTATTTCCATATTACAACGGCTTATGGATTACGGATTTTTCACTTAATGATATTTATTACACACACTCACCATGGGTTGACATTTACGGTTGGATGATCTTGGCTTGATTATATTGGTGGTACATGTTAGTGCAAATTCACAAAGACCCCCAAAATGACCTATGGATCTACTTTTCTAAGGCAATGTCATTTGGTGTGAATGTGCAACATTGAGTGTTCTCTAAGGTGTGGGGCCTTGCGAAGGTGAAAATACTCTTCGATTGAAGATGGTTCTTAATCCTCTGTTTAGGTGTATACATGCAATTTTATAGAGGTTCCGGGTTCAAAATTTCTACTCTAAAACTACTAAGGAGAAAAGGTTGAGAGAAACATGGAAATGGAAACAAAACTAAGAAAAATAGAGAGGTGATACACCAAAGGAGTGCTGAACTCCTTGCTTTGCAAAAATAGACACAGATCATGAAGGATGAGGCACTAAAACATGCACAAATTACCAGAATGTAATGAAGGATCATAAGACAATAATAATTGCATGAGAGGATTGAAAATTGATCACAAAACATACATTATCATGCCCAGATTTGATACAATACATTGCAATAGCAAAGAGGAAAAAAACATGTTACAATCTCCATGGGAGGTCTAAAACTCCTTCAAATCTACCTGCTAAGGAAGAAAGAAGAGCTTGTAGAAGCAAGAACATCCAACCTTTTACAATGAGCCAAATCTAGCTTTTTAATGGCAAAGCAGAAGAAGAGAAAGCAAAAAAATGTAGGAAAAATGGTTTATGAGCTCAACTACCAATCAAATCCCTTCAATTTCACTTGTAAAGTGATGGGCTTCATGGACAAACCCATACGCCAAAGTACATTTCTCTACAGATCCAAAAAATGACCCATACTTCATTAAATTTGGTGGTTGAATGTCATTTCTATATTTTTGCGTGCTAGATATTTTTTCTCATTTTTCTCTTAAAAATCTCCATAAAAATTCAAAATTGAACCCTCCATCATGTAGATAATTTCACCAGATTTCTAATGACATAAAGAACGTGAAAAAAACTGAGCTGGATCAAAAGATATGCCCCTCTGAAGATTTAGGGCAAAAATGGCAAAAACAGGGTCAAAATTAGGTCGGCGGGGTCAAACTTTAAAATTTTCCCCTTTGGAAAATTTTCCCAAAAACCTCCACACCTCCGCCACTCCAAGACATGTGTCGGCCTCTAATTCACTAATGGGAGTGTGGGCTAAACCTACCTTTTTCTCTTTTGATTTCATTTTGGGAAAAATTCCCCAAACACCCCCGCACCCTACTCCTTCACTGCCACGTGTCGGCCCCTTATTCATCTGCGGGGCTCAAATTTCCTTTCCCCCATGCCTCCACCAACCCTTCTCCTTCTCCTCGGTGGGCCCATAGGCTGTTTTTTCCCTTTCACCCTTTTTGTAATTTTGGCAAAAAACCCAAAATTCCTCTCGTGGCCCCGACTTCCGCCACCACGGGGACACGTGTTGCTTCCACATTAGCCGCGGGCCTTTGCAAATTTCCTTCCCTTCTCCTCGGCGGGCCTGCGGGCTGTTTTTTTCCTTTTTCCCTCCACCAACTCTTTGGAAATTTCTTCAACTTCACTCCCGTCCCAACCCCGCCACCACGTGGCACATTCTCATTGGTCAGGGCTGCTCTAGGAAAATTTCCCCAAAAAAAACTCCGCTTCGGGTCGTGAATTTGAAAAGTACAAGGAGTTAGGAGGAAAATTTTACCTTTCTGGAAAGGGAAAAAAATTCTATCCGATGCAGCATTTCCCGAAAACCCTTGAGTGCTTGAAATGTGTGAAAATTGAAGTTGAAGCACAAGGAAGGGAAGAATGAAGGCAAGTTAGCCAAAATAAGCAGGGGGCTCATTTTGGATAATAGTACACTCAACCCAATTCATTCCTCACTCCCTTCCCCATTCCTTTTGGTACTCTCCATTGCTAATGATTCTTCTCCTACATACATACCTAACATTTCACATTGGTGTGCTCATGGATGCCCACTAGTTGCTTTTACAGATGAAGAATATGTGATGAATTCCTATCTCCTTTGTCATAATGCATCTTTATATGATCCACCTCATTTTATCACTTACTGTGTTTCCAACATTACTACCTAACGGTTTCAATCAAGACAACAATGATTTTCTTGATGGCATTTCATAGTCCCCTTTTTCACATTGTCACTTGGGGGCATAGACACTATACATTCCCCTCATCCTCATTCTACCATGGTTGTGTGTCTCACTCCTTTGATCCCTTGCATATCAACATTTTCATCACATATTATCACACCCTCATTACTCGATGACACACCCTAGTGCTTTGGTTCACACTGGACTGTTGAGGGATTACCATTACACTAAACCCCACACACCACACATCCTACATCATCCTATACATACCTCATCTACTATTCATTTATACATCATCTATATCATACACACTACACTAGATTCCATTACACCTGGGTCTAGTTCCATCTATCATCATTCCATCCGCCATTTCTATACATTGTTATCATTACATTCATACATCTTACTTATTCTACATCCTACACTAGATTTCCTTATACTTGGGTCTAGTTTTATCTATTATCATTACACATTCTACTTCTATCTACACATTTCTTACATTCCATTCCATACCCATTACACAATCTACATTACATGACCTACACTACACATTCCAATACCTTGGTAATCTACACTACACTGTTCTATGCTCTATACTCACCACCCTATGATGCACTCTAGTTCCTCGGTCCATACTCAACTACCGAGAGTTTACCAATCGAATGGACCTTACCTACATATGACATATCATCATATGACATTCATTAGACTAGTAACCGATGCTCTAGGCTATATTGTCACCCACACTCATCATCACACCCCATAGTGGTATACACCTTAGGTTAAATCACCACTATTTTCATCACTTCTACATCATCCTATTACGTTCTATCATCTCCTATTATATCATCCTATTACCTTTCTCTTTTCTCAATTCCAAACTATTCCATTACATTATCATGCCTTCAATCATCATGTAGTGGTATACACCCTAGGTTAAATCACCACTCTCTTCATCAACTTCTCCTTATCCTCTTACATCCTATCATCACATATTCTATTATCCTATTCTCAGTCATCCTATTACATCATCACTTCTCCTACTCATCCATTAGTGGTATACACTTTAGGACAAATCACCACCTTTGCCTCATTCATCACATAATGGTCTATGATTAGTGATAAAATTACGACCTTTCATTATCAACCGCCTACTCATATACATGTCATACACCCTTATCACCCATCTCGTAGTGATAAAAACTATAAAGCTAACTTGTCACCTTCTTTTTCATCATGTAGTGATATATGTTTAGGGCTAAATCATCACTCATACATTGAACAAGGCATGGTATATACTTAGGCTATAGGGTCCATGCACATCTTTCCATATATCTCATTCCCATAAAATCCTTCTATAGTGATATACATTTAGGGCTAAAACATCACTCCTCTGATAAAAAAAGTCATGATACATGCTTCATCTATAGGGTTCATGCACATCTTCTCCCCATGTCACATTTCATCACCATCACACGTACATACTCATCACAACACGCTAGACACAACCAACGCTACTCAACCATTTCCGATGACGATCTCTCATTTACGATTCATTCTTGAATGCTTTGAGGAGGAAAAAATGAACCTTACTTGCATACACTTCCATACACTCAAGGGGCACGTTACTCCTATCATTCCATCTTGCATTCCATTCCATCTATCCACAACATATTGCATTATCTTGGAAGCAAAGCACTTTTGCTTATTAGTGTTTTGCATGTTCATTCTATTACACATGTAAGTCCCGGAAAATAGATTGAGTCGGGGCAAAAATTCATGTTTCTAGGGTCCCCTTAGATTTTCTAACTCCCTGTCCAAGAAGAAGAGAAGTTAAGGAAAGGTGAAAAATTGCAAAAAACAGGCTCGGGCCAGAAAAATCATGAAAAATGGCTAAGTCCTAGTCCTCGCAACAGTCGGGACATGAGGGACATCTGGGCGCGAACCGGCCGAAAGGCCACCAGGCGGTCTGCACGTAGCATTTGGGACAAGTGGGACGTCGGGACGCGTGGGACGCGGAAATCCGAACTGGCCGAAAAGTGGAAAAAATTGACTAACTGTTGAAACAGGCGATGCAGGACATCTGGGCGATTAGTACGCGAGAGGGCCTGAAGTCGGCCGAAAAGACTTAAGGCAGCCCGGAACAGTTGGGCCGAAGGTACGTGAAGTACGTGAACCGGCCGGATCGGCCGAAATGAGAACTTTCGTCGGGAGGACAGTTGGGACAAAAGTACGCGAACCGGCCGAACCGGGAGCGAATCGGAAGAATTTGTCCCAAGCAGTCCGGGACAAGCGGGACAAGAGTACGCGGCGGACGGAAGCTGAACAGTTTGGCCAGAAAATAGAGACTTTCATACTTTGGACATCCGGGCCAAAGGGACGCGTGGGACGTGGAAAGCGAAGCGGCGGCAGCGAGAAGAAAAAAATCAACGTTTGGTCCGGAAACTTCAAGCGGCCATAACTTTTGACTCGAGCTCGATTTTCATAAAATTGGACTTTACGGAATGAACACACGACGTCCTCTATGCCACAAAAACTAGATTTCTTATTTTTATGAGGGTAGATATATTTAAATAAGAGAAATATATTCGGCTCCAGTCAATTAATGCTCATTCCGTCAAATGACAAAAAACGCCTGCGGACCCAAAATAGCTGCCCGCACTCAGAAGGCCATAACTTTTGCATTTCTCAACAAAATCACACAAAATTGGTACCGTTGGAATCGTGGTTCCAGAGCCCGATGCATAAAAATCAAGAAATTCTAGATTTGATCAGAAATTGATTGAGATTTTTAAGAAAACGTGGCCGGGTTCATAACAGTGTTTTATTTGGTAGTTGGGAGTGCAATTAAGAGGCATGGTCATCATTCTTTCTCTGCTGCAGCACATGGGACAGTATGGGGAGCCTTTTTGCAAGTAATATATAATCATTTCACTCCATTTAATGCCTCTTACAGGTGGTTGAAGGACAGATTTCGGGATTTCCATTTTCCCTTCTCTTTTCCTTCTCATTTTTCTATAAATTGGAGTGTTGGGCTCATTGTAAAGAGAGAGTTTTTGGGTAGCAAATCTCTGCCAAAATTGCTTTGTGAAGCCAATGTGTTGCAGGCCCTTGTAGTGGACTCCTTGCATGGTGATCCAGGCCCTTATCTTGTAATAGATTGAACTGTGCATATCATGAAGCAATAAAATATCAGTTTGTGGATGTATCTTCCCTTGTTGTGTTTTCTTGCATTCTTCTTGCCCCTTTAATCTTTCTACAAGAATATTGTGTCTATTATTATGTTCTTGCAAGGATCCATTATCATTGTGTATGCTTGGAATATTGTTGTGAATGCATTTTGCTAGATTATGGAGAACCTGTCATCACCTCTTCTAGTGTGTACTTTGCCTTGTATTTCACACATTTGGAGACTACTCTCACACCCTCCTTTTCTGGTGTATCACCGCTTTAGTGTAGGCTTTCATTTTATGCATTCTCTCTCCTGGTCCCTTGGAAATTTAGATTAGAATAGTTAGCTTATCCTGCATTAGAGTAGATTGTGGCAGGTAGTTTAGGAGCAAGAACCAGCTTTCTCTGGAGGTCTATCTCAAGTAGCAAGTCCTGACTTGGAGATAGTACCCATGTTATCCAATCACACCATGAGTTCAAGTATATGCACTTGTATAAACACAAGGGTGCTGTGATTCGGTGATAACAGTTCTGGCACGCCCGGTGGGACCTTAGAGGTCTTTACTTTCATTGCAACAAGATTGATGTGCACTTGTTGTAAGTTCCAGCTTTGAAGGAGCTTTAAAATCACACATCTGGCGACTCCAAAAGAGGCATAATCCGCTGGTTTCTGCAGTCCAAGCCTGGAAAATTTATGAGAAGAATACAGACCAGATCAAGAACTAGGGAGGAAGGATTGTTTGTTTATCTACACCTATCTCCAGGTAGAGAAAGAAGGGGAAGAAGAGCTCAAAGATCTGCGTCTCCACCTAATAGAACTTTGTCTACACCTCCACCTAGTAGACCTTTTCTCGCATCAACAAGGGTTCTCAGGCCAATCAGAATGGCGCAACCACTAAATCCCTTTGTCAATTTCAGCGCGGCGACCCACTTGCCCTCGATGCACGAAATCCGGTTCGATTGCGGCGTTGAAGAACATTCCATTTTCAACTTTGGAGAAAATCATACCACTCACAGTGATCATGTCAAAGACATTGCTAACGTCTGTGCGATCCATGAGATAAATGAAATGGATGTGGTTGTCAAATTGCTTTGGCATCTTCGTTCGAAGGGAAGGCATTGCGATGGTTTAGGAGCCTTGACAGGCTGGTTCTATCACAAATTGGAATCGATTGTGCATAGTTCTCCATGAGCGATTTGGAGAGAAGGGAGACAACTTGTCTCTTCTAGAACAATTGACAACTATCAAGAGAGCCCCCAACGAGCGGTGGTGGCCCGGCTTGACTTCAGATTTCAAAGGTCTTGGGATAGGATTCCGTGGCGGTCAGAGCAACAACGAGAAGGTGCTTTTCTATATTACCTTAAAGCTTTGAATTCTGATATTTCTATGTTAATTCAATCTATGGGAGGCACAACCTTACACTGCTTATAGCATTGCCATTAGGGCTGAAAACTGTCTTATTCAAGTTGGTAAAGCTGGCTCCTAGGCCTCCCATGCCCTTGTATCCAAACTTAGAAAATCCAAGCACTAGTCAAGCACCCACTTTGGCTCCTATTCCCACCCCTAGAAATCAAAGTTCAAATGAGACTTCTACTTCATCCTCTAGTGCTTCAAATGAACTCCAAGAGGTCATGAAACAATTGCAAAATTTGGGAAATGAGCTGGTTACTATCAAAAGACAGCAAGCTCAAAGTGCTTTAGACCATATCGACCTCAAGCTCGGCCTAACGAGGCTAGCCCCCATACCAACCTCAGGTCACCAACTCAGGCTGCAAATCAAAATCAAAGCCAAGTAAGGCCTCCCTACTAATAGACCATTTCAGCCCTATAACCCCAATGTCGTGCATCATCTAAGCTTTGGTGCCGGTCCAAAATAACATGGCCCAAGAATATGATTGGTGTTTCCCGTGCGATCGACCACATAACCAATCAATGTGTGCTTTAACGGTGCATTAAATCGAGCTCTTATGGTGCGAAACCATTGGTGGGTCGCAAGTCCAGACCACGAAGAAGATCAGCGGCGAGGGGCACCTCGGCAAGGAACATCTCGAATGAAACTACTCTTGTCAATTGGCGGGGCTGAAGATTTACTGTGGTATGAATCAAATACCCTCTCAAAGTGTTGCGGCCAACACAGGTCAAAAGGAGAAATTTGGGTGAAGAACAGACCATTGGCTTGAGTAATCCACAACCTTCTACCACTCCACAAGCCCATTTGGAAAACAAAGCTATAGTTCCAAACATGCGAGGAGCATCCAAACCAGCTCTAAACCAACTCAAATGCCCAGTTGCTGCTGCTCATGTTTGTACGAGGAATGAATGTGCGAGCCAAGGGACAGCGAGAGGGATACTTCATCTCCATTGACATCATTGATCGGATGAAGAAGACAAATGTAAACATATCAATGTGGGAATCACTATCTATCCCCCGGACAAAGAGATTTGCTACAAGCTGCCATGAAGGGTGTCAACTTCAAATCAACGAGTCCAAATGCGAGAAGGTACTCACAAATGCTGCCCAGCCTGAAGGAAATCATGGAGGACAACAAGGTAAAATGTTGAAGCCCCCTCCATTTTATGTTTCATTGATCATAGGAGATAAGTTGGTACATAATTGCATGATTGACTCGGGCAAGCGATAGTTCGATAATGCCCAAGCAAATAGGCGATCAGGCTAGGACTCCAATATGAAGTCATCTCGAGGGTGTAGTGCGATTAGATGGGACGGACAGGTGAATGATGGTTGGAGTAATCAAAGGTTTGAGCCTCACACTGCATGCATGTCCCAACGTAATAGTGTTACAAGATGTGTCAGTCATAGACCTACCACCACTCTTTGCATTGTGCTTGTCAAGAGACTTCACTGCTAAAATTGGAGGCTATCTTTCGGCGGATTGGTCACACATGTTGTTCAGAACAAGATATGGAACCAAAGCCACAATCAGGTCTGAACCTATTGCGAACTTTCACATTGAGCCTTACACTCCAAGCCAAATCAATACCAACTGTTCAGCGTTTGATCAAGAAGATTATCCAAGCACTGATGAAGCTGACACCAAGGTTGGAAGCATCCCAGATTTGACTCTTGATGAATGGGCAAGCAAGGTGCATGCTTTTGATCCTTATCGAAAATAGAAGAATCCGAGCTAGGAGTTTATTGTTTACATGAAGAGAATCAACCTCTCCCCAGCATCACCAAGCCAGATCATAAGGACAAGAATGAAGTATGGCAATTGTTCTTTGATGGGTCAAGGAGTAGACAAGGTGCAGGAGGAGGAGCTATGCTCATTTCACCACAAGGTATAAGGTATTACTCGGCCTTCCGTTTCCGGTTTTCTGTTCAAACAACACACAGAGTGAGTATGAAGCCTTAATTCATGGATTGCACTTTGGGCAAGAAGAAATGCATCGAGAATTTACAAGTATTTGGTGATAGTGAGCTGATCGTAAACCAAGTCAAAGGAAAAAATGCTGCCAAAAATGATCTATTGAAGAACTACAAAAATCGGGTATGGGATCTTATTGAAGATTTTGAAGCTTTTAGCATCAATTCCATCCCAAGAAAAAGAATGAAGCCTTGATAGGCAGGCAGGCAGTGATTGGGGCTGCGTTTGATGTTGTAGAAAGTATCAAAAGTGAGAAAACTCAGCCTCATATCAAAGTGGTTGTGAGACCAGCTATTCCGGATAACAACACAAGTTGGCAGTCTTCGAGAATGATCGGCAAATTGTTAATTTCCTACAAGAAGAAGCTGAGTTCTCCATGCCGAGAAATCAAGACAAGGCTGGAGCAGCGAGTATGGTGACCAAGTGGTGCGGTGAGAACTAACAAATTGCCAAAGGCCTCATAACCTTAGAGTCGATCTTGACCCAAATGATCGAGTTCCGGAAGGAGAAGGTGAACATTGAAGTAAAGGGTGAAGATTGAGCCTATCTTAGTAGATGAAGGCAAGACATTGCAAATTGGCAAAGTAAGTACTCCACAAGAGAAATCTGATTTTGTTCGACTTTGTCAAGAATTCCCAGATGTCTTTGCTTGGACTTACGAGATTTAAGAGGTTTGACCCAAAGTTGGCACAACATACTATTGAGTTGGATCCGGAATCCAAGCTGTTAGGGCAAAAGCAAAGGCCGATGAATCCCCATATTGAACCTCTCATGAGAAAAGAGTTAAGCAAGCTCATTGAGGCGATATCATCTTCCCCATCAAACACTCAAGTTGGGTTGCAAACTTGGTGCGGTAAGAAAAGAGAAATGGAGAAATAAGATTGTGTGTGGACTTTCGTGATCTAAATAGAGCATCACTCAAAGATCATTATCCGCTTCCATCATGGAACAAATATTGCAGGTTGTAGCTGGTTGAAAGGTTTTCATTGCTAGATGGATATTCGAGCTATAATCGAGATAATGGTGAAAGAAGAAGATCAATTCAAAATGGCCTTCACTACAAAATGGGGCACATATGCTTACTGAGAAGATGCCATTTGGGTATCGAATGCTTTGGAGCAACATTTCAGCGAGCTATGGATATGGCATTGAAAGGCTTGATCAACAAGATAGTGCTTTGGTATACCTAGATGATATCACTTTGTCTTCTCAAAGAATGCGCGAGACCATCTCTTTCACCTCGGACAAGTGTTTGAGAGGTGTAGAAGGTTCGGAGTGTCATTGAATCCAAAGAAATGTATATTCTTGGCACACGAGGCAAATTGTTGGGCCACATTGTCTCTAGGAAGGGCTAACAATTGATCTGAAAGGGTTGAAGCCATCAGAACACTTCCATTGCCACACCACAAGAAATCTCTCCAAAGCTTCTTAGGAAGGATAAACTTTGTCCATGATTTGTGCCTAATTTTGCCACTCTTGTGAAGCCTCTAACTATGATGTTGAAGAAGAGTCGGCATTCAAATGGACAGCGAAGAAGCAAAGAGAGTTTTGAAAACATCAAGCATGCAATATCACAAGCTCCACTCTTATCAACCCAGACTTTTCAAAGGACTTCATGTTGTATGCATTTGGAGGATCGGATACAATCTCATTATCTTGACACAGCTGAATAGAGAAGGTTCAGAACAGCCCATAGCATTCTTCAGTCAAACCTTGGAAGATTACGAAATAAAGTATTCTTTCATCGAAAAGCATGTCCTTGCTTTGTCATCGGGAGCTTGAAGAAGTTCGGACATTTGGTCTCAAACAATAAGATTCAAGCTGCTTTGGTGTCTCATGCTTTGTGTCGAGACTTCCTCCTAAACAAGGATTTAAATGAGAAGAGAGCGAGTTGGATCACTCGGGTGATGGAATATGATATTGAAATCAAAGTGACCAAGCTAGTTCGTGGCGAAAGGCTTGTGTGAGCAGCTCGCTTCCAAACAACCAGAGCGAGTCAAAAGTGAAGAGGATGTTGTCCTGCTTTACTTCTGAGAATGATCAAGAACAACCGGTGATGATGCACCCATCCCATGTTGGACTCAAGACTTGGTGCATTACCTCCAGACAGGCTTGTGCCCTCCGAGAGTGAGCAAGGCAAAGAGGAGATACTTTAGATTACAAGCCATTCCATATGTACTCATTGATGGTATTTGTTTAAAAGGACATCATGGTGTTCTATTAAGATGCATTGGAATAGGTCAAGTTGAGAAGATCTTACGAGTTCCATGACGGGGAAGCGAGGAGGCCACTTTGCTCCATGCAGTGACGACTCTCAAAATCATGAAAGCTGGTTACTATTGGCCTCTTGTGTTCAATGATTGCTACTCATGGGTCAAAAATGCGAAATGTGCATTCTTCACGGGGAAAGAAAGGTTAGCAGCGCTGCCCCTTCGTCCAATTTCGGTAAATCAGCCATTCATGCAATGGGGATTGGACTTCATTGGGTTATCAATCCCAATTCAAGTCAAGGTCACAAGTGGATACTACAACAACGAGACTATTTCACCAAGTGGACCGAGCGGTGGCACTCGAGGAGGCAAATGAATCTAATATCTTAGATTTCTATGAAGGGATAGTCACGAGGTTTGGTGCCCCTGCCACTATCATATCAAACAATGCATTGGCATTCCTTGGCACAAAGATCACTGAATGGGCTGTCAAGAATTGTGTGTATCTCAGCACTTCATCAAACTATTACCCTCAAGGTAATGGCCAAGCCGAGTCTACTGAACAAGAATCTACTAAGAATCATCAGAAGGACTCTTGATGAAAATCAAAGGACTTGGCACTCAAAGCTCAAATCAGCCCTATGGGCTGATAGGATCACACCCAAGAGATCTACAGGAAGCTCTCCATACAAGCTTGTGTACGGGAAAGAAGCAGTTCTACCTATATCACTTGAGTTGCCAGCGTTGGAGCTCATGAAACAGTTGGAACTAGCTGAGTTTGAACCTATGGAAATCAGGTATGCAGAGCTGATGGAATTAGAAGAGACAAGAGAGCACGTAATGCAGACCATAGAAAAGGATAAAGCATTGGTCAAAAAGAGTTTTGACAAGAAAGCTAAGGCCAGGATATTACAAACTGGAGATTTGGTACTGAAGTGGGATGTTGATCGTGCAAAACCAGGAAAGCACTCCAAATTTGATGCCATCTGGAGTGGCCCATACATGATCATTGAATGCAAAGGTAGCAATGCTTTCCGATTGGCTAAGTTGGATGGTGAAGAATTGCAGATTCGTCGATGGGATCTATCTCAAACGCGTTCTTACTAGAAAGATAGATTTTCACCCTTGTAAATATTAATTTAGAATTTCCATTCCTCTAAGTGCTTATGCACATTGTCTTTATTGTTAGAGTAGTTTTTTTTCCCTAAGTGCTTGTGCACATGTCCTATTACTTCTAGTATGTGCATGTTTGCGATTCATCAAGCTCTGAAAAGAATTGCAGCCACAGGAAAACCAGCTCAACGAATGTTTCAATGGCTCAAGAGACACGAGGTTTTCAAATTTCAGATCAGCTGAGAGGTTATCAAACAGACTCCATGCCCGATGGATTCTCTACAAGCAGTGGCCGTTCTTCACATCGGGCGAGATGACCCATTGAGTCGCCAAATTATCCAAAATTCACCCCCCAGGGTAAATTTTGATAACATGCATTAAATTCTCAAGTCCCAGGCAAATAGATTGAGTCAGGGCAAAAAGTCATGTTTCTAGGGTCCCCTCAGATTTTTTCTAACTCCCCTGTCCAAGAAGAAGAGAGCAAGTTCTGAGAAAAGGTGAAAAAAATTGCAAAAAACAAGCTCGGGCCAGAAAAATCATGAAAAATGGCTAAGTCCTAGTCCTCGCAACAGTCGGGACATGAGGGACATCAGGCGCGAACCGGCCGAAAGGCCGCCAGGCGGTCTGTGCAGCATTTGGGACATGGGGCGTCGTCGGGACGCGTGGGGCGTGAAATCCGAACTGGCCAGAAAAATGGAAAAAATTGACTAAGCTGTGAAAACAGGCGATGCAGGACATCAGGCGATTGAAATTAGTACGCGGAGGCGAGAGTCGGCCGAAAAAGACTTAAGGCAGCCCCGAGCAGTTGGGCGAAGGTACAAAGTATGCAGGAACCGGCCGGATCGGCCGAAATGAGAGAACTTTATCCCGGGGCAGTTAGGACAAAAATCGCGAACCGAAGAAGGCCAGTGAATCGGAAGAATTTGTCCCAAGCGATCGAGGACAAGTGGGACAAGAGTACGGCGGTGACGAACGCGAGGAGCCCAAGTTCGGTCAGAAATCAGAGGACTTTTCATCTTTGGGACATCCGGGCCAAAGGGACGCGTGGGGCCGTGAAAAGCGAGCGGCGAGCGAAGCGAGAAAGAAAAGTCAACGTTTGGTCCGTGAAACTTCAAGCGGCCATAACTTTTGACTCCGAGCTCCGATTTTCATAAAATTGGACTTTCTGGAATGCGAGCACGACGTCCTCTACACCACAAAAACTGGATTTCTTATTTTTGATGAGGGTAGATATATTTAAATAAGAGAAATATATTCGGCTCCAGTCAGTTAATGCTCATTCCCGTCAAATGAATGAGAAAACTTGCCAGGACCCAAAATAGCTGCCCGCACTCAAAAGGCCATAACTTTTGCATTTCTCAACAAAATCACACAAAATTGGTACCGTTGGAATCATGGCTCCGAGCCCGATGCACAAAAATCAAGAAATTCTAGATTTGATGAGAAATTGATTGAGATTTTTTTAGAAAACGTGGCCGGGTTCATAATAGTGTTTTATTTGGTAGTTGGGAGTGCAATTAAGAGGCATGGTCATCATTCTTTCTCTGCTGCAGCACATGGGACAGTATGGGGAGCCTTTTGCAAGTAATATATAATCATTTCACTCCATTTAATGCCTCTTACAAGGTGGTTGAAGGACAGATTTCAGGATTTCCATTTTCCCTTCTCTTTTCCTTCTCATTTTCTATAAATTGGAGTGTTGGGCTCATTGTAAAGAGAGTTTTGGGTAGCAAAGCTCTGTCAAAATTGCTTTGTGAAGCCAATGTGTTGCAGGCCCTTGTAGTGGACTCCTTGCATGGTGATCCAGGCCCTTATCTTGTAATAGATTGAACTGTGCATATCATGAAGCAATAAAATATCAGTTTGTGGATGTATCTTCCCCTGCTTTGTGTTTTCTTGCATTCTTCTTGCCCCTTTAATCTTTCTACAAGAATATTGTGTCTATTATTATGTTCTTGCAAGGATCCATTATCATTGTGTATGCTTGGAATATTGTTGTGAATGCATTTTGCTAGATTATGGAGAAGCTGTCATCACCTCTTCTAGTGTGTACTTTGCCTCTTGTATTTCACACATTTGGAGACTACTCTCAATACAAGTGATATTGTTTCATTTATCCTCAACATGTTTTACTATTTACTTCTACACGCTTTGACATATTGGTTTTCACTCTAACATGCTAATGGGTGTTCCATATACTGAGATCTTGTTTAGTGGGACTACATTTTTTTTTACTTTTCTATGTTTTTCCATTGTTTTACAGGCTTCGCCCTTTTCTTGGGTACACACTTGACTATTTTTGAAACCGTGATGGCCTTGCATGTCTTGAAACATCGTGAATGATGTCTCATGTTTGAAACCTAATTTTTGTGGTCTCCTTGTTTTCTTGTATGTTTACACTACTTTGCTTGGTAGTTTTTACATTATCTACAAATTTTACACTTATTTTCATGCATGTGTTCAAACTAACACTTGTATTGGATAGCCATCCCCTTTAGTGTGCAACTTGGTATCTACCAAGCATTTTCCCTTTCTTCCTATAGGGAATAGTTCTACAAGTTAGAGTGTGGTTAGTCCTCTTTTGGGGCTACATTCTCCTTCTAGGGTCATTGTATGCACCCCTAAAGGGGGTCATCATTGAGGGTTTCTACTAACACAGTGTATCTATCTTGGTTCACACCACGGTGAGTGATTTTAGACCAGTCTACGAACTCCATACACAACAACCTTAACAAGTCGGTGTCCTTCAAAAATTCTGCAGAGCGAGTTATAAACTCATGGGTTATAGTGGGTGGCCTCTCTACACTTCTCCATCTAGTGGTGTAGGATCACCCAAAAAACTAGTGTAGTACAGAGATCTCTTCAACAAATTTCAGTAGAAGCAGTTAGAGTTGGAGGACACCGAGCATTTCCTCCCTACACTTCTTGCCTAGGGTGACGTGAGATTTCCTAAAATACTTGTGACACTACATGATATCCTTCTACACCCTTTTTCTTGACATGGATCAGGTACACATGTTCCATTTTTCCATTTACACTTTCTATTATATTGTACTTTACATTTGTGTATTTTACACAACATTTTTACATACATACATATTTGACTACTTGATCATTTTCTCCTTGTATGTCTATCGTATGGGAAACAAACATTAAAATTGAGGGCAACAACAACAATAACACATTGTGATGGTACTTTCCATACTAACCATGCAGTACACCTTTGTAGTCTTTATTTATCTCTTCCTTCTCTAATCAACCCCAAGTACACCAAAACATCATCTAGACTGGTCTAGAAGCTCACTCGAGGCACGCATAGGTATTTGAGCCCTCCTTTATATAATTTTCGTGAGAATGTTATTCCTTAATAAGGGGTTGTTACACACAAATAGAGAATGACACACCCATTCTCGACAACCAAATGTAAGCACTAACTCCTAATCTAATGCACTTCCAATATAGGATAACATGATCATATTACAATGGAAGTAGAACTAAATCATGATTATCATCAAGAAAACCAATAATACACCAATAAACATAAAAAGGAAATGTACAGATCAAGATCCATCACATAATTTCTTCAAAATCACTTCATTATACTCATTAGTAAAATTACAGAGCCAAGATTATATTAAAAGAGTTCCATGTATGAAGATATTTATAGTAGCAGCTTCACACATTACAGAGCTCGCCATTACACATTACACATTTTTAATAACTATATTCCTCTCTTGCTCCATACTTGCACACACACATCTCTCTCTCAAAACCATACATATGAGGGAATCTCAAGGAATCTACTCTTAACCACTCATCATTACATGAAAAAGCATCAAGGAATATTTCATGATTACCCTACCACTACCCAAGAACATGCTAAATTCCATCATGTGTTTCCCTAATCGAGTGTCCTAAGCATGCATGTACTAGCTAACCCATAAAAACTCAGCTCCTTATCCTTTCATGATAACCATATTGATGCCCTGGAATATCCTTTCCTTGAGCCGTAAGTCTCCATAGCTTATCCATATTTGTATCTGGTCACTTTTTCATTCGTTCCCTAAATGCATCCTTTCTTGTTGTCCAAAACTCACTAAGTCTTGAATCCATCCTGCCTGGGCACAAGCCTTTGCACATATCTCCAAGAAATACTTCCACACGTGCCTTCGCACCCTACTTCCACGTGCTACTAATTTTTTGCCTTAGGTACTTAGTTAATTTATGGGTCCAACATCACCCCACACTAATCTGATTTCTTCCCTAGAAATCCTTTGCGCTTCTCAAACAAAATCTTGATGAAAAAAATATGCTAAGGAAAGAATGTTGTTTTTCAAAGAATAAAGAATAGTGAAATTGAAAGAATATGAATAAATAATTGAAGACTGGAAGAATATGTTATGTGACCAATTGGAGGAGTTTAGGGAACTCCACGTCTATCTCATCCTTCAATTTTCCTAATCCTTTAATTCTAATAAGGCCTTCCTTGGTGCTTCTCCCACGACTGTGGGCACTTGGTCTGGGGTAATTTCCTCCACCTTCCCCTTTAGTGCATTTATATCTACCACCAATTCCACATAGACACCTTCAAAATCATCCATCTACTCAATGATGGAATCTCAGAGTTTGCTAATCCTAAAGTCCAACTTCTCGCGCTTCATTTTGATTTTATCCTTCTGAGTTGTGGTGTTAACAACCAACTATGCATTCATCCTTGTTGGTGGGGATGGTCTCCTATAAATCCTTGAGGGTGGCCTCCTCTTCGCCACCCACGCATCAATGATGGGCTCACATTTTTGTAGTTTTTGAAGCCCCTATCTGCCAATATATTTGCTTCCTTGAGTTGGGTGAGAAAGTCCTCCAACTTAGTGATCCAAGCTTCAATAGAGAATTTTTTCCTCTTTCTCCTTTGTAAACTCTCTACAGTTGTGGGCCTCGTGCCATCCTTAACATTTATGAGAAACATCCCCACAAGGTCTTCAAGATATTCCATTTCATCCCCATATTTTGTCTTAGCATGGCTCACCAATGCCAAACATTGTCCCAAAATTCTCTTCACGAGGGTGCCAACTCGGTCGTATGCTTCCTTAGTTTGTGCTTGTTCACCCCTTAATCCCTGGTATAATCTATATATCTCCTTTCCTTTTTTTCTTTTCCAAGACCAAGGTCCAAAAATGGATCCTACATCCAAGATGCATCGAATCACCTCTGAAAATATATTTTGAAGCACATTACATGCTTTCTCATCTGTTAGGTGGTTAGGATCCACCACCCTATATGTTTCTCCTCCTTTCTTCTTCAGATGGACGGTCTTCATTCACATGATTGTTGACCTCAAACTCAGGCTCTTTAGCATGGAAATACATGTTCCAACTAAGCATCTTCCTGTTGCTCAGGAACACCCCTTCGATCCATCAAATCCCATCCATGTAGATTTTCCAGTGGGAGGGTGGCCTAGAACCTTGCGTGCAAATACCTTCATGGGGTCATCCATGAAGTCCATATGTGGGGACACGGGTGTCCACTTCTTCCTCATAGATTTGCGCTTTATCCTCTACTTCTTTTCTCTGGGGTGAATCCTTTATCCTCCTTTATAGTAAAGGAGTCCCCCTTATCTCCCCTGGGCTGGCCAACTTTTGTCGGAGGAGACCTCATGTGTTGGGATCTTCTCAGTCCTACAATGTTATTTCCTTCCTCATGCCTCACCTCACCCGCACTCCATGGCTTCAACCTCAACTTCCTTCTCTTCCAACTCTTCTTCCAACTCTTCCTTGAAGGTGGTGGGGTCTTCTTCTTCACCTTCCTCTAAGATGGTTTCGGGATCGATGCATCATGTGTATTTTTCTTCTTTTCTTCAGGATCTTCCTCCTCTTCCTTATCTTTCTTGCACCTCAGTAATGATGCCTTGATGCCACCTTATAGTGAAGTTCCATTTCCCTTTCTACCATTGTGGCACGTGTAGTACCTCCTCTTCCAGGAAGTATCTAACTTACCTTCACTCTATTCTTCTTCCTCTTCTTCAACTTATACCACTTTCATGGGTGGGATTGGTGCCTCCCACAACTTTGGAAAGGGGGAGTCTATAACCTCCACTTCAATCCCCCTTTGTTTTGGGGTGTAGCTGCACGAACACCCAATGGATGTACCCTTTGATGGTAACACTAACTTGAGGGTGCAAGTCCAGAAAATATGGCTCCAAAACTTTGACATAAGCAGGTCAAGTACCATACTTGTATGTCGCGTGCAATGTATGGACATCATCATCCACTTTTTCTACATCAAATACCAACTTCGTATGTCATTTATTTGGTTGATGGCACACTTCATGTACTTAGTAGTAAACGTGAAGGGGAGCTTGCACCATGGCCCCATCTCTCCCTTGGCCATCATAAACTTTGCTAGGAAAAAATGTTGAGTAACTATGAGTTTTACCTAGATCCCCAACAACTTGTGGCAATTCATGGGGGATGCACCACTCATTCTCAAATTCTTCATGCACAACCATTCAAACCACATGTTCATCCAAGCCTTATAGGTGCTTGAGATGGTCCCATCACAAGTGAACTTCACAAATTGAATTGTAGGGGATGAGTGCACTTTGGTGGGTGAACCCATATGTTCCCATCTGGCCCATCTAGGACACCAATCTCCCAAAATATGATCAATAGAAGTATGGAGCCCCATGTTATTTTTCTCTTACCTCATTTTTTACTCGTGCTTCTTCAACAATTTCATTTGTGCGATAAACTCTACAAAATTATAATGTGCCCTTTTTGACACTCTATAGGCCACATACAAGAACCTCTTATTGATGTTTGTCCACCTCTCTGATTACACCCAATTTACAACTAATGAGTCAGGAGGTGACTCTCAATGCTAGGTCTGGGAGATCCATAATCACTTGTTCCCTTCCTCCCTTCTCGTAGTTCAATTTCTTCACTAGCTCCTAAATCTTTGTAGTGGCACATAAATCAAGTTTCATGTCCTTTCTAGTGTTCCGCAGCTCCTGAACTATCCTAATCAAGTGGCAAGTAATCCTTATCCTTCTTCCCGTGAAGTAGAAGAATTCCTCATGCACATCATGCACATTAACAATCTAACAACATGGTGGGTTTTGTAAAGAAAGGAAGCTCCCACACTGTAAAACTCTATTATTTTGGAGTTATTGTGACACCGAGTCGTCAACCTTAGGGTTTCCAAGATCATCCACTATTGGAGTGTTTGAAACTAAGTATGTACACATCAGCTTTTCATTGTCACTTGTGATGTGGTTGTATTTTCTAATATGTCACTTGTATAACTTTGAACTCCACTTTTTACCTTGATAACCCCTAGGGGTACTGCATTTCTAATTAAATATCCACAAAGGATCCTCCTTCTCCACCATGTCTCTCTTTGTTCAAGCTTTCTTAGGTGCCATCTTTTTCTTCTTCTTTTTGTGCCTCTCTCCTTTTCCTTCCCAGGACACAAAAAATTCTCCGCTTCTCTTTCATGCAACTCCTTTCCTTCTCTCGTGGTCCTCCTTCCTCCTTGCAATGTCCTAATACTACACTATAGCTTGCACAATTCCTCTAGTTCATGACAAGTACCTCACTCTCTCTCTTCTTCACAAAACCCTCGTCGCACTTCGAGCTTGAGAGCAAAAATAAATTTTCTAAGGAAAAGTAGTCAAAATGACTACTCTTACCTCCTATTTATACTTTTTCAATGCCTTAGAGTTCCTCCGACCACATGTCTTAACATCACTTTTTAATAGAGAAATTTATTTCACTTAAATCAAATTCCATGACTTCCCTCACATTGCGCTATAACCTTCTGGTGCTTCAACACTACTTCACTGCCACAGACCTCCTTCACGCGTGTCACTATGCTAAAGTACATAACCTCTGTGTTGTCCACTAAGTAGTTCCCCATGGTGTTTCTACCCTTTGTTGTATTTTTCAATATTTCCCTTCTTTTTGGTCTTTAAAATTTTCTCAACACACCTTCATAACCACATGAATTCAAACACCTTAACCATCATTCCACTCGTTCTTATACCTTTGTGTTAATCATTCCCATTAGTCCATTGTCGAAATAATTTTTCAAACATATTCACATATCTAGCTACTTCACCCCACACAAAAATGTATGTGCAGTCCTCTGTGCATATAATCTCTTACAATGTAATTAGCTATTAGTGCACCAACACACAACGCAAAACCCAAAAAAATGATGACAAAGGAAACAACCAAAAGGGAAAAGCATTAAAGGAAACCTAATCTAATTGGATACTGCCTTATTTATAGACACATAAAAGCCTTATTTATAGTAGGGCTTCAACCTACTCCCATTGAAATATCCTAAAAACCTTGTCCCATCTAGCACTTGCAACGCACACGCATGAATCAAGGATGTAAGATATAATATATGACCCTAACCAATGGACTTTGAGTTTCCCAGGATGGCGCAGAAATTTAGAGTCATAAAGTAAAACCATCTTCCCAACCTCAAATTGTTTATTTTTAATGTGATGATCATGTCATGCTTTTTGTCTCACCTTCTTAGTCTTCTGACTCCATCTAGCAAGTGATCATCTTTTGTAGTCTTGTGATGAGCCACCATGAACTCTACCAACAAAATCCTAGACCGTCTCATTCAAAAAATGTGTACCCCTATCACTAATCAAGATTAAAAGACACCCATACCTGTTGATTATATTTTCCCATAGGAATCTTGCTGCTATGGTTGTTATGCAATCCTTCATAGGCGTTTCCTCCACCCACTATGTTAAGTAATCAATACAAGTAATGATATAGTGTGAACCAGTCCTTCACGTGGTAGGTGAAATAGGTCCTACAAAATCAATTGCCCACTTCTCAAATGGTTCAACACTAGCTATTGGCCTCAAGGGAATTTCATCTCTTCTTCCTGGCTTGCCAAGGCACTAGAAATGATCACAGGCCTTGCAAAACTTGATACAATCTTGGTAAATGCTTTCCCACCAAAGACTTGCTAGTAAAATATTCCAGCGTGGTGGCATTTCCTACATAGTGTCCTCTTGCAATTCCACCATGTGCTTCCTCCATGATTTCAGTGCATTCTCAACACAAAATATCATCCTATCTAACATGTCTATATAGCTATCCTCTCTAAAGCCTTCGATTCCTTTCGATTCCATTCTATTTTGAAACACAACAATATCTTATAATTCGGAGGCAGCACAATCCTTGATAAATGGTGGAGTTGTTAACTCAAGCTCACTGAAGTCCGGGCGAGATATCCCTTGAGAAATTTTCTAACTCTCCGTCCGGGTTGAAAAGAGCAAGCTGCGAGAAGATGCGAAGAAGTTGCGAGAAGATAAGCTTGGGCCAGAAAAAAATGTGAAAATCGGCTAAGTCCTAGTCCCCGGGACAGTCGGGACATTTGGGACGTCAAGGCGCGGATCGGCCGAAAAGCCTACAGGCGGCCCAAGCAGCAAAGGGACAAGTGGGACAAGAGTGCGCGAAGGACCTGAACCGGCCGGTTCGGCGAAACAAGAAACTTGCACACTGAAAAGCTGGACAAGTGGGACAAATGGGCGCGGCGAGGGACGCGAAAGCCGGATCGGCCGAAAAGGAGAACTTTCGCACTAACTGCTTTGGGACATCTGGGACAAAGATACGCGAACCGGCCGGTTCGGCCGAAATGAGAACAAACAGTCCGGAGGCAAATGGGACATCGGGCGTGAGGGACCTTGAATCGGCCGGATCGGGCGAACCGGAAGAATTTGTCCCGCGAAGCACAGGGACAAGTGGGACAAATGGACGCGAACCGGCCGAATCGGGCGAACCGGAGGATTTTGTCCCAAGCAGCACTGGGACATCAGGACAAATGGACGCGGTGGACGTGAAGGAGCCGAAAGGGCCGAGAACCAACCAAATCATGACACGTGTCACAAGGGAAAAGGTCAAAAGGTCAAAGGGCGAGATTTGAAGGGTCAGCCCGAACCAATGGGATAGTGCCACGTGTCCCAGCTAGGGCCCACAGGAAATTTCAAAGAGAGCCAGCCGAGAGGTGGAGGAGAGAGAGTTGCTCTCGTGAATCGGAACACTGCCACGTGTCATCCAGGTGGCGAGAGCGCGGGAAAAAAATTTAAAAATCCGTTTTCACTTTTTTTGTGCCTAAATCTTGAGATCGACATATCTTTCGATCGAGCTCGGATTTGCACGTTCTTTATATCAGCGGAAAGCTTGTGAGATTCTCTACACGATTCGGGGTCAATCTTGCATTTTGGTTCAGTTTGGAGAGAAAATCAAGAAACACCTCTGGCGTGAAATAACAAGCGAAGTAATGCTTGACAAACAACTTTAATGCGGCGAGACGATTCGCAACGCTTACATTGGACACCGCCGTTTTGCCGGGATCCGCCACTTACACATCATAATGAGATGAATTGAATGCAACCTAGAGGTGGTTGGAGTAGATTTGGCTTCCCCCTCTCTCTTTCCTCTCTCATTCTTTCTATATATTGTAAAGAGGAGCTTCTTTTCAAGGTCGAACATTTTTGTTTTGCCTCTCCCTTCTTCTCCTCGGGTGAATTTGTGGAGTTCGAACCTCTCATTTGAAGCTGTAATACTATTACGCCTCATGGCATTACATGTAGTGTATTGTATCAATCTTTGGAGCAAGTAATGCATGTACGTGGATGATTCTCGGCCCTCTCTGTGTTCATTTTTGCATCCTCTGGTCTTTCACTTTGCGAGGTTTTTGTCATCATGCATGATCTTATATCACATTCAAATGAGTACTGTGTTCACTTTGGAAAAATAGGTGTTCTTCATTCCTCGGTGCATCACCTCTATTAGCTTAGATTTATTTTATGCATCTTCTTACCTTGTCTCCTTGGCGAGATTAGATTAGGTTTTGAGAAAACCCTCTGCATATTTCGTGTGCATCGAGCGAGAGGAATAGGAACCCGACCTTCTCTGGAGAATCCTTTCTCATTTTTCAAGTCCCACACTTGGAGAAAGGATTGATGTTATCTGCAATCACCTGCTGGATGCCAAAGTGATCAACCTAGAAACGATGCTGCATCCGGGGGTGCTTGTGATTTTGCACTAACGGTTTTGCACGCCGGTGGGACCTAGAGGTCTCATTTTTATTGCAGCAAAGTTGATATGCATCTGCTGCAATTTTCTTGCTTGAAAAGAGCTATTATTCACATATCTGGCGACTCGAAAGGAAGATCAAGCTGGTTTCGGCGATGCGGGCGAGAGCTTATGAGAAGAATCACAAGGTCAAGAGTTGGAGAAGAAGAAGTCTTGTTTGAATACCTGCAATTATCTCGAAGAAGAAGGAAAAGAGGAAGAAGGATTCAAGGTCTCCATCTCCACCAAACAGAACTCTCTCAACTCCTCCACCTGCTCGGCCTTTCATTCGGTATTCAAGTCCTTGACCAATCGAATGGCGCGACCACTGAAAATCCCTTTGTCAATTTCAGCGCGGCCCCACTTGCCCTCGATGCACGAAATCCGAGTTCCCGATTGCAGCGTTGAAGAACATTCCATTTTCTTTGGAGAAAATCATACCACTCCTGGTGATCATGTCAAAGACATTGCTAACATTTGTGCGATCCATGAGATAAATGAAATGGATGTGGTACATCAAATTCTTGGCATCTTCATTCAAGGGAAGGCATTGCGATGGTTTAGGAGCCTTACAATGGTGGTTCTATCACAAATTGGAATCGATTATGTGTATTCTCCATGAGCGGTTTGGAGAAAAGGAGACAATTTGTCTCTCTTGGAACAATTAACAACTATCGAGAGAGCTCCCATGAGCGGTGGCCCGACTTGACTTGATTTCAAAGTCTTGGGATAGGATTCCGGTGGCGATCGGGCCAAGCGAAGGTGCTTTTATATACTATCTTAAAGCTTTGAATTCTGATATTTCTATGTTAATTCATCTATGGGAGGCACACCTTACCTGCTGCTTGCTTATAGCATTGCCATTAGAGCTGAAAATTGTCTTATTCAAGGTGGTAAATTGGCTCTGGCCTCCATGCCATTATATCCAAGTTTAGAGAACCCAAGTACTAGTCGAGTACACTGTCTTAGCTCCTTCTCCCTCCTAGAAATCGAGTTCAAATGAAGCTTCCACTTCATCTCCAAGTGCCCCAAATGAGCTTCAAGAGGTCATGAAGCAACTGCAAAATTTAGGTAATGAGCTGGTTACACTCAAGAGACAGCAAGCTCAAGGTTTTAGACCTTCGTATCAGCCTCAAGCTCAACCTAATAGGCAGCTATATCAGCCTCAAAGGCCACCCAATCCAGCTGCAAATCAGAATCAAGCAAGGCCTCCTGCCAATAGACCATTCCAGCCCTATAATCCAAATGCCATATCTGCCTCTAAGGCATTAGTACCAGCACAAAACAACATTGCCCAGGAGTATGATTGGTGTTTTCCATGTAATGAGCCTCATAATCAATCCATGTGCTTCAATGGTGCTTTGACTCAAGCTTTAATGGTAACACTCTTTGGTGTGGAGGGTGAGAACGATCGAAAAAAGCCAACAACAAGAAACATTCCAACAGCAATCAGCCCCAAATGACACCACATTGGTAAATTGTGGCGAGAGGATTTTGTGGCATGAACCGAGGCGAGTTTCTCAAGGTGTTGCAGCAAACACAAGGTCAAAAAGGAGAAATTTGGGTGAAGAACAGCCATTAGCCCCAGCCAATCCACAACCTTCCACGGCTCCACAAATGATTGGCAAGCAAAGTCCCGTTTCAAATGCACAAGGGCAGCCAAGAACAGCCCCTAGGCCAACTCAAATGCAGTGTTGCTTGCTGCCCATACAAGGAGTAAATGTGCAAACCAAGGGACAGCAGAGAGATCCTTCATCACCATTCAGTATCATTGATCAGATGAAGAAGACAAACGTCAATATATCTATGTGGGAATCCCTATCCATCCCAGGCCAAAGAGATCTGCTGCAAGCTGCCATGAAGGACTGGCCAGCTTCGAATCAGCAGATGCAAGACAAAGTGCTTACAAATGCTGCCCAATCTGAAGGAAATCATGGAGGACAACAAGGTAAGATGTTGAAACCCCCTCCTTTCTATGTTTCATTAATCATTGGAAATCAGCTAGTGCATAATTGCATGATTGATTCTGGAGCAAGTAGCTCTGTCATGCCCAAACAAATAGCTGATCAGCTAGGGCTTCAGTATGAAACAACATCCAAAGGGGTAGTGCAGTTGGATGGGACAGCAATAGCAATAATTGGAGTGATTAGAAATTTGAGTCTTACCTTGCATGCATGTCCAAATGTTGTTGTTTTACAAGATGTGTCGATCATAGACCTTCCACCACTCTTTGCCCTATGTTTGTCGAGGACTTCTTTGCCAAGATTGGGGATATTTGTCCGCTGATTGGTCTCACATGCTATTCGAGACAAGATATGGAACTAAGACCACAATCAGATCTGAACCTATTGCAAACTTCCATATTGAGCCCTACACTCCAAGTCGAGTTAATGCCATTGCTCGGCATTTGATCAAGAAGATCACCCAGCACGGATGAAGCCCGACACTAAAGTTGGAAACATCCGGATCTAACTCTTGATGAATGGGCAAGCAAGGTGCATGCTTTTGATCCTTATCGAGGAATAGAAGAATACGAGCTAGGAGTCTATTGTATACACGAAGAAAGTCAACCTATTCCTAGCATCACCAAGCCAAACCACAAGGATGACAATGAGGTATGGCGGCTGTTTTTTTGATGGATCAAGGATAGACAAGGTGCGGGAGGTGGAGCCGTGCTTGTTTCACCTCGAGGAGTAAAGTACTATTCAGCTTTTAGATTTCAATTTGCATGCTCAATAACAACTGCTGAATATGAAGCCTTGGTGCGAGGATGCATTGGGCAATCAAAAAAAATAAAAAGAACTTGCAAGTTTTGGGGACGGTGAATTGATTGTAAATCGGGTCAAGGGACAACATGCTTTGCCAAAAATGATCTACTCGGGTGCTACTGAAAACGGGTGTGGACCTCATGGAAGATTTTGAGGGTTTTGGCATCAAAGCCATTCTAGGAAGAGAATCAAGCTGGCTTGCGAGGGCTTGCGGCGATGAGGGGCAGCCTTTGACATTGTAGAAAACATTCAACAAGACAAGGTACAGCCAAACATCCACGTGATTGTGAGGCCTTGGTGCCGGATAACGATGTCGGTTAGCAAGTATTTGAGAATGACCAGCAAATCATCCATTTCTTGCGAAAGAAGCTGAGTTCTCGGCTAAGAATCAAGAAAAAGTTGGAGCAGCAATATGGTGACCAAGTGATACGGTGAGAAGCCCGACAAGCTGCCCAGGACTTATCACTTTGGAGTCCATTTTTAACCCCATGATCGAGTTTAGAAAGGAGAAAGCAAACATTCGGTCAAGAGAGAGATTCGGTATCCATCTTGGTAGAAGAGAACAAGCCATTGCAAATTGGAAAGATGACAAGCTGAGCAAAAAGGTGTGAGTTCATACGGCTATGTCAAGAGTTCCACTGACGTGTTTGCTTGGAGCTATGAAGACTTGAAAGGTTTGATCCCAACTTAGCTCGGCATACCATCGGGTTGGATCCAAATACTAAGCACATCGGGCGAGAAACAGAGACCGATCAATCCACACATGGAGCCTCTCATGAGGAAAGAATTGGACAAGCTGATTGAGTCAAATCATATTCCCAATCAAGCATTCTAGTTGGGTTGCCAACTTAGTTCGATCGAGAAAGAAGAGTGGAGAGATCGGGCTGTGTGTTGACTTGAGAGATTTGAATAGAGCCTCTCTCGAGGACCATTATCCACTCCCTTCCATGGAGCAAATATTGCAGGTTGTAGCTGGTTGAAAGGTTTTCACTACTTGATGGTTACTCGGGCTTGATCAGATTATGGTAAAGGAGGAAGACCGATTCAAGACAGCCTTCACAACCAAATGGGGCACATATGCTTACAAGAAGATGCCATTTGGACTATCGAATGCAATGGAGCAACATTCCAGTGAGCTATGGATATGGCATTGAAAGCTTGATCAACAAGATAGTCTTTGTATATACCTAGATGATATTACTGTCTTCTCAAAGAATGCAGCAGACCATTTCTTTCACCTCAGGCAAGTGTTTCAGAGGTGTAGAAAGTTTGGAGTGTCCTTAAATCCTAAGAAGTGCATCTTTCTTGCACATGAAGGGAAGCTCCTTGGCCATATTGTCTCCAAGGAAGGATTAGCGATTGATCCAGAGAGGGTTGAAGCCATAAGAGCTCTACCATTGCCAAGCCACAAGAAAGCCCTTCAGAGTTTCCTGGGAAGGATAAACTTTGTTCGGAGGTTTGTCCCAGATTTTGCAGCCCTTGTCAAGCCCATCACCAAAATGTTAAGGAAAAGCATGGCTTTAAGTGGATGCGAGAAGGCAAGGAGAGTTTTGAAGCAATCAAAGAAGCCATCTCCCAAGCACCCACTCTCATCAACCCAGGACTTTTCCAAGGATTTCATCCTCTATGCATTTGGAGGTGATGACACTATTTACTGCCATTACAGTACAGCGAAACAAAGATAATGATGAGCAGTAGATTGCCTTCTTGACCCGAGCCTAGATGACTGCGAAGTGAGGTACTCTTTTATTGAAAAGCATGTGCTTGCAGTAATCGAAGCTTGAAGAAATTCAAGCATTTAGTCTCAAACAACAAGGTCCGATTGCTGGTCTCACATCTTTGGGGTTAAGGACTTCCTCCTCAACAAGGATTTGAATGAGAAAAGGGCGGGTTGGATCACCCGTGTCATGGAGTATGACATTGAGATCAAGATCACCAAGCTGGTAAGAGGAAAGGATTGTGTGAGCAGCTGGTTTTGGGAAGCAAAAGAAGTATGCAACGAAGAAGAGGCTGTTTGACAGATTCAAGACAGCCATGAGCCGAGTGGCGGCGAGACAAGAAGAAGAAGACAATGCTGCCCCGACTCCTTGCTGGACCCAAGGCATTATGCACTTCCTACAAACAGGCCTATGCCCTCCAGAAATGAGCAAAGCGAAGAGGAGATACTTGAGGTTGCAGGCTGTTCCATATACCATCATTGATGGAGTTTTGTTCAAGGATGTGAATGGAGTCTTTGTTTGAGATGCATTAACACGAGTCGGATCAAAGGGTATTAAAAGAGTTTCATGATGGACCAGCTGGTGGCCATTTTGCACCAAGAGTGACAGCTCTAAAAATCATGAAGGCTGGTTATTATTGGCCTAAAATCTTTAGTGATTGCTATGCATGGATCAAGAGATGTAAGAATTGTGCATTCTTCACAGGAAAAGAGACTCGCTGCCCTTCCATTACATCCAATCTCAGTTGACCAGCCATTCATGCAATGGGGTTTAGACTTCATTGGAGCCATCAATCCCAATTCAAGCCAAGGGCACAAATGGATTTTGACAGCCACGGACTACTTCACCAGATGGACAGAAGAAGTAGCACTCAAAGAGGCGAATGAGTCTAGCATCTTGGACTTTTACGAGGGATAACTACGATTTGGTGTACTGCTTCTGATAATCTCTCTGATAATGCATTGGCATTCATTGGATCTAAGGTGGTAGAGTGGGCTGTCGAGAGCGGGATCTACCTAAGCACTTCATCAAACTATTACCCTCAAGGTAATGGCCAGGCCGAGTCTACAAACAAGAACTTGCTGAGGATCATTAGGAGGACTCTTGATGAGAATCAGAGGGCTTGGCATACCAAACTGAAATCAGCCTTATGGGCTGATAGGATCACTCCCAAAAGATCCACAGGTAATTCTCCATTTAAGCTTGTCTATGGAAGAGAGGCAATCTTGCCCATGTCACTTGAGTTGCCAACATTGGAACTCATGAAGCAGCTGGAGTTGCTTGAATTTGAGCCTATGGAGGTGAGATATGCGAGTGATGGAGCTGCGAGAGATCAAAATCGGGCATCCCAAGCGATGGAAAAGGATCAAGCTTTGATCAAGAAGACCTTTGTGAAAGAAGGCCAAGGATAGATCTTTTCAAGTTGGAGATCTAGTGTTGAAATGGGATGCGGATCGGGCAAAACCGGGAAGGCATTTCAAATTTGATGCCATTTGGAGTGGCCCATACATGGTCACGAAGCGCAAAGCAGCAATGCTTTCAATTGGCCTCATTGGATGGTGAAGAAGCTGCAGATTCGATCAATGGAATCTATCTCAAGCGTTGCCTCTAGAGGAAGTTCACTACCTTGTAAATATTAATTAGATTTTCATTCCTCCAGTGCTTGTGCACATTGTCTGTTGTAGTTAGGTTTGATTTTCTAAGTGCTTGGCACGAGTTTTGCTTTGCTCTCGGGTTGTTTTCTACGATTCGAGTGTTGTTGGAGAAGAAGTTGCGATGTCGGGCTCGGGATTAGATATCGGGGCTCGTTTGAGTTATTGCTTATGACTCCATGCCCATAGATCGCTAAAGGCCAGCGATCTTCTACCTAGCGGGCGGGTGACCCCATTTGAGTCGCCAAATTGTTATCAAAATTCACCCCCGGGTTAATTTGATAACATGCATCGAAATTCTCAAGTCCCGGGCGAGATAAATTGATTCGGGGCAAAAGTCATGTTTAGGGTCCCTTGAGAAATTTTTCTAACTCTCCGTCCGAGGTTGAAAAAGCAAGCTCGACGAGAATGCGAAGAAGTTGCGAAGATAAGCTTGGGCGAGAAAAAAATGTGAAAATCGGCTAAGTCCTAGTCCCAGGACAGTCGGGACATTTGGGACGTCGAGGCGCGGATCGGCCGAAAAGCCTACGGGCGGCCCCGCGAAAAGGACAAGGACAAGTGGGACAAGAGTGCGCGAAGGGCCTTGAACCGGCCGTTCGGCGAAACAAAAACTTCAGCAGGAAAAAGGGACAAGTGGGACAAATGGGCGCGGCGGAGGAAAGCCGGATCGGCCGAAAAGAGAACTTTCGCACTAAGCTGCTTTGGGACATCGGACAAATACGCGAACCGGCCGGTTCGGCCGAAATGAGAACAAGCAGTCGGAGAGAAAATGGGACATCGGGCGTGAGGGGCCGAATCGGCCGGATCGGGCGAGCCGGAAGAATTTGTCCCATGAAGCACGAGGACAAGTGGGACAAATGGGCCTTGGAACCCGGATCGAGGCATGGAAGCCGAAGGGGCGAGAGGATTTTGTCCCAAGCGCCTTTGGGACATCCGGGACAAATGGACGCGGTGGACGCGAAGGAGCCGAAAGGGCGAGAACCAGACCAAATCATGACACGTGTCACAGGGAAAAGGTCAAAAAGTCAAAGGCGAGATTTGAAGGATCGGCCAGAACCAATGGGATAGTGCCACGTGTCCCGGCTAGGGCCCTGAGGAAATTTCAAAGAGAGCCAGAGAGAGGTGGAGGAGAGAGAGTTGCTCGGTGAATCGGAACACTGCCACGTGTCATCCAGGTGGCGAGCGCGGAAGAAATTTAAAAATCCGTTTTCACTGTTTTGTGCCTAAATCTTGGATCGACATATCTTTCGATCGAGCTCGGATTTGCACGTTCTTTATATCAGCGGAAAGCTTGTGAGATTCTCTACGATTCGGGGTCAATCTTGCATTTTGGTTCAGTTTGGAGAGAAAAATCAAGAAACGCCTCGGCACGAAATAACAAGCGAAGTAATGCTTGAACAAAAACAACTTTAATGCGGCGAGACAGATTCGCCACATTGGACAGCCCGCCGTTTTGCCAGGATCCGCCACTTCTGTCATAATGAGATGAATTGAATGCAACCTGGAGGTGGTTGGAGTAGATTTGGCTTCCCTCTCTCTTTCCTCTCTCATTCTTTCTATATATTGTAAAGAGGAGCTTCTTTTCAAGGTCGAACATTTTTCTGTTTTGCCTCTCCCTTCTTCTCCTCAGGTGAATTTGTGGAGTTCGAACCTCTCATTTGAACTGTAATACTATTCTGCCTCATGGCATTCTGTAGTGTATTGTATCAATCTTTGGAGCAAGTAATGCATGTCTGTGGATGATTCTCAGCCCTCTCTGTGTTCATTTTTGCATCCTCCTGGTCTTTCACTGCAGGTTTTGTCATCTGTGCATGATCTTATATCACATTCAAATGGTCTGTGTTCACTTACTGGAAAAATAGGTGTTCTTCATTCCTCGGTGCATCACCTCTATTAGCTTAGATTTATTTTATGCATCTTCTTACCTTGTCTCCTTGGCAGATTAGATTAGGTTTTGAGAAAACCCTCTGCATATTTCGTGTGCATCTGAACAGAGGAATAGGAACCAGCCTTCTCTGGAGAATCCTTTCTCATGAAAGAATAGATCTCACACCCGGCTACTCCTTCTAGGATCTCCTCGGTGAAGGGGGTTAGAAAAGGGTCAATGACACATACCACATTCAAATCCCTATAATCAACACAAATCCTTATCCTCCCATCCTTCTTAATGTTGATGACCATTGGAATTATCCATTTTGATTCTTCAATAACCTCAATGATGCCTGATGTGATCATCTTTTCAATCTCCTCCTTGACCCTTGACGATGCATATATTTGATTCATTCGATATGGTCTCTTCCAATTGGGTGCACCCTCCTTTAGTTTGATCTACATCTCTCTAAAGAGTGGTGAAATCCCTTAAGCTCATGGTACCCACATGAAAAAAATCCTAAAATTTGTGCAAAATCAATGATCTTTGAAACCTCCTTTTTTTTGTCCAATAATCTCCAACTATAGTAGCCTCCTTAGGTTCCACCTCCAAACAATGTTAACCTTCTTAGTTTTTAGGGGTTCATGGTAGGCATGCACTTTCTCATCAGCACTATCCATTACCTCACGTGTACCCATAGTATGGTTAACATCCAATTTCTCCACTTCTTCACCATCGATCACATAGACCAACTTCCCTTTCTCTTTTTCCATGCAAGCATGCTCAAGTTGTATTTCCTCTCTAGATTCTTCCTCATCAAAGCACACTTCCAAGTTAGGTTCTCCCAACAATTCCAGTATTCTATCCTCCACCATGGCACTATCTCCCATAGTTAGGTGCTTAACAACCTATAGCACCTCATTCACCAATGGTTTAGTACTTTGATACTCAAATGTTTGAATCAAGTCATCTATCAACTCCTGCACAGTTTCTTGTCTATGACATAGTTCCAAATGTGAATGTACCATGTGCATGTACCTTGTAAGGTGGAGTAAATATTATGCACCCATAAATATGGTAGGAAAGGCTTCCATGCCTTCCATCCAGGCCTTCTCACATGCCTAGACATGAAATGAAGGTGGGTTTCCTTCCCATGATAGTCTTGTATAATAGTAGGTGCATTGCTTTGGAGAAACCTAACAGAGAACATGATTCTCACCTCGTGCACCACTCTAGAAGGTTATCATGATGGGTCACCCACCAACATGTTGTGGTCTCAAGAAAATTATAGCTAAGATACCTTCTCCTTTCGATCTCACATCTCCACTTGGGTCTCCATTTCTCATAGGAAAACATCAGGGTTGGCTCCCTAGTGTAACTTGGCAACTATTTTCCTCCCAGGTGCCTAACTGAGTGCACTCCTTTGTTACTCTCATCACATAGCCTCTTAACTTCCTTCCAACTAACTCATATGTCCCATGTGCCCAATTTTCACATGCCACACTAGTTGTATCACTTATAGATTGAGTGTCTTCCCATTGAATAACACCTTCTTTTATTGGTTGCACAACCTCGGGTCCCTAATAGTGCACACATAGATTCTATCTAGGTATTCTTCTCCCAAGGGCTCAATATAGGGTGCTGAATTTCCATCTGTCAAAGGGATGATAACATGTTCCTCCTTGTTCTCAAAACTTATATACCCCTTATTGAAATGTAAGTCAACATTGTTCTTATAGCACTAAGGGTGCCCAAGTAATGTTGGAAAGTTATCCACCTCAACAAGTGCACAAGACTTCAAGTCTCTAGTGAATTTCACCCCTTGGATAGTGATATACATCATCTTTAAAACACCAATGGGCATTTCCTTTGTCTTGTTAGCCATATACAACACATTTGAAGATGGTTGTAATGGGGGCCTTCCCATTTGATTCCATGCATCTAAAGTGAGAACATTAACTTCCATGCATGTGTCAATCAGAATATTACTCAGAGCCATCCATCAACTACTACATTCAAGGTAATCTCCTTATCATAGTCAATGTTGTGAGGAGGAAGGTTAGCATGCAAGACTTGTCACTCTCACGCTCTCCTCCAGCACACGGTACTTTCTCTCATAGCCATTCTCCTAGAAAAGGGATGATATTCTCTTGCCTCAACATTTTGCATACCTCCTTCTGACTTCATCCAAATCCTTCTGTGAGCCTCAATGCTTTTTTTTTTTCTCTAATTACCCATGATTTCTCCTTTAGGCATTAGATCTCTCCTTGTAGGCTTTGAATCACATCCATGGTTTCTTGATAGACTTATTTCTAATGAGCAGGGTCTAGGTACTTCCCATGCACCACCTCTTCTCTAGTAACCAATGGTTTCTACTTTGGTATCTCCTTGCATGCGCGTAACCTCAGCTCACATTATCACCAATATAGGTTCCAACTCTGACTCACACCACCCTTGGCATCCACTTTTGAGTCATGGATTTCTTCACACTTACCATCCCGATGCCTTTTTCCTTCCATTGTTTTTGGCTCATGTGTTCAAATAATTTGGGCACTCCTCATACTTGTGCTTCTTTCCACACCAAGAGCATTATAACAGATCGGGGCATTCACGCTTATAGTGTTCTGTAGACCCACAGTTGTAACAAGTTCCACACGGGAACTCACTTCTTCCACCTCCGTGGTTTCCATGGCCTCTAAATCCTCCATGAAATCCTCTTCCATGACTCCCTCCATCCACACACCCTTTCATAATGATGGCCCTCATCCTTGGAACTTCTTGCAATACTAGTTTGGTGCACACCAATATCAATGGCATCATGTATTTGGTCAATCAATCTACAATCCTTGGTGTCATGAGTAGTAGAGGTGCAAATTTTGTAATAGCAAGACACATTCTTATGGATCACGTGTTACATAGTAGTGACACCTACTTGCATCATGATCTCTATGGAAAATCTCATAGTCCACCATCATCATGCATACCGATCTCGAGGAAAATTTTCCTTTGTATGCCCTCTACCTCACAATCCATACACCATAACCCACTTGTGAGTCTCATGAGCCAAGTTCACAGATAATTTCTCCAGTTATTTTTCCATTGTAGAAATTTGGGCTTCTAGGAATGGACTAACTCCTATATCAATGCTTCCTACTACCTCGTGTGCACAAGGAAGCCTCCAAGGCCTCACACGGATATGTGAAAGTTCTTGTGAAATCCCTCCTAAATGGTGTGATCAGTCCTCGACGAACCACTAGCATGTTGCAAAGGGTGAATGTCATAAGATAACTTGGATAGGAGAGTCTTGAAATGTGCATGTCATACTCCCACACACTCTCTACCATTCCTTGTTGAATCTCCTTCAACATGCTGATGATTTTTTTCAAACTCAGGTATGTGGAACTCCACCAAAAAGGCATTACGTAGCACAATGTAATCCACCACTTTCTGGTGTGGGTCATACTTCTATATACCATCTATGTGTGTCATCCTTGCAATGTGGTTGCAAACTAACTTTCTTTCCACTCTGGGGTAGTGATTCCCTTTGTGTGCCATAGTAACTCACACTTGTGTACATGTTCATGACATCCTCAATGCCCTTGTAATCAGGTAAGTGGAGTGACATCTCATAAAACACTATTGATGGTGTTGTGGACCTTGTCCACTAGATCCAGGACCTTGATTCCCTCCGATGTTACCTCCACCACCAGACCCACTAGATCCACTAGTGCCAACTCCTCCAGATCCACCAGATCCTCCTCCTATCATAGGTAAGGGGCCTAACGTAGTTGCACCCTGTGAACCCACCATCATGCTAAAACTGTGACACGCTGATAGTTTGATACCAAACCACTCCCAGATGTGTTTCCTACCACTCCCAGATGTGATACTCAAACCTTGTGATCCCACACCTTGCCCAAATGTTGTGCTAGAAAAAATCCCCCAAACATAGAAATGATTGTGCAGCCATAGATGTACCAAATGAAAAATTATACCTCCTAGGTGTCACTCGACTACGAATACCGATACCAACTGGATTATCAAAACTTATCTCAGGAACTAGAAAACTAAGTGCAAGGGTTTGGTCACCATGTGGGTTAAGATGCATGCACTATGGCTCTTCTCCTTTCTTCATATGACAAGCTCTCTCCAAAAGCCGAGGGGGTTTCTCTTCCATGCTTTCCAAGATGGGGTAGCTCAGACTTGCTCAGTTCCACATCCTCTGCATGTGAACCTCAAATCCTTCCCACAACGTCTGCCTCCATAAATCCATCACTCCTACAGCTTCATGTTGTCTTTTCCAACTCCCTCTCCCAGATTCATTATACTTGAGCCACCTCTCCTCTCTCTCCATTTCTTCCCACAAGGTCTCGTCATCCTCTACCATGTCAGCTTTTGTGCCCCACCTAGCAGAGTTTAGCTAAACCATGGGAAAGGCTTCCAAACTCAAATTAATGACCAAGATCTTGATAGCCAGTGGAATAACATGCAAAGAATGATCCTCTAGGCTCCCTCAAGAACTCAAACTCAACAATCTCTAGGAAATAATACATAGAAATAGCATATTCCAGGGTATAACTAGTCAGCACTCTACTCCACTAGTGATCAACAACATGGGTCCAGGTCAGATCGACATCATGCAACCATGATGATATTCCTCCTGGGTCCAAACACAAGGTCTATAGTACCAACTTTCCTTGATGCATATGTTGATAGCCATTCATACAACTCTACTGGGAAACAACAAAAGAATGTCTCATAGAGTTCGTGATACAGTTCTCCTCCACCCATTTTCATGCATCAAACTCAGATCCAATACTAAACCTCTGAGAAAAACTCATCCTCCATGATTTTAAGCTAGGTCTTGATGTTTCCAAGGTCATACACTCCATCATCACACATCATTCTCACAACAATTTGAAAAGAGGTCCCTGATAACAAACCAAAATGTAGTCTCTATTTACCTCTTGTTTCACCAATCAACCCCAAACGTGTCGGCACATCATCCAGACTAGTCTAGAAGCTCACCCGAGGCACACATAGGTGTTGAGACCCTCCTTTATGTGAGCTTCATGAGAATGTTCTTCCTTAATAAGGGGGTGTTGTACAAACAAAGAATGACACACCCATTCTTGAAAACCAGATGTAAGCACTAACTCCTAATCTAATGCACTAGAACATAGGATAACATGATCATATTATAATGGAAGTAGAACTAAATCATGATTATCATCAAGAAAACTAGTAATACACCCATGAACATAAAAAGGAAATGTACAGATCAAGATCCATCACATAAGTGCTTCAGAATCACTTCATTATATTCATTATGCCAAAATTATAGTAGCCAATTACATCAAAAGAGTTCCATGTATGAAGATATTTATAGTAGTAGAGCTTTGACACATTACAGCTCATCCATCACACATTACATATATTTACTAACTATCTTCCTCTCTTATTTCTCCATACTCATCACACACATACTCTCTCTCTCTAAAACCATACATATGAGGAACTCTCAAGGAATCTCCTCTTAACCACTCATCATTACATGAGAAATCCTGAAGGAATCTTTCATGATTTCCCTACCACTACCCAAGAACATGCCAAATGTCATCATGTGTTTCCCCTAATCGAGTGTCCTTAGCATGCATGTGTCAGCTAATCCATAACAAACTTGGCTCCTTATCCTTTCATGATAACCATATTGATGCCCTAGAATATCCTTTCCTTGAGCTGCAAGTCTCCATAGCTTATCCATATCTATATCTGTCACTTTTTCATTCATTCCCTAAACACATCCTTTCCTATTGTCCAAAACTCACTAAGTCCTGAATCCATCCTACCTAGGTGCGAGCCTTCACGCATCTCCAAGAACTACTTCCATGTGTGCCTTCACACCCTACTTTCATGCTCACATATGCACAAAATGTTTTTGCCTTAGGTACTTAGTTAATTTAGGGGCCCACTCTTGGGGCACCCCGAGTCACCTGGTCCCATTCCGAGCACCCCGGTCTATGCACAACCTCTTCCGCTTATTTTTGGGTCACTTCTAGCTGTTGGTCATCCTTATCTTCTTCTCAGTCAGCCTTGTCGAGATTAATTACAAAATTAAGCTTGAGAGCCCTATAAATATAAAGTTATAAGACCATAATGAGGGTCCTAGGTCTTTGCATCTTATCACTACTATCACTCCATCTAGGGCTACATCCATTGCATCACTTGCATCCACATAGTTCCATGCATTCAAGCTAGGAGATTTGCATCACACACACTTCATAGGGGAGGGATTCCATTCTATTCCATGCACACATGCTACTTACATTTCTATAGCTCTATTGCTCGCTAATTCACAAACCCAGAGACTCGACATGAGAGCACCTAGGGCACAACACACACATGCACACACGCACGCACACACACACACACACGCACACACAGGAACTACACCGTGGTCCGTAATGTAGTGTAGTGTTTAGTGATAAGTCCACTAGTTTAGTGACTGAGGTTAGTCCGACCCATTCATATGCATCTTTTATTTTTATAGGGTTGGATACTTCTCCTTGCATTACATGACATTCTCTAGGTCATCAGACAAATCTAGTGCAACAAATAAGAATCATCCGAAGATACTTAGTGACCATACCATTCAGGATTATGAGCATTTATGTTGTTTCAAGTGTCCAAACTATAGGACAGGGCACCTTGGGGTGCCCTAGTACACTCTTAGGTGCCTATGTCATCTCAAATAAACTAGATATGCCCTTTGCGGGGCCTTGAGTGTTAAATGCGCTCTGCTTTGCCGAGTTTCGATTCTAGATCTCGTGACACTGCGACGTCTCTTCTTATCAACTAAGTCTATTCCTTACTCTTCTCTTGCATATTAGGGTTTTATTTTCTCTAGAATAGTTTATTTACATTTATTCCCATCTTTGCTTTAGTTCATTTACAACGTTTTAGTCCTCCTATTTATATTAACATTAATACCCTAGATATCCCTTAGGCCATCTAGGATATTCTTATTTTTGTTAATCGGTTGGGATATTTGTAGCAAAAAGATAACTTTAGGGGTGGAGATATTTTTATACTTTCCAAAACAAATGCGGAGAGAGGCATAATTACGGGATTGGAAAACTATGTAGACTTTGTTTGGGATTTTAGTGACTCTAGTGGTGCTTTACGAATGTGAGGTTTGGGCTAACAACATTTCAAATTCAAGATGGAAACAATTTGAGAGCATTCAAAAAGCATGATTACTAGAAAATTTAAATTAAAGATCTCGGTCCCATATGAGATTCTCCTAGCTTGAAACGAGGGTTGTATTCATGCAATCTATTGCTATGGTTTGTCTCATAACATATTTTTAAAATATTGAGCAAATGGAAGGTAGTAGATGGCCTAAGGTTGTCCTCAATGAGTTTTTGGAGAAAAGAAAGAAATCATGGATGAATCAAAACAAAAATGGCTTAATAAATGAAACATTTACTTGAATACATGTCCTAATAATAGTCGAGATAAAAAAATTGTTATAGAAAAATTCCACCACACGTTATGTGGAGAAATCCGTTATGGAGAAAGAAGATGTATTATTTGAAGGAATTTAACTCTACATGCAATCATCAACAAAAGGATTTTATAGGGGCTAATATTTCGTGGAAAGAAAAAAATCTTCATTGATCAATGAAGAACTGATTCACATCGTCTTGGTGTGAAACAAGAAGATGGAAAATAACTAAAGAGGCATGGGAAGAGAGAATCGTATCTTTTGCACGTGGTTCTAGATTATCTCTCAAACAACCCGTTAAGATTTGGCCCCGCCTCAAGGATGGCTAGTGCGTAAAACTTAACCCCTAAATATTATTATCATATAGGCATGTATGTAGGGTTTAGGTGGAGGGAAGAATACCTTGCTTGTGGCCAACACCCTTCTTAAATGAATGACATTGAGCACATTTGGTCTTGAAAATCTTCTCTCTCGCTCTTTTCATAGCCGGGGAGCCTCTACAAAGGACGTTGCCATATATGTTTTGGGTTTGAGTCACAACAAGCAATTATATGTAATTGATAAAAACCCCACATACAAACTTTATTTCTGATTGGAAATTCTATTAATCTTAATGCAAGTGCTTAATGATTTCAAACGTATATTTTGAAAAGTGAAAAGAAAACCAACTCTCTCCTTTTTAATGAAATAACAACTATACTAGAAATTGTACATGAGTTCAAACTACACCCAAGAAGATAATAGTGTAAATTTTGGGTTTTTATTGGGAAATGTAAGCAATAATTATTCTTTTTAGAGTTGTGTGAAGGGGAGCACCATAAAATATAAACGGAAGCCATTTGTTTTCAATTTATATAGTGTATCCTAAATAAATATGTATTCTTGGATATTACTTTTTAATATAAATTATTTATGTAGAGGGGAGGAGATCAATTCTTGTACGAAGTTTTTCTTGTGCATTTTTAAGAGGAGAAAGAATGAGGTACGTGGTTGGAGAGGGATAACACATTGGGTCCAGGATGTTGATCCACGCATTTTGTTTGGGTGTATAATACTAGTTGTTTTGTGACAACATTCGTTTATTTTATTTTTATATTATAATGGAAGTGGAGATCTTCGTAATAGGGCATGTTCATGTGCCCTACTCTAAATCTCCCAATTTGGAAAAAATTTGGGGGATGTTGGAATAGGTTTGGCATCCGGTTTTACAATTGTTTTGCATTTTACGAAAAGGTGCCAAGGCCTTCACAACAAATCTATTTTGTTCATATCCCATGAAAAGTTTCCAATGCCTTTTAAACAAATCCATTATGTATATATAATTCAATCCCATACAACCATCAAATGATCCATTCCAAAATTTACATCATTTTGAGGATCCAGATAGAAAGAAGATTTGTAAATAAGCAAAACTTCATATTCTTATACAATGTCCTATAGGGACACCATATACTCATCACAATTTCAACACTTTTCTAAATAGAAATTAAATTTTGTGTGAGTTCAACATATTTTTATGGGTTCAATAATATCAATAAAATAGATTTTATAAATTTAAACTTAATGTATTTAGTAAAATTATATTTGGGGAGTGGATTTTCTTTGGATGTGTTATACTTTAATTACATCGAACAAAAGTTTAAAAATAGACACGATTAATATGTAAATTTTAATGTGTCATAATGTATTTAGATTTTGAATCTACACAGTTTTGTAATGTAATATTGACATTTAATCTAAAAATGAAAATATTAAATGGTACATAGTTGCATACTATTTTTTCCCAATATGTTTGAAATATTGTTTGTCAAACAATTGGTCTCTTGATTTACTTCATAAATTGCTTAGGTCTATTGGCTTCCAAACAAGCAGTATTTCATATAAATATTGATTCAACTCAAGAAGAAGAAGGAATAATTTTGTGCATATCCCACAACCATGGCATTTCATGAGACCACATATCTTCGAGACATTTAGTAAACAATTGAAATTTGACATAACGCTTCTGCATTTTGCATACGTGTCTGACAAATACCAAGGCCTCTCAACGCAGGATGATGGCAAAGACATTTGCTGTGAAGTTTCTGAGGCCTTTTCAACAAACCATATCCATGAGATGGCATTTCATTCAGGCATTCAGTCAAATTGTATGGTAGCTCAAATGTCGCAATCCAGGTAATTAAATATGGAGATCAAGAGACCATGATTATATTCTAATTATAATTTTTTAGTGTTTACGTTTGTAGGCATCGGTTCCTAATAAAGAGACCATGCTTATATTTGATGTGCATCTCCAGGTCTATTGAAGCCGTTTGATATAGATGTTATCATTTCAATTGGAAATTCTAGTGTTATTTACGAAAGCCCAAAAATATATCTTGTGCTCCATATTTCGTCAACAAATTTAGAAACCTATCTATATAATTACGTGTTTGTGCTGATTTTGGCATAGATTTAGTGTGAACATTGAAATATGTATAAGAAAATCAAATTTGTCTGACATATAAAATTCTGTTTCATAACATAAAAATCACAAAAACCGTGTATGCAAACGACGTTGGAGAGGATAACAGTGCAAAGTTTGTTCAAAAGAGGGGTAATTAATTAGGATGATTGTGGGTGGGTGATTGGAATATATATACGGTGGAGAACAATAAATATAGAAAATTGACATAAATACTTACTTGAATTTTCAATGCAATGGGCTTGTAATATAAAGTTGTAATTGTATATATATTATAAAAATTAATATCACAACAAAAGATTTTGATTCTAATAAACAATGGGTTTATTTAATTTCATTCATAGAAATATAGATTTGTATGGTCTTAGTGAAGAATATTGGATCTTGAAGCATTATATAACAATTCACATGCAATCTATGCTTTCACCTTTTACAACACAATACAAAATCAAAATTTACTAAAATAAAACATGTTCACATCGTCAATATGTTATTAGTCTATTGATGAATTTGGTTGGTTCACAAAGAAACCACAAAGGATCAATTACAAAAATGATGTTTAACCATCAATCAATACACAAATTCACATAAATATTGCTCAATATTGATTACAAAAAAACATCGTTAGTACGGAATTTATATTCACATTCAAATATTTACAATGTCTACGATTTTTTTAATATTTGTGCACATACCAAACTTTGAACATTATCTACACATTTTTCCTATTTTATCTATGTGCAATCTTGAATATTTGATGTATGATGGTGCCAAAAAATTCCTTTTAACTTCCAATTTGTAATTATTGAATATCTAAATTGACATAAGGAAACTATATACAAAGATTTAAATTTTTCTTGTTCTTAATGAAGTAGACGATTTTAGAGAATGATAAGATCGAATTTCATCATTTGTGTAAATAAACTCTAGTTTCCTACATTTTTTGTCACTCTCATACATCTATTTGTATTTTAAAATACATATATTTTACTTCTTAAATTTATAGTTATGACAATGCACATATGAAGCACATGTCATTTTTATAATGATTTCAAAGAGAAAGGAGGTAGATGGTGTAGGTCATCAAGGAAACACACACTTTGAAGGATTTTGGTTGTGTAGGTCAACATCAACGATAATACACTATAACAGGTCCATTCATTGCAATATTTTGGGAATGAGAGATGATGTGTCAAATTAGACAACACAACATTGGTGTTATGTTTAAAAATTAATAATAAAGTGGTACATGATATTTCCACATAGTATCAAACAAGAATTAATTATCACATGTTAGAAATATTTGTGGACATTTAAATAAAAAAGGATCTTCCCATTTTAGACATGGTTTTGGCTACATGTATTGTAAATTTCTAAGCTTAGCATATCTATAGAGGGGTGAATTTATCCTTTGTCTTAAGTTTGGCATTTAGCATCAAATGAGTAGATAACACATGGACTAAATGCAATTTAGTCTACTGAAACTATTTTTGCAATAGACGGTCAATGCACATGACTATGATAAGATTTGGTGGGCCCCTGGAAAATCAAATTCATGTGAAATGACAATAATATATGATATATCTGCTCAATTTTGTTATCTCAACCTCGCTCATATTATTACGTGAGTGGAATTTTTACTTAATGAAAAAATAAAAACAAAGAAGATTCAATAGGTTCCAAGTTTGAAACCCAATTTCAATGTTGGCTTCTTGACTTCGTAGTGACACTTTTAAATTTTAAGCTCCACTAATTGCATGTTAACATGGGCTCAAATAATCAAATATAATTGAACCCATTCAACAAATGATCATATGAATGGTTGTCGGTATGATGTCACATGAGGATGGTCCTGGGGTCATGTTCTAGGAATCATAGCCTGGTGCAACATATTGAACGACCTCAAACAATTTTATTGTCTTTGGAAGGAAAAGTAACACCATTCCGAATTCAAGATAATATGTAGTAAATACTTCTCAAATGGATATAAAAAACACGTGTATCATTTGCTTCTCTTAACCATTCGTATTGATATTTTCCATCTTTTAAGAAAGATTAAATCGATGATTCAAAGTATATCTGTGTAAGATGAGGCACCAACCCGATAAATGTAGTGACTATCTGTTTACCCAATTTTTCATATTCTGGTCCAATTTCTTTAAAAAATATACAATTTACGCTTGCACCAAACCCTAACCTACCCGAATATAGTTACTGACATGAGACTCAAATTAAGAGACTGCAATTTCATTCCCTGGGGAATTATTTTTGGAAGATATACTAAACATAAATTTTCCCATTACCATGCAATTAGCAATAGGGAAAGATAAATGGATGATGAAAGATACCAAAATCCCCATCCATCAAATGTAATTAATTGATCCCCCTAATTTCATCTCCATCATATGTGCCTTCTCCATCATCTTTCGGTTCTGCAACAAATGCAAGACTAGGTCGCGAAGATCCAATGATTGTAAGATTTTCTCAAGTGTATTTTGTAAATTCGTAAGTTTTTTGAAGCAATTTAACAGAAATCAGATGGTGAATAATTCTACAACATGAATTCACACAAGAAATCACCCATGTCGAATTAAATGTGGCGGGTAATCTCAAGCCACCCACACATTTCAAACCCACCTTCCTCTCCTTCTCAACTATTGTTGCTTGGGCATTAATATTTTTCCCATTGAAACTTTTCAAACCACCTAGATCCTCCCACGTGGCTCAATTCCTTTAGCCCTCCCTATCTCTCCTCCCAATGGACGTGCACCATCCAGGATATGCCATTTTATACAAAATTTCAAGTCTGGTTTCATTTTTTTGTTTTGGTATATATGCTTTAGGCCTCGGGCGCGCACACACACACACACACACATATGGAAATGATAAAATATACATATAAAGGGTGGATATATATAAATTCATGTAGCATCATAGAAATAGATAGAGACAAGAGCATTAACTTAAAGAAAAGAAGAAAATAGAGAGAGAAGAAAATATGTGTAGTAGCATAGTGAAGAAAAAAGGTAAAAATACGAGAGAGATGAGAAGATATAAAGTGCGAAACAAAAAATAAATAGAAGAGAATATAGAAAAGGGAAATTTTTGTAAATAGATATGTGTAGCACCACGGAGAAATTTTTGTAAGAAAAAGAAACAAGAAATTGGACACAAGAAGAGAAACATAATAAAAATAGAGTAAAGAACTCTTTGATTGTATGAAGTTTTTCAAATTAATATAATATATATTCTCTCTCTCTCTCTCTCTCTTTCTTTGTGTGTGTGTGTGTGTTATTTGTGTTTTTGGTTGTGATTTCCTCTGTGTTGGTTGTTTTGGCACTAAATTTTTCCAACAATTTGGTATCGAGAAAACAAAAAGCTCAATAACTCGTGGGTTTGATTTTTTATTTTCTGGGTTGAGTTGTAATGGATTCTAGTAGCAGCAACTTGTGGCAACAACACCCAATATTTGATGGGAAGAACTATGGCATCCATTTGGTGCATTAAAATGAAGACTTTTTCTCTTCTCACAATCTATGGGAACTGGTTGAAGGAGGATATGTAGAGGTAGCATACCAAGCTTCTTTCATATGCACGACACAAACACATAAGAATTCCTTTAAAGGAAAATAGAAGAAAATATACTAAGGATTTGAGGTATATACAAAATGAAGTCATGATTCAATATTTTACAAGATAGTAACAATTATAAACTCCAAGCAAGCATGGGATACCTTGTAGAATTCTTATCAAGGAAGTGACAAGGTGAAGGTATTCAGACTATAGATGTTAAGGAGAGAGTTTGAAAATATTCTCATGAAAGACTCGGAGTCTGTAAATGACTTCTTTACAAGGACTATGACCATTGCCAATCGGATGAGGACTAATAGAGATATGGTTGAGGATCATATGATCATAGAGAAGGTATTGAGAATCCTTCCAACTAGATTTAATCCAGTGGTGGTTCTGATAGAAGATTCTAAGGACTTGAGATAAATGACAACTAATAAGATAATGGGTTCTTTGCGAAACCCATGAATAGAGGATGAGTAGATCGGATAACTCCTCCAATGAACAAGCCTTCAAAACAAATACAAATGTTAGAGGAAGGGGAGAGGAGCATACAACAAAGGAAGAGGAATATTTAGCAACCAGCAAGAAGGTGGAAGACACAATCATCAAGAGCCACAAGCCAGAGGAAGAGGAAGGAGCAACAACACTTCTAGAGGTGGTTCTTCACAAAGGTATGACAAATCAAATGTGTAATGCTATTACTGTAAGAAGTTTGGACATTATGCAAGTGAATGCAAAAATAAAATATGATTTGAGAAATCATAATCATAATACAAGATTCTCTAATGTAAAAGAATTTGAACATGAGAAGAATGAAAAGGATGGAGCCTTCCTTTTAACTTGTAATGTATCCGAGAAAGGAAGCAAGAAATTTTGGTATTTGGATAGTGCATGTAGCAACCACATGTGTGGAAATAAATAAATGTTTAGTAATATAGATGAAGTAATCAGATGTGAAGTAAAGATGGGAAAAAATGACAAAGTTACTGATTATGGGTAAAGGCATTATATCCATTCTCACCAAGCAAGGAGACAAGAAGCATATACATAATGTTTTCTATGTGCCAGGGTTGAAGTATAACCTACTAAGCATTGGAAAACTTGTCTAAAATGGATATAAGGTGAAGTTTGAGAATGGATAATGTGTTTTATATGATAAAGGTGGAAGCAATAAGCTGATTGTAGTTGTGTAGATGACACAAAATAGAATGTTTCCCTTGAGGATGCAAAGTGTAGCAATAGGCAACAACATTCAAAACAATAGCCATTAATCAATCCACTCTCTGGCATCTCAGGTATGGGCACTTGAGTTTTGGTGGATTGAATGTTCTTTATAAAAATAAAATGGTTAAGGGATTGCCTCCTATTGAACAACTAGACAAGGTTTGTGAGGCATGCATATTGGGGAAGCAACATAGAAATGTTTTTCCCTCAGGTAAATCTTGGAGAACAAGCTCACCTCTTGAGCTAATACATTCAGATTTATGTGGTCCCATGAAGACTCCCTCCTTGTCTAAAAATGTGTATTTTCTTACTTTCATTGATGACTTCATCGAAGGACATGGATTTATTTCTTGAAAAATAAATCAGAAACATTTGAGGTATTCAAGTAGTTGAAGGCCATGGTTGCTAAGGAAAATGTTCGTTATATTAAAACATTGAAAAATAATAGAGGGGGAGACTATATATTAAATGAGTTTCTAAACTTCGTAAGGAACAAGGGATTAAGAAAAATTCACAACAAGGTATACACCTCAACAAAATGATGTAGCAGAGAGGAAGAATAGAACCATTCAAGAAATGGTAAGAAGCATGCTAATGGTAAGAAGCGTGCTAAAGGCAAGAGGATTGTCTAATGAATTTTGGGTAGAATTAGTTGGGACAACATTATATATGCTAAATATATGTCCTCTGACAAAGAGTGTGAGGAAAAAAATACCTCAATAAGCATGGATTGGAAGAAACACAAGTGTTGAACACTTGAGAGTTGTTGGATGTGTGGCATATGCACATGTGCCAAAGAAGAAAATATAAAAGGGGTAATAGAGGAGAGAAGTGCATTTTATTAGATATAGTGAGAAATATAAAAACTTACAGTTGTATAATCCAATCACAAAGGATATTATAATCAATAGAGATGTTCAATTTGTTTAATTTATTGAGGAAACATCTTGGTAAGATGCACAAGTAGTGGAGCAACAACAAATAAATGTAAATGCACCTAACATTGTGCTTGAACTAGTAGAATGAAGAGAAAACAATGTAACAAGTTGGACACCCATTTCTCAAAGGGCGAATCTTCAAATGGCGGTGACCAACAAAGCATGCACGAGGACTAGCTAATGAAGAATCTTCATAATCATCAAACTCATTTCAGCAATAAGGTAGAATGAGGAATGTTCAAGAGATCTATTATCGTTAAGGTATGAAGAAAATGAATATGAAATAATTAATTTTGATTTATTTTCACAACCTCAGTACAATTTATTAGGAAGAAACTATTAAGGATAATAAATGGTGTGAAGCAATGGATGAATAAATGCATGCAATAAAGAATAATGGAACATGGGAGTTAGTAGATCTTCTAGTAGGAAAAGAAGTGATTGGAGTCAAGTGGGTTTATAAAACCAAAACTACTCCCGAAGGAAAAATTGAAAGACACAAGGCAATATTAGTTGTTAAAGGCTACAAACAAAGGCCTGGACATGATTATAATGAGACATTTTTTCCAATATCCAGTTAGAGACTATGAGAACAATTATTTTCATATCTTATCATCATAAGTGGAAGGTCCACCAACCTGGATGTAAAATCAGATTTCTTGAATTGAGTGTTAGAATAAGAATTGTATGTGGGACATCCAATGGTTATGAAATTCTAGGGCATGAAAGAAAAGTTTAAAAGTTGAAAAGATCTTTGTATGGTTTGAAACAAGCACCAAGATCTTGGTATAGAAGGATATATTCCTATCTTATTAGTAATGGATTTAGAAAAAGCGTAGAATGATCCCACACTCTACATCAAAGAAAACAATGGTGAGATTTTAATTGTTGTTTTGTATGTAGATGATAAGATTTTTACTTTGAAATTCAGAAAAATCAATTGATCAATTTAAATCAGCCATGAAGAAGGAATTTGAGATGACTGATTTAGGATTGTTGAAGTATTTTCTTGGCATTGAAGTCAAGAAAATAGAGCATGGCATATTTGTTTCTCAAGAAAAGTATGAAAAATAAATATTACAAAGATTCGAATGTTGGATTGCAAACCAACATCTACACCAACTGAATTAAGTCTAAAATTGACCAAAGATGATTGCAGCAAAAATGTGGATCCTACAAGATATAAAATCATGGTAGGAAGCTTGATGTACTTAACTGCTACAAGACTAGACATTATGTATGTAATTAGTTTAATTTACAGATTTATGGAGACACCAAAAGAGTCTCATTGGCAAGCGGAAAAAAATACTAAGGTATGTGAATGGAACAAGGAATTTTGGAATTTTGTATATAACTAATAATGATTTTCAATTAGTTGGATATACAAGTTGATGATTGAGCAGGTAGCTTTGATGATAGGGGCGAGTACATCTAGCTATGTTTTTAATGTTGGATCAGGAGCTATATCATGGGCTTTAAAGAAACAATATATAGTTTCTTTGTCTACTACAAAATCATAGTATATTACAACACACTAATTTTCTTACCAAATGATTTGGCTAAAGAAAATCCTCTCGCATTTGCATGAAGAACAAAAAGGAGGTTCCGTTATTTTTGTGATAATACGTGATCTATAACATTATCTAAAAATATAGTTTTTCATGGTAGAAACAAGCATATTGCAATTAGGTATCACTTCATTCGTGAATTGGTTGAGAAAGGAGAAATTGAGCTAAAATTTTATAGGTCGGAGAAACCACTGGTGAGCGTTTTTCACTAAACCTTTGTCAAAGGAAATGTTTGAGCATTTGAGAGAAAATATGGGCATCATAAATTGATTTTCCATCTCTATAAATTAATTATTAGTATTTTTATGAATTTTTGTTTGGCTCAAGATTAAGGGGGAGTGTTAGAATTAAATGTGGCAGGTAATCTTGAGCCACCCACACATTTCAAACTTGCCTTCCCTCCTTCTCAACTATAGTTGTCGGGCATTAATCTTTTTGTTCTTATATTTTTTCATTGAAAATTTTAAAGCGCCAATCTCCATCCATGTGGCTCAATTTCGTGAGCCCTCCCTCTCTCTCCTCTTAATGGACGTGAACCATCCGGGATGCACCATTTTATATAAAAATTTAGGTCTGGTTTTATTTTTTGTCGTGGTATATATGCTAGGCCGGACATATTATAGTATATATATTTATATATTTTTGGGAATGGTTTGTGTATCAAAGGATATATATATATATACGGTAATGATAAAATATATAATAAGGGGGATATATATAAATTTGTGCAAATGCACAAAATAGATAGAGAGAAGATAAATAACTTAAAGAAAATAAGAAAATAGAGAGAATAAAATAGGTGTAAAAACATAGTGAAGAAGAAAAGGGAAAAGACAGAGAGAGGAGAAGAGAGAAGTGCAACATCATAAAATAAATAGAGGGAAAATGATTAACTAAAATTGACTAAACTAATGTAGTAAAGTATAGTTAATCTAATCTAGGAGGACATATAAATGCAAAAATAAGTGTACTAAGACAACATGTAAATGAGATAAGTAAATAAACTAATGAAATTAAAAACCCTAATGTGCAAGAAGGGAAAGGAAAGAACTCGATTATAATCGATTTGTTGAAATATGTCATAGTGATGTATAGGAAATCGAAAGAAAGAATGAGCTGTGCAAGAGTTCCGAAAAGGAAAGATTTGTATGTGGTTCTGGTGGGGCATACGGAAGAGCACTAGTGCGCCCACAAGTGCTCGTAAGGAATCTAGGTGCACTGGTCTAGGAAAAATGTCTAGAAATGGTGCTCATAGGGTTGGAAGGTAATATGAAACTCTAGCTACCTATCATAATATTTTTAATACTACGTCGTATGCTCCAAATATTCCAAGATGAGGAAATAACACCGTAAAATGCCAAAAGGAAGTATCAAAACCCTAAAAAAGAAAGATGTAGAATTAATGGGTGGAATGAACTTAAGCGCCACAACAAGTGGACTTACTAACCGAGTGTTGTACATGTAGTTTTGGTGTGTGTGTGCATGTTTTTCCCTAGGTGCTCTTGTGTTACTCGCACTTTGTGAAGTAGTGAGCAATAACTAAACGTAGACAATGTAATAGAATGTGTCACACTTTGTGAAAGAGTGAGCAATAACTAAACGTAGACAATGTAACTAAATGGTGTGGTTGCTACGTTGTCTTGTAGAAAAAGGGTTTTCCAAGTTAGGGTTACATAGCTAGGGCATAAGATTTGGAGGAACTTTCATAAAGTCTTTGGGCCGAGAAGTCGAGCACATCCAAGACCAAGAGAGGAAGAATTTTTAAGGAATCGACGAAGGAATGACACCAATAAAATTATCAAACATTTCATGAAGAAGGATAAGTGAAAGGGAAAACAAGCCATTTCTACCATTTTCAATGAAGAATAGTACGTGGAAATACAATACCCATGATATGATGTATTACTTAGTAAGGAATGGGTGTCTCATGTCAAAAAGATGGCCGTAAGTGATTACAACCATTAAACGAGCACCACAGAAAATGAGATGACACTAGAACTAGTTTTCCCTACAGAGAAGAGGACACCAGATGGAATGCCTATCTATGACAATGAAATGAAGGTGAAAATGGAGAAGGCTGGGTTGTTACAACTCTACGATTTTCCCTATTTCAGCAAGCCTGAGTGACTATACCAATGGTTGATGTCACACATACATAAAGACCACTTCTATTTCTCATGTCGGAGGATGTGCATAACCCCTCAACTGATTTCTAAGTTCACCGGCTTTATCGTGAAGGAGAATCATTGGATAATGATTTGGGAGACAAATAATCCATTAAGAAGACTGTTGAAGCTTATGACTACAAGAAGGGTTCACGCTACTTTGACATTTTTACAATTATCGATCCTATGATGAGGATGGCCACATGCTTGGTCACAAAGCTGAATGGGAAAGAGAGATGGACACAGATAAACAAGGCTTGGTTGAATGTATACCACAAGATCTCATAGGGGACCATATATAACCTCTCAAATTTTATTGTAGAGGAGATTATAAATGCTACGTGCGGTGGAGAAGATCATGTTTGGTAATTTCCTCCTCACCATTTTCTTTTTAGAGATTGGAGTGCCTAATGGGTTGGATAAGTTTTTTTGGAATACCTAGATGAGAACCCCTCCCTTACCAAGAGGTTTGAACAATATACTTATGACACCATGATAGCTACTCATAAGGTGTGCCTAGAAAAGTGGTATAAGTGGATGTGCGATGCATTCGAGGCTGAATGGAGAATACAGAGTAGTTACCTTCATTAGTACAAGGAGAGGTTGAGTTCTCCATATACCAATATTTTTGTATCAACATATTTAATTTGATAGATGGCACCAAGAGTTCTTGGTGTAAGTTGTCTTTCTCCTTCACACGGCCTTGAGTACTTCGGGCCGTGGTCAATCAATTCAAAGAGGTGAAGAAACTCAAGTTTTATCTAATTGTAGTAGATCAAGATTATTGCAAGCTACGTAGGAAGTTAATTTACCTAAATAATTACACCTATGTGGAGAAGTATGTCTCCCATGATGTGCACATGTTAAAACCAAGTAACATTTCATGTTGCAGAGGAGTATGGTAACGAGGGTGTATCGTATCTCAAGTCCTAAGTATGAAAAACATGCTTATGTTGAAGATGATATATCCATTCTGAGGACCCCACAATGAGGAAAAAGGTTAAAACTACAGAGGTTCGATCCTAATCCTACTCTAAATTGCCAAAGGACAGGGATAGAAATGCAAAAATTGAAACTAACTGAAGATGGTGATGCACCGAGGAATGAAGAACACCTATCTTGCCAGTAAACACAGACCATTCAAATGTGATATAAGATCATGCACAGATAACATAACTTGCAGTGAAAGACCAGGAGGATGCAAAATGAACACAGAGAGGGGTGAGAATCATCCACAGACATGTATTACTTGCTCCAAAGATTGATACAATACACTACAAAATGCCAAGAGGTAGAGTCATATTACAGTTCAAATGAGAGGTTCGAACTCCACAAATTCACCTGATAGGAGAAAAAGGGAGGAGCAAAACAGAAAATGTTCGACCTTTTTTAAGAAGCCCCTCTTTACAATATATAGAAAGAATGAGAGAGGGAAGAGAGAGGAAATCCAGAATCTACCCCAACCACTTCTAGGTCACATTTAAAATCATCTCATTATGGCAGAAGTGGTGGATCCTGGCAAAACGGCGGGCTGTCTAACAGAAACGGCGAACTGTCTGCTGCATTAAAGCTGGTTGTTGAAGCATTACTTCTGTCTATTATTACGTGCCAGAGGTGTTTCTCAATTTTCTCTCTCCAAACTACACCAAAATTCAAGATTAACCCTAATCATGTAGAGAATTTCATAAGCTTTCCGTTGATATAAAGAACGTGCAAATCCGAGCTCTGGATCGAAAGATATGTCGATCTGAAGATTTAGGGCACAAAACAGTGAAAACGTGTTTTGAAAATCTTTCCCGCTCGCCACTGATGACACGTGTCAAGTGCACTCGATTGATGCGTAATTCTCTCTCCTTCCCTTCTCCACATTCTTTCTCCATGAACATGTGTCCTCTTCTCGATTGGCACGTGGCCTATTTTCAAAACTCAAACTCACCTTTGACTTTTGGACTTTCCTCGTGACACGTGTCGTGATTTGATTGGTCCGCTCGGTCTCGCTGCTTTTCGCATCCACCGCGTCCATTTGTCCCGATGATGTCCCAAAGGCTGTTTTGGGGACAAAAACTCCGATCCACCCGAAATGGGCTTCCTTGTTCCATTCACCGATGACACGTGGGCGTTGCTTGATTGGCTTTCGCTCCTTCGCTATCCGCGCCCCACGCATCCCTTTGTCCCAACTGCCCCAAAGGCTCAAGTTCCCCTTTTTGCCGAACTGCCGGTTCACGCCCTTCACGTACATTTGTTCCAACTGTCCCGGACTGTCTGGGACAAATTCTTCCGATTCACCCGATTCGGCGCTTCACGCCCTTCACACCCTCACGCCCAAATGTCCCGAATGTTTAGTTAGTAAAAGTTCTCCTTTTCGCCGATCCGGTGGTTCGCGCCCTTCGCGCTCGCTTCTTGTCCCACTTGTCCCAGAGCAGTTAGTCGATTTTCTTCTCCTTCGAACCGGCTTTCCGCGTCCCACGCGTCCCGACGGCCCGGATGTTCCTTTGCCCTGCAGACTGCCTGGCGCCTTTCGGCCGATTCGCGCCCCGATGTCCCTCATGTCCCGACTGCTTGCGAGGACTAGGACTTAGCCAATTTTCACGATTTTTTCTGGCCCAAGCTTGTTTTCTGCAACTTTTTCACATTTTCTCAGAGCTTGCTCTTTCCTTCTTCGGCCAGGGGAGTTAGAAAAAATCTGAGGGGACCCTAGAAACATGATTTTTGCCCTGAATCAATCCATTTTCCTGAGACTTGAGAATTCTGATGCATGTTATCAAATTAACCCTGGGGGGTGAATTTGGATAACAATTGGTGACTCAGCGGGGTTACCTGCCTACTAGGTAGAAGATACCAGTTGCCTTAAGTAGTCCATTGGGCATGGAGTCATCAAATATTCTGTTTAGAACCTCAACTGACTCAGAATGTGCAAGGAGGAAGATGGAATGTCACCTGATGAAGGCAAGGACTCAAAACATCTCCATGGATAAAGCAAGTCGTGCCAAAGCACTTAGGGAAAACAAGACTAACCTACAAAGAAAACAATGTGCACAAGCACTTGGAGGAAAGAAAATCTAATCTAATATTTACAGAGGTAGTGAACTTCCCTCTAGAAGCAACGCTTGAGATAGATTCCATTGACTGAATCTGCAGCTTTCACCCTCCAAAGAGGCTAATTGAAAGCATTGTTGTTCTTGCACTTTGTGACCACGTATGGGCCACTCCAAATGGCATCAAATTTTGAATGCCTTCCTGGTTTTGCTCTATCCACATCCCATTTCAACACTAGATCTCCAACTTGAAAAGATCTATCCTTGGCCTTTCTATCAAAGGTCTTCTTGATCAAAGCTTGATCCTTTTCCATTGCTTGGGATGCCTGATTTCTGATCTCTTGCAGCTCCATCAACTCTGCATACCTCACCTCCATGGGCTCAAATTCAAGCAACTCCAGCTGCTTCATGAGTTCCAACGTTGGCAACTCAAGTGACATGGGCAAGATTGCCTCTCTTCCATAGACAAGCCTGAATGGAGAGTTACCCGTGGATCTTTTGGGAGTTATCCTATCAGCCCATAAGGCTGATTTCAGTTTGGTATGCCAAGACCTCTGATTCTCATCAAGAGTCCTCCTAATGATCCTCAACAAGTTCTTGTTTGTAGACTCGCCTGGCCATTACCCTGAGGGTAATAGTTCGATGAAGTGCTTAGGTAAATACCATTCTTGACAGCCCACTCACCACCCCCGATCCAATGAATGCCAATGCATTATCAGAGATTATTGTGGTAGGTACACCAAATCTGGTTGTTATCCCCTCATAAAAGTCTAAGATGCTAGACTCATTCACCTCTTTGAGTGCTACTGCTTCTGTCCATTTGGTGAAGTAGTCTGGGTCAAAAAATCCATTTGTGCCCTTGGCTTGAAATGGGATTAATGACTCCATGAAGTCCAAACCCCATTGCATGAATGGCTGGTCAACTGAGATTGGATGCAATGGAAGGGCAGAAAACTTCTCTTTTCCTGTGAAGAATGCACAATTCTTACACCTCTTGATCCATGCATAGCAATCACTGAAGATTTTAGGCCAATAATAACCAGCTTTCATGATTTTTAGAGTCACTCTTGGTGCAAAATGGCCACCACTGGTCCACCATGAAACTCTTCCAACACCCTTTGAATCTGATTTGTGCTAATGCATCTCAAAGAAGACTCCATTCACATCTTTCTTGAACAAAACTCCATCAACAATGGCATACGGGACAGCCTGCAATCTGAAGTGTCTCCTTTGGGTCTTGTTCATCTCTGGAGGGCATAGGCCTGTGCCTAGGAAGTGCATAATACCTTGGGTCCAACAAGGAGTGGGGGAAGCATTGTCTTCTTCATGATCGCCACTTGCTCATGGCTGTCCCGACACAAAACAGCTTTCTTTTTGTTGCATACTTCTTTTTTCCCCCAAAACCAGCTGCTCACACAATCCTTTCCTCTTACCAGCTTGGTGATCTTGATCTCAATGTCATACTCCATGACACGGGTGATCCAACCTGCCCTTTTCTCATTCAAATCCTTGTTGAGGAGGAAGTCCTTAACCCCAAAGATGTGAGACCAAAACTCGACCTTGTTGTTTGAGACTAAATGCTTGAATTTCTTCAAGCTTCGATTACTCGCAAGTACATGCTTTTCAATAAAAGAGTACCTCACCTCACAAGTCATCTAGGCTCGGGTCAAGAAGGCAACCGCTGCTCATCATTATCTTTGTTCTCGCTGCACTGCATGGCGTAAATAGTGTCATCACCTCCAAATGCATAGAGGATGAAATCCTTGAGAAGTCCGGGTCAAGATGAGAGTTGGTGCTTGAGAGATAGCTTCTTTGATTGCTTCAAAACTCTCCTTGCCTTCTGCTATCCACTTAAAAGCCATGCTCTTCTTTAACATTTTGGTGATGGGCTTGACAAGGGCTGCAAAATCTGGGACAAACCTGTGGACAAAATTGATCCTTCCCAAGAAGCTCTGAAGGGCTTTCTTGTGGCTTGGCAATGGTAGTGCTCTTATGGCTTCAACCCTCTCTGGATCAATTGCTAATCCCTCTTTCGAGACAATATGGCCTAGAAGTTTCCCCTCATGAGCCAGGAATATGCATTTTTTGGGATTCAATGATACCCCAAATCTTCTACACCTCTGAAATACCTGCCTCAGATGAAAAAGGTGATCCACTGCATTTTTGGAGAATACAGTGATGTCATCAAGATATATCAAAACTATTTCATTGATCAACCCTCAATGCCATATCCATTGCCCTTTGGAAAGTGGCTCCAAAGATTTGATAGGCCAAATGGCATCTTCTTGTAGAGGCATATGTTCCCATTTGGTTGTGAAGGCCGTCTTGAACCGATCTTCCTCCTCACCATAATCCGATTGAGCCCGAGTAGCCATCAAGTAGTGAAAACCTTTCTCAACCAGCTACAACCTGCAATATTTGCTCCATGGAAGGGAGTGGATAATGATCCTCGAGAGAGGCTCTATTCAAGTCTCTCAAGTCGACACACAACCCGATCTCTCCATTCTTCTTTTTCTCGATCGGGACTAAGTTGGCGACCCAACTTGAGTGTTTGATGGGGAAGATGATACTCGCCTCAATAAGCTTGCTTAACTCTTTTCATGAGAGGTTCAATATGGGGATTCACCGCCTTTGCTTTTGCCTCGATGTGCTTGGATTCCGATCCACCTAATAGTATGTTGTGCCAACTTTGGGTCAAACCTCTTAGATCTTCAGTAAGTCCAAGCAAAGACATCCGGGAACTCTCGACAAAGCCGAACAAAATCAGATTTCTCTTGTGAGGTACTTACTTTGCCAATCTGCAATGTTTTGCCTTCTTCCACTAAAATAGGCTCTCAAATCTTCACCCTTTACTTGAATGTTCACTTTCTCCTTCCGAACTCGATCATTCGGGTCAAGATCGACTCCAAGGTTATGAGGCCTTTGGTAATTTGTTAGTTCTCACCGCACCACTTGGTCACCATATCACGATGCAGCTTGTCTTGATTCCTGGCGAGAACTCAGCTTCTTCTTGTAGGAAATTAACAATTTGCTGATCATTCTCGAAGACTTGCCAACTTGTATTGTTATCCGGAATAGCTGGTCTCACAACCACTTTGATATGAGGCTGAGGTTTTTCACTTTTGATATTTTCTACAACGTCAAATGCAGCCCCAATTGCTGCCAGTCTGTCAGCGGCTTCATTCTTTTTTCTTGGGATGGAATTGATGCTAAAAGCTTCAAAATCTTCAATAAGATCCCATACCCGATTTTTGTAGTTCTTCAACAGATCATTTTTGGCAGCATTTTTCCCTTTGACTTGGTTTACAATCAGCTCACTATCACCAAATACTTGTAAATTCCTGATGCCTTTCTTCATTGCCCAGTGCAGTCCATGAATTAAGGCTTCATACTCAGCTGTGTTGTTTGAACAGGAAAACTAGAAACGGAAGGCTGAGTAATACCTTATATCTTGTGGTGAAATGAGCATAGCTCCTCCTCCTGCACCTTGTCTACTCCTTGACCCATCAAAGAACAATTGCCATACTTCATTCTTGTCTTTATGATCTGGCTTGGTGATGCTGGGGAGAGGTTGATTCTCTTCATGTAAACAATAAACTCCTAGCAGCAGATTCTTCTACTTCTTGATAGGATCAAAAGCATGTATCTTGTTTGCCCATTCATCAAGAGTTAGATCCGGGATGCTTCCAATCTTGGTGTCAGCCTCATCAGTGCTAGGGTGATCTTCTTGATCAAATGCTGAGCAATTGGCATTAATCTGACTTGGAGTGTAAGGCTCAATATGGAAGTTTGCAATAGGTTCGGATCTGATTGTGGCCTTAGTTCCATATCTTGTTCTGAATAGCATGTGTGACCAATCAGCAGACAAATACCCCCCAATCTTGGCTGTGAAGTCCCTTGACAAGCAAAGGGCAAAGAGTGGTGGAAGGTCTATGATTGATACATCTTGTAAAACAACAACATTTGGACATGCATGCAAGGTAAGACTCAAGTTTCTAATCACTCCAACTGTTGCTACTGCTGTTCCATCTAACTGCACTACCCCTTTGGATGTTATTTCATACTGGAGCCCTAGCTGATCAGCTATTTGTTTGGGCATGACAGAACTACTTGCCCCGGAATCAATCATGCAATTGTGTACTAGCTGATTTCCAATGATCAACGAAACATAGAAAGGAGGGGGCTTCAACATTTTACCTTGTTGTCCTCCATGATTTCCTTCAGGCTGGGCAGCATTTGTAAGCACTTTGTCTTGCATCTGAACCCGCTGATTTGAAATTGGCCAGTCCTTCATGGCAGCTTGCAGCAGATCTCTTTGTCCTGGGATGGATAGGGATTCCCACATTGATATATTGACGTTAGTCTTCTTCATCTGTTCAATGATACTGAATGGGGATGAAGTATCCTTTTGTTGTCCCTTGGTTTGCACATTCACCCCTTGCACGTGGGCAGCAACAGCTGGCATTTGAGTTGGCCTAGGGGCTGTTCTTGGCTGCCCTTGTGCATTTGAAATTGGATTTTGCTTGCCAACCACTTGTGGAACCATGGGAGGTTGTGGATTGGCTGGGGCTAATGGCTGTTCTTCACCCAAATTTCTCCTCTTTGACCTTGTGTTGGCTGCAACACTTTGAGAAACTACTTGATTCATGCCACAGAAATCTTCTCTGCTTGCGCTTCACCAATGTGGTGTCATTTGGGGCTGATTGCTGTGGAATGTTTCTTGTTGTTGGTCAAGCTTCTCGACTCGCCTCACCCTCCACACCAAGAGTTGTCACCATCAATGCTTGATTGAGAGCACCATTAAAAACACATGGATTGGTTATGAGGCTCATTGCATGGAAAACACCAATCATATTCCTGAGCAATGTTGTTCTGTGTTGGCACTAATGCCTTAGAGGCAGATATGGCATTTGGATTATAGGGCTGGAATGGTCTATTGGCAGGAGGCCTTGTTTGATTCATATTTGCAGCTGGATTAGGTGGTCTTTGTGGTTGGTATGGCTGCCTATTAGGTTGAGCTTGGGGTTGATAAGAAGGTCTGAAACCTTGGGCTTGTTGCCTCTTGAGAGTAACTAGCTCATTGCCTAGGTTTTGCAATTGCTTCATGACTTCTTAAGCTCATTTGGGGCACTTGGGGATGAAGTGGAAGCTTCATTCAAACTCTGATTTCTAGGAGTGGGAGAAGGAGCCAAATTAGGTGCTTGACTAGTGTTTGGATTCTCTAAACTTGGAAACAGTGGCATGGGAGGTCTAGGGGCAAGTTTGCCAGCTTGGATCAAACAATTTTCAGCCCTAATGGCAATGCTATATGCCATAGGGATAGTTGTGCCTCCCATAGACTGAATCAACATAGAAATATCAGAATTTAAAGCTTTGAGATAGTAGAGAAAAGCACCTTCTCATTGTTGGCCTGACTGCCACTGGAATCCTCTCCCAAGTTTTTTGAAATCTGAAGTTGAAATCGGTCAGCTGCTCATTGGGAGCTCTCTTGATGGTTGTCAGCTGCTCCAAAAGAGACAAGTTGTCTCCCTTCTCTCCAAATTGCTCATGAAGTGCAATACACAACTGATTCCAGTTTGTGATAGAACCAGCTCCAAGGCTCCTAAACCATCGCAATGCTTTACCCTTGAATGAAGATGCCAAGAATCGACAACCACTTGCATTTCATTGATTTCATGGATTGCACAAAGGTTAGCAATATCTTAACATGATCACCTGAGTAGTCCGATTTTCTCCAATGAAGTAGGGAATGTTCTTCAAGGCTGCAATAGGAACTGGATGTTGTGCATTGAGAGCAAGTGGGCTGCTACCTGTGAAGTTGACGTAGGGGTTGTTCTGAGCCATTCTGATTGGTCTTAAAACCCTTGTTGACTGAATGAAAGGTCTACCAGGTGGAGGAGTTGAGAGAGTTCTGTTTGGTGGAGATGGAGACCTTTGAATCCTTCTTCCTCTTTGCCTTCTTCTTGAGATAATTGCAGGTATTCAAACAACACTTCTTCTTCTCCAACTCTTGACCTTGTGGTGATTCTTCTCATGAGTTTTCAGGCCTGTGCTTGGAACCAATCGATTCTTCCCCTGGGAGTCACCAGATATGCAAATAATAGCTCTTTTAAGCAAGAAAATTGCAGCAGATGCACATCAACCCTGCTACAATAAAAATGAGACCTCTAGTCCCACCGGGCATGCCAAAACTGTTGTTGCAGCTCACAAAGACTCCCCGGATGCAGATCAGGCTTCTAGGTTGATCACTCTAGCATCCAGTGTGATTGCACAACATGGAAACCTCTCTCCAAGTGTGGGGACTTGTGAAACTGAGAGAGGAATCTCCAGATTAGAGGTTGGTTCCTCAAACTCCTCTGATTTAGATCTATATTTTGCAAAACTACAGAGGTTCAGATCCTAATCCTACTCTAAATTGCCAAGGAGACAGGATAGAAATGCAAAAATTGAAACTAACTAAAGATGGTGATGCACCGAGGAATGAAGAACACCTATCTTGCCAGTAAACACAGACCATTCAAATGTGATATAAGATCATGCACATATAACATAACTTGCAGTGAAAGACCAGGAGGATGCAAAATGAACACAGAGAGGGGTGAGAATCATCCACAGACATGTATTACTTGCTCCAAAGATTGATACAATACACTACAGAATGCCAAGAGGCAGAGTCATATTACATATTCAAATGAGAGGTTCAACTCCACAAATTCACCTGATAGGAGAAAAGGGAGGAGCAAAACAGAAAATGTTCGACCTTTTTAAGAAGCCCCTCTTTACAATATATAGAAAGAATGAGAGAGGGAAGAGAGAGGAAATCCAGAATCTACCCCAACCACTTCTAGGTCATCCTGCGCATTTAAAATCATCTCATTATGGCGTAGAAGTGGTGGATCCTCGCAAAACGGCGGTCGTCTCTACAAAAACAAACCTGTCTCGCTCACGTATTAAAGCCGGTTGCTGCGTTACTTCGCCTATTATTACGTGCCAGAGGTGTTTCTCAATTTTCTCTCTAGACTACACCAAAATTCAAGATTAACCCTAATCATGTAGAGAATTTCATAAGCTTTCCGTTGATATAAAGAACGTGCAAATCCGAGCTCTGGATCGAAAGATATGTCGATCTGAAGATTTAGGGCACAAAACAGTGAAAACGTGTTTTGAAAATCTTTCCCGCGCTCTGCCACCTGGATGACACGTGTCAAGCACTGATTGGATGCATAATTCTCTCTCCTTCCCTACTCCGCATTCCTTGCTCCATAGGACACGTGTCCTCTTCTGATTGGCTCGGGCTGACCCTTCAAAACTCACCCTTTGACTTTTGGACCTTTTCCCTTGTGACACGTGTCGTGATTTGTGTCCGCGGTCTCCGCTGCTTTTTCGCACCCACCCACCGCGTCCATTTGTCCCGATGTCCCAATGGTCTTGGGGACAAAAACTTCCGATCCACCCGAAATGGGCTTCCTTGTTCCTCATTCAGCCGATGACACGTGGCGTTGCTTGATTGGCTTTCGGCTCCTTCGGCTATCCGCGTCCCACGCGTCCCTTTGTCCCAACTGTCCCAAAGGTCAAGTTCCCTTTTCGCCCGAACCGCCGGCTTCAAGGCCCTTCACGTACATTTTGTTCCAACTGCCCTGACTCGTCTGGGACAAATTCTTCCGATTCACCCGATTCGGCTTCCTTCCGCCTCACGCCCAAATGTCCCGAATGTTTAGTGCGAAAGTTCTCCTTTTCGGCCGATCCGGCCCGGTGTTCGCAAGGCTCCTTCGCGTCTTCTTGTCCCACTTGTCCCAGAGCAGTGCTTAGTCGATTTTCTTCCCAAATGTCTTTCTCTCCTTCGCCGAACCGCTTTCCACGCCCCCACGCCCCGACGCCCGATGTTCCTTTTCCTCCGCAGATCTCGCGGCCTTTTCGGCCGATTCGCGCCCCGATGTCCCTCATGTCCCGACTGTTGCGAGGACTAGGACTTAGCCAATTTTCATGATTTTTTCTGGCCCAAGCTTGTTTTCTGCAACTTTTTCACATTTTCTCAGAGCTTGCTCTTTCCTTCTTCGGCCAGGGGAGTTAGAAAAATCTGAGGGGACCCTAGAAACATGATTTTTGCCCTGAATCAATCCATTTGCCTGAGACTTGAGAATTTCGATGCATGTTATCAAATTAACGACTATTGTGATAGATCAATTCACCAAATAATAAAAGGAATAGTAACCCACTCAAGATACCCATCATCGTAAAGCATGATTAGGTAAGGTTCATTATCACAGGGATCTTGTTCATCGATATGAAAATATTTCCATTTTTCTCTCTTTTACCTCTTCTTTCTCTCCCTTTCTAATTCTTCATTGGGCATAATCATTTTATTTTTTCTCATTCACTTAAGTGAATTCATAAAAGTCACATTGTAAATGTCCCTTTAAGTTATAAAAGGGAACTTATTTCTCACTTCTTAAGAAGGTTATAAGTCACAAGTTGAATGAGAGTATGTGAAGAGTCAATTCACATTGTTATAAATTGGGATGGCTTATCCATTCCAAAGGATCCTAAATTTTTTTTTTTTTGTAGCAATAGTGGATTGTGATATGTTGTTGAGATTTGTATCACCAATGCACATGAAATAAAATCTACATTTCTTCCATTCTCCTTTTCTTGTATTCTTTTATTTCTCTCTTATTTACTTTGCAAGCATATTGATCCCAAAAGAGCTTTTTATCTTTGATAGATTGAATCTAAGAACTTGGTGTTTGAGGTTTTTTCCATCTCACTAAATAGCTTCATTGTTTCTTTATTCTTTATTGAATTTTAAACTACTCCGATTCATCGAGTGTGAATTTTACAATTTACCTACTCATGGCGTAAACCTTCCCTGTCCAAATTTCTCTTCTTTCCCCTTCATCACTATGATTTCCTCCCTTGCACTGTACAAGCACTTTTCCACAAAGTTTAGTGGAGTGTCCATGTGTGATCCCCAACCTATTTTTCCAACCCATAGTAGTTATTTTATATTATATTAGTTGCATTCAATAATGGGATCTACACCAATTAATACAAAGGGTCATAGCCCACCGTGAACCTTGAGTGGAGACACCTAATTTTCCCAACTTGAACATTTTCTCACCAACAAACATGAAATACCTTTAAATATTCACACCAAGCCATTTAGAAAGAAGAAAATACCTATCAACCCCATCCTTACAACTAAGATGTAAGAGGAGTTAAAAAGTTGAGAGATGGTGGGATAATCCAACCACTAGGTACTCCTCATGGGTGGAAAACTTGGTACCAGTTAAAAAATAATGGGGATATTAGGATTTGTGTGGATTTCAAGAATTTAAACAAATCATCACTCAAATATAATTACCCATTACCCAACATGGATAATATTCTACAAAAGGTGACATGATCTAAGTTATTATCCACATTAGATGGCTTCTCAGGTTATAACCAAGTAGTGGTGAAAAATCAAAACAATTTAAGATTTCTTTCACCACTTGATTGGGAACATATGTCTATGTTAGGATGCCTTTTGGATTAATGAATATAAGAGAAACTTTTCAAAGAGCCATGGATGTGGCCTTCTCTGGTTTTATTTCATTACAGTTTATCAAGATGATATAATTGTCTTCTCTAGAAAAGGGGTGACCATTTGGAGCACCTTGAAAAGATATTGATCAGATGTAGAGAATATGGGATCTCATTAAATCCAAAGAAGTGTCATTTTGGGGTATAAAAGGAAATTTTTTTGGGACATATAGTGTCACATGAGGGAGTTATGATAGACCTTGAAAGGGTGGAAGCAATTGATAAATTCCCCATCCCCATGTCTAAGAAAGGCATCCAATCCTTCTTTGGAAAATAAATTTTGTGAGAAAGTTTATCTCTAAATTTTCTGAGATCACTCTCCCCATCACATTAATGCTAAAAAGGATCACCTTATCAAGTGGAGAGAAGGTACAATCCAAGAATTTGAAGGCATAAAGGGGGCACTAAAAAATCCCCATATTAACTAGCCTTAATTATAAAAAGGAGTTTTAGATGTTTTCTTTTGCCTTAGAAAATACAAATTTTTTCTATATTATTGCAGAAGGATGAAGAGGGGCATGAGAAACCCATTTCCTTTTTAGTAAAGCCTTTCAGGGGTCTAAGTTAAAATACTTTATTATGGCGAAATAAGATTTTTCCTTGTAAAACTACCAAAATTTTTAGACCTCGTATTATAAGTTCCAAAATCATAGCTGCTACCTCATATAATGGTAAAGGATATCCTATCCCAAATGGAGATGTTAAGCAATAGGTGTAGGTGGGTGAACAAAATTCAAGAATATGATATGGAGATATAGACTACAAAGTTGGTAAGAGGCTTGGGCTTCTAGGCGATGAAAGAAAGCAATTTACGAGATAGATGAGATACACAATATTGATGAGGATAAGAAATATCCTCATAAAAATTAAGTACCTAAACGTAGTACAAAGACATATTCCACTACCTAAGAATCTTCAATTTTTCTACTCACCTAGACAAAAATCAGAGGAAACTCAAGTTGGTGTCCCAAAATATATTATGACCGATTATGGACTGGGTTGAAGATCTGGAAAAATGTTGAGATGTGTTAGTTTCATGGAGGGTTGTGTGGTGGATATTTTTCGGAAGAGTTGTTTCCCATAAAATCTTAATATCAAACTACTAATGGCCTTCCCTTTCAAAGATGTAGCTCTTCTAGTTCGAAAATGTGAAAGTTGCTGATTCTCAGGAAGGATGAAAGCTTCTAGATCTCTTCCCATATAACATGTCTCAGTGGAGGCTCCATTCAAATAATGGGGATTAGATTTTATAGGTGAAATATCATATTCTTCAAGTGCAAGTCACAAATGGATATTGGTGGCCACTGATTATTTCACCAAATGGGTTGAATCTATCCCTACCAAGAAGGAAACTCATCAAGTGGTTATGGACTTCATCCTTAATCATAAAATTACAGATTCTAAATCCCCACCAAGTTGGTTATTGATAATGCCATGAAGTTTAGAGAAAAACCATTGGAAACAATGTTCCATGAGTATGGCATAACCCTAGCCTATGCATCAAATTACAATCCCCAAGGAAATGGGTAGGAATAATCAAGAAACAATAACCTACTCAAAATCCTCAGGAGAACATTAGAAACAAATAAAAGAAAGTGGGGTGAGCATATCAAGTTTGCACTATGGGATGAAAGAGTTACAACTAAAAGATCTACTAGTAAGATCCCTTTTGAATTAGTTTATGGGGTTCAATCTATTTTTCCCCTTCACTTGCAACTCTCTTCGTATCAGTTCATGCAATGGTGTCGGAGGATGGGGAAGGAGTAAATCCTTATGAATCCAGAATCAACTAGATTAATGAGTTATATGAAGTAAGAAGGTATTCTTATCAAATACATGTTAAGGGAGAAGCTCAAGAAAATATTTGACAAAAAGGTTACTCCAAGAAATTTTCATGTTGGAGACTTGTTTCTATTATGGGATAAAGAGGCATGAAGATAAGGGAAAACATGAAAGATTTGATACCCTACTGATGAGGGCTTACTCCATCGACATTAGGATTAGAGACCACACCTTCTTCTCAAGATAATTTCTAGAATTTTATGTCAATGGTAGGCATCTCAAGCACTTCTTGGACTAAATCAAACATCTAGGTGATTTTTTTCTATGTATAGTTTTATTGTTTGTTTTAATTTCCTCTTTTTACCTCATTCTTTCTACATTGATCGTGTTTTGTTCATTGTCATTATACTTAGGACATGTTATGTATCCATTTAAAATGACATGTGTATTTTTCCTCATGACTCCTTACCCAATGGATTAGGCACCTAGTCTTTATTTTGTGAAATTTTGTTTGTGGTTCTTGTGGAACCCATAGGAGGTTCCCATCCCCAAGTTGGAGCCAATTTTGGTACTCATTCTCCGAGCCCATATCTAAGAATGGATTAACTCTTCTAAAATTTTTCCTTGTCTTAAAATATCTTCTTTCGCATAGGTTCATTCACCACATAAATTATTTTTTAAACATGGATTTGAAAATCACAACGAGCTAGTACTTGTTTAAACATGGCCATATTATTTATGTACTAACTCTTTTGGGACATTCTATGAAATGATAATGGTTTGGTAATTTCAAAAGGCATGAGGATTGAAGTTCATATCAATGATCACGGATGTGTGATCTTTCAACGGTGGACCTTTATTCCTCCTTTAAAAAGTTACAATCGATGCTTAAGTACAAAATGTAAATTTACCTCCGGCAGCACTAAAAGGGTAATACTAGCGATTGCAAATGAGTCAGTGCAAGTTACGCCTGGAGAGGGCTTGAATTTTATGTGTATAATATGGTTTGGATGTAAAATATATTCTATGATCTATGATAGATGTTTGAGCGAAGAACATAAGTTACATTTTGTTAAACAGTTCACATGTCTTTATGTAAGGTTCCACATTCTCATACATGTCTATCAAAACATTACAAATGATGCCAAGTTTCAACCTTATACATTAAATTTTCTCTACATTCTTATTGACAAGAAAAGGATTGACCTGTTTGGTGAGATTTTCAAAGAGTTTGAGACTGTCTACAACAAACTGACCGACACAGAGTTGGCAGTTGTGTCTTCTGTAGTCAAGCTTGAGAATCAGATTTCTCTTGGTCCTTCACAAAATCAATGCAATGTTTTTTGTCGATTTAAGTCATATCTTCTGCTAGAGTGTTTCCATAATGGCTTGCTTAAATCTGTTAGGCCACAATTCATCTATTGTTGTCCTGCACTCTTCCTCTGACATAGGAGTTCGGGATTCTTCTACATGAGCAACACCTCTGTCAATAATAACCTGATCATGCCTTGCTTTCTTCAAGTCCTTTTGCAATGATGCGTACAAGTTTTGAGCACTCAAACTGAGGGCAAAATAATAACATGTAAAGTTAAGCCATCGGAATTTGACACTTTCCAGCAATGCCTTCTTCAAAGTAACTTTTGGGCCTTGGCTTATGTGATGAATAAGTGGATAAATCATTAATGGTTTCATTCTTTAAACTTTAAATTTTAAGTCTTAGTTTATTGAATTATTCATGTTATATTTGTAAATTAATAAATTATATATATGTTTTATTAGTCGTTCCCATGCCCGGCCCAAAAATTCCGTTCCTACGTCCCGACGTCCTCCGTCCCGGAGTCTTAGGTAACCATGCATATAATATTAATCATGCTTTTTTTTAACATTTCCAAAGGAATCCATGGTAACAAATGAATGAATACTTTTTTTGCTTGATTAAATTTATGTCTACATTTTGAGAAAGATTAAATTTTTCAAATGAGATTGGTTAAAACAAAAACATCAAGTTTTATGAGGTAAAGTTTATACCTTTGGTCACAGGAAAAAATAACAAGAAGAAGATTCAGAGCTCAGAAGAAAATATCTGAAACAAAAATCAAAGATCGGGAGCAGGAATGAAGCTATTACATGAAGATGAGATATCAATGTGTTCAGAGACCCAAAAGCAGTTAATGAAACTGCAGCTCATTAAAGAACACAGTCAAATTGAATATGACAACAAGACACTTGTCCACCTATTCTTTCGGTTTTTTTGAATTTAATTTCTCTGTAAAGGAATAAGACGTCAATTTAGTCACTTCAATTATGAGCACCAATGACATAGGCAAGAAAATGTTTTTATCAAATTTTTAAACTGTGAAAAATTGTTGAGAAATTTTGAATTCATGGAAACGAAAAAAATAAACCTATATTCTAAAATAAATTTTAGACAAATAAATAATGATTAAAAGAATCTTTGTATGTATCACACATTATAATACTATGTGGGTTCTTTTGGTTTTTTCCTGTAAAAAAGTATCATTTAATGTATTAAAAATACAAATACTCCACATAGGCCACGAAATCTTCCCTTACGATTGGAAAATAAGTCAACTTTAAAAGCAAACCTTTCACCAAATTTTACATTTACGAAATTTAAAAAAAAAAAAAAAAAGTGCTATAATTTTGACCTAAAGTTTTGCGTAAGTCATACTAAAATTGACGGGACTTAAGGGTGACGGTCTTTGGGATAAATCTCGTCCAGTGACACGGATAGCATTGACACTCGCCCGAGCCTAGGTACCTAATTTCAGTTTAGCACGTAACTGTGAAATCCTTCATTTTAAATTGACACGATTTCAAATCTGTAATGTCGTTTTGACTGAGTAAAGGTTGGATATTATATTGGGTCTGTTAAGGAAGTGACACTAGATATCAGCGTCATGACAAAACTGAAAAAGCATGTCCCTCAAATCCAAATGGATGTCTAAATTTTTCGTTTTCAAGGAATTACAAAAATATCTAAAATCCGGCACCCTATAGAGTTCAGCCACCAGAATTTGACACTTTCCAGCAATGCCTTCTTCAAAGTAAACGCCTCCGGTGAATTAAAGAAATAATCACGCTTGCGGGCTCTCATACGAGTACAAAAATCATAAACATAATTATGCAATGTTAATGTTTTCCCCATGCATGAAATATGGGATTTTACCGAAACGCAATAGCAGGCTTGCACTTGCACGAAACATATGCAACATAGTCAACAATCAAAAAATTATAAGTTAGACCCCATAGCCCGATGGAAGGAATATTAATGGAATATCAGGAAAGCAGAAATCTTCGATCATAGAAAAATATATCATGTGAATATTTCTAATGTTACCGCATCCCTTCCCTCGGTACGAAAATATAAAGACACATGGAAAGGTAACAGATTCTCGAAATAAGGTTTCATGTAATAAAGGTTATTAATGTTACATTCATGTATGATGTTCCATGTTCCTTGAAATCCACAAACAATACATGCTTGACATATAAATAAATAAAGGCCATAATGGCTTGAAATATAAATAAATAAAAATGGAAAAGGTCAAGTGGCATTTGTGCCATTAATGAAGCCATGGGGGAATTTATATAATTCAAATACAGAAGGTAGAAGCCTCATTCCAAGTTTAAATTATCAAACTTTCTAAACTCTCTAGCATGTAAAGGATTTGAGTGAGTTGGAAAAAATTCTTCACATATGGATAGAGTAAATGAATGTATAAAAACAATTAAGTGCATATGCCCGATAATTCTCTCGAGTCATGTGTATGTTTTTAGTTGGTCATTAAAATATAAGAATTCTCTGGAAAGGGTTTGAAATTTTATTTTTGCGTTGTTTGTTCAATCCTTTATAGAAAGGTAAGATGAAAACTATCCCAAATCCCACATCAACGAACTCTTGTGTAACATATTTCTTTGATTCAATTATAGATACAAATTTATATGGGGAAGATTTAGCATAATTTAATTTGATACTAGAGACCCCAAGTTGGAATAACACAATGAGGCTAATTGATGAGAGTGGTCTTTCTTTAGCTACTTCTTTCCCTTTCGAATTATATCCTAAACCGGTCCTGGACATGTGCTTGAAATTATAATCTTGCATCCTAGGAGGCTAGGGAAAAAAATTGGTGTGTTGGTTTTATCTCTAACAGCTTTCATCAATTGATAAAATGTTAGGGCTCTCAGATTTAACCCATGTGGCCAACATCAGTGTCAAAGAAGGGGAAGAATATTGGGCCCAAAATTCTGGTGACTTGTTGAAAATTGTAAATGAGAAGTGGTTGTTAAAACCTAAGGCATCACTCACCAGATTCCCAAAAAAGTAGCTCGAATAAAATTCAAAGAGGAATTTGGGGATTGTATAACTTTACTAAACCACCTTGTTGGAAATGAATCTGCCCTGTTCTTCCAAGAATGGATGTGCATGTTTATATTACTCATATTGTCACCACAAGCTCCCATCCATTGGGGGACTTAATCAGTGATTCTATCCATGACCAGATGATACAAGTAGGTGTTGTAGCTAGGGGAGAATCAGCTGATGTCCCAGTATTTTACATGACCTCTTACTTGGTGTATAATATAGCATCCCACAGGCCATTCCCAGGGTTAAGGTGTGAAAAGGATCCCAACATTCATAGAATATATGATGTATATCCCCAGACTAAATTTATCAAATTATAGAGAACAATTTAGGAGAGTAATTGATGCCTTTTCCTCTCCAATAATATATTTGTTCTTACCTATATGTAAATATGAGAGAATGACCCCTGAAGTGAAGTGAAGCATAATAGGATGGGGATGTTACTTCATCTAGTTCCCAACTTTATCTTACATTAGGGTGAGTTGTTTCACATGAGCCCTATTTCTATTAAATAGGAATATGGATGACAAGTGGGTGTTATTGGAGTTGTTCAAACAATTTTTATATGTTCATAGAATTTTGGCAACCAAGCACAAGCCCAACATTAAGTTTCCAATCAAAATTGGTAGATACACATGCCCAACTTTGATCAAGGAAAAATTGGTTGAAGCAGAGATGAAAAGTTACACTATGGAACAATTTTCTCCAAGGGGAAATTATGATATCAAGTGGCTACTACACCAAGTAGGAGGATCCTCCCTAGACCATGAGTATCATTATGAATATTATTGGATGGATTATAGAGGAGAGGAGGATGTTAGGTTAAGATATCATTCTGAATGTCTTTAACCAAAATCATTGACTATAAGATAACAATTTTCCCAGAAGGGATTGTGGATAATGAGGACCAACTAGTCATAGATATGCTCAAAAATGATATTGAAAATCAACTTTCCCCCTATAAATTAAGGCAACTAAGGATATGAATTATTTACATCATACGAATGCAATTGTTATGAATATAACCCTCATTTGGTTGTTTGATAAAACATTTTGACCTTATTCAATAAAGTACCATTTTTCTAAATGAGTATAGGGTTAGTGGTATAATTGAAGATGTATTACCACCTTGTAGGAAGGGCAAAAGAAGAGTTTAAGGAAATCCCAGGACTCTATTTCACATCCCCACTTACTTCCCAAACCATAGATGAGTTAAGTGCCAATGTGAGTAAAACTAGAAAATCTTTCTCACAATTGGCACAAAGGGTTGAGGACCACATGAGAAGAATGACCCCTCTTGTTGTCACCTTATCCAAGTTGTCCCAACTAGTTCATCAATGTATCAAGTATATTCTTCCAAGGGTTTTTGTTAAAGGTAAGAGAATAAACACGATTCAAACATCCAAAGAAATAATAATTTGAGAATAAAAACTAAAATAATACCCAAATATGAAACCTAATAATACCTAAGTGTAAAGAGGGTTAGAAAAAGAGTTAGCCTTAGCTGATTTTTAGAGGTTGTTATGGACTATGTCACAGTGGAGACCATGAACAAAATGAAACTATCATCACATATGATCTCTAAAAATTACAGATATCGAGAGTAGATTTGATTGAAATCGGGTGCACCTGGAGAGGGATAAGGGGTGCACCAATGGGTGCCTAAGTGCATTATAGGTGCCCTAGGTCTATAGAAATGGTTGGAACCTATTTCCGATATGGTCATGGGTATGTCGCACTTATTCACTTCTTGTCATGTGTATGTTTTTGAACTTCATTGATATCGATGTAAACTACAATGGATAAATCACCTACAAAACCCCAAACAAAGCATCAAAACCCTAAAAAATAAAGATGCATATGAAGGGTTCGACTTTCCTCAACTACCAAATTGATGGACTTATCACTAAGCATTACACTACATCTCAGACCCAATGTAGTTCTAGGTGTGTGTGTGTGTGTGTGTGGAATTGTGCCCTAGGTTTCTCTTGTGCCAGTCACACTTTGTGAGTAAGCAGAGCAAGTAACTAGATGTAGAATGTAAATAATGTGTGCATGGAAAATAATAAACTCCCCTCCTATGAAGTGTGATGCAGATGAACCAACCTTTTGTGCCTTGTGATGGAGCTAGATGGATGTAAATGGAGCTATAGATGCCTTTGATGGATGCAACCTTAGGTGGAGATAGTAGATGCTTAGTGTTTGGTCCTTATTATGATCACATAACTTTATATTTATATGATTCCTTGCTTAATTTTGTAATTAACCCCAAAAATTTTAACTACTAAAAATATAAGATGCTCAAATGGCTAGAAAGGACCCAAAAAGTGTGACCAAAGTACAAAGAGGACAAGGGCACCCAGAGGGGATGAGGGCACTGGCGCTTGGCATCTAGGGGTGCCTAAGTGTCCCGTAAAAGGATAAAAAATGCTGAAAGTATAAAAAGATAATTGGGAAAATAAAGGTGCAAGACTAAAATAGCAATAAAAAGAAAAAAAAGATGGCCAAAGACATGGGTTAATTAGTACTTTTCTTACTTAGGAATCATGCAAATAGTAGTATGTGATCGAGACTAAATAATGACTCAAAGTGCATGATTTTGTGTCTACATTTTCCCCCACTTTATGTTGGTGAGAAGAATGCTTGGTAACATAAAGTAGATAGAGATGCATACCTGATATCCATGTAGATTGATGTAGAAAGTGTGCCGAGGGACTAGAAAAAGTGTGGAGTGATAAAAATATGGAGCGTGGAGACTAAAGATGCCAAAATGTAAAAAGGTGATGAAAATGAACCTAGGGTGGAAACATGTGTGTAAATGTCAATGTGTGTGATGTGTGTGATGTACCTATTTGTTGATGTGATGTGTGTGATGTTTTTGATGTTGATTTTTCTTCCCATACATATGGACCTACAAAAGAGAAGATGATCAAGTAGTCAAATACACATGTATATGATAAAAATGTGTGTAAAGAATGCATGTATGTGTGTAAAAATCATGTAAAAGTATGTAAAAAGAAAATGTTGAAAATGTGAAAAAGGAACATGTGCACTGATCCATGATGAGAAAAGAGTGTAGAAAGGATCCTGTAAATGTTTGATGAAGTGTGAGTTTTTTGGGTGATCTCATGCCACTGGCCAAAGAAGTATAGGGAGGAAAGTCTTATTTATCCTCCAACCTTTAACCGCTTCTTCCCAAAACTGTAGAGATCTTTGTACTGTCTAGTTTTTGGGTGATCTGATGCCATGGAAGAAGTAGTGTAGAGAGAAAATTCTGGTGTTATCCTCCAACCTTTAACTACTCCCTGTAAAAAAACACCACTAGATGATGTGTACTAAATGCATGTGCTAAGGACAACCTTCCCTAAAAATCCATTGTGTATGAGTTTTGTAGACTATGTGTTGAACCCAATCACTGTGTAACTACCCCTGGTTATAGGCACTCCAAGAAAGGCATCATTATATACTAAGGACCCAAGTCTGATTTTAAGCCCAACTATGTTGTATATATGTGTCATATGTTATATGTATAAATGTGTAAATGTGTGTGTAGGGGTGATTGATTCACCAAAATGATGCCCCCTCTTTGGGAACATGTGACATCACATGAGAGGAGTATGTGGCCCCCAAAAGAGGACCAACCACTAAAATTGTGCCCTACAGGGGAAGGGGATGTGCTTGGTAGAAACCAAGGCACATGCAAACAAGTGGCTAGGAAACAAGTGTTAGTACAAAAAAACATGCATGTAGAAAACAAGTGTAAGCTACGAAGACAATGTGTAAGTAGATAATGTAAACACCCAAGAAGAAATGTAGACCATGAAAAAAGTGGGTTGTAAACATGGGACACCACTCACGGTGTCACAAGACAATCAAGGCCAATGAAAATCCAAAAGCATATACAAGTGTGCACACAAGACAAAGGAAAATCCCACAAACAATGGCATATAATGACAAGAAAGTACAAGTAATATAATAAATAACCATGGAAACAAGTAGTCCTACATAAAAAAATGTTGCACATGAAGCACCCATTAGCATGTTAGAAAGATAAAAAAAGTATGTCAAAGTGTGTATAATATGATAAAGTAAAGTGTTATGAAAAAAATGAAACAATAACACCTATAGTAATGTATGAAAGTGGATGCCCCAGAGCCATTGTGGGACTGGTACTAGGTATTATGCACCAAGCATCCATGTTGCATGTAATGGACCTATATAATCTATGATCACAACTAGAAAGCAAGTGAACGTGCATGTGTGTATGATAAAGATAATGACATACAAGATATCTATCTAGCATGTGTAATAAAGTGAACATGTACAAGTAAATGTAAGAAAGAGTAAATGCAACCAAGATATGCAAGTATGTTGTGGATGGATGGAATGGAATGCAAAGTGAATGATAGGAGCCACATGCCCCCAAGTGAATGGAATTATATGCTAATGAGGTTCATTTATTATGCCCCCTCAATAGTCAAGAATGAACCATAAATGAGAGTGTGTCATCAAGAAATGGTCAAACTATGTGTTGTGTATAGTGTGATGTGATGAATGTGTAGTGATGATATGTGACCTAGAGATGAGGTGTGAGAATGTGTGATGATTTATCCTAAAGTGTATATCACAAAAGATAAATGGAAGAAGTGATGATTTATCCTAAAGCGTATATCACTAAAGGATGCTAGAGAAGTGATGATGTAGCCTATGGCGTATATCACTAATGGATGCAAAAGTGATGATGTAGCCTAAGCATATATCACTAATGGAGGAATGTCATGATAGAAAGATTGGAAATGGTTGAATGTGTGAGTGTGATGAGGTCCATTTGATTTGTATACCCTCAACAATCTAGTATGGACTATGAGACTAGAGTGTGTCATAGGGTAGTGAGTGCATAATGTGTATAAGTAGATGTGTAAAAATGTGTGAATATGTGTAATAGATGTGGTGATGAGAAATTTCATGTGATGTGTAATGTGTAGTGTGTAATGTAGGATGTATAGTATGTAATGAAGATGCATAGATGAGATAAGATGTGTAGATGTATAGTAAATGTAAGATATAAGATGTAAGATGTAGGATGTATATGTATGTAAGATGTGTGAAGATGTGTGATGTGTAGTGTCTATTGTGTAGTGTGTGAGGTTCATGTGTATAGTATGCCCTCAACAATCAAGTGTGAACCAAAGCACAAGAGTGTCATCGGGTAGTGGTGATGTATATGTGTATCAAGATGTATGAGTAAGGTGAGTATAAGACACATGTCAAAGCTAGGGGGTGATATAGATGTAATGCCCCCAAGTGTGTAAGATGAAGAAGTCAATCATGTAATGTCATCTAGAGGTCATCGTTGTCATGGTCAAAGCCAAATGAACAAGCATCGAGAGACTTGGTAAGAAATGGTGTCGGGTTGATCATGTAATGAGCCATTATGATGTAAGTTGTACATACCCATGGCATATTCCTCATCAGTAAAGGGTGGTAATGGACACCCATGTGCATACCAATGAGTGAGATTTGTGTAGAGCCAAGAAAGGAACTATTGCAAATGAACACATGACCAAAAGGCATGGGAAATGAGATATCATATGATCAGGATCTAGGTGCCCCCAATGTAATCAAGCCATGATTTTCCTAATGTAAGTGGTGAAGAGCAAGGGATTTTGCAAAAAAAAATATGAGGTGAAAGAAACACATAGACCATAAGTGGTAATAATGTGAATGAATCCATGATAAAGATGAGAAGAATGTGGTGGAGGATAGAGATCTTCAAAAGAAAAACCTAGTCAAGTCAATCCATCATGTGTACATATTGTGTCATCACAAGTAGGATCGAATGGAATATGCTCCCAATAAGAATCATTCATGAAAAGAGTGCATGTGAAAGGAGGTCATACTGGTGGAGGCGGCACATGAGAAGGTGGAGGAGCTAGAGTGACATCCGATGTAGGAACATGCCCTAATAAAAAATCATAGTAGTAGTAGAAGCAGGGGGAGGTGTAGATTTGGTATAAAATCTATCATGCAAATGGACCTTCAAGTGGTGGTAAATGTGGTAGCTCATCTATGGGTTGCGGGTCATCAGTAGTGTCAGCTCTTGGAATAGGAAGTGTAGTATTTGGATCATGGTCATAATATTTGTATGGATGATGATCACAAAGAATAATATACTCGACACCCTCATGTAGAAATTTGACACAATGATGCATGGTAGAGGAAACAAACTTGCATGGCATGGAGCCATGGCCTACCAAGTAAATAATTATATGAAACTGAAAGTCAATGACAAAAAAGATTGTGTTGAGATTTTTGGCCCTACAATGATGATAGGTAAAACAATGTGACCTACGCATGGATGAATAGAGCCATCATATGCATGAAGAGAGAGACATGATGGACTAACATTAATAGCCAAAAGACCAATATTTTCAAGGAATGACATGGGACATAGATTAAGTTCAGATCCATTGTTATTAAAGTATACTTAATACCCATATTGTAAATGTGAATCATGATATGCAAGGGTGGATCATTATCAAAAATAGAAAGATCAACATGAGGATTAGATGAAAGAAATATGTTGAGAAAATGCATCAACAAAATAATTATATACGGAGTTTGGATGCATATCAACAGAATGTGAGTAGTAGTAAGGAGATGTTGGACTCTATGTCTTAAATCAAGGATTGGAAAGAAAGAAGTCATTAATTGAGATACTCATGATGATAAAGAACAAAAGGATCCTAATAACATGTAGATCGAATCGGGTTCACCAAAAATGATTAAACTAAAATGTAATATAATAGCCTAATCTAATGCAAGTTTGCTAGTAAATAAATGAATAATGAAATACTAAAATAATACCCAAGAAAACTAAGCTAATAAAAATATGAAACCCTAATGTGCAAAGAGGGTTAGAAGAGCCTTAGCTGATTCATAGAGGTTGTTGGACTATGTCACAGTGGAGACTTGGTTGAACAGAGATGGAAATCATCACACGAATCTAAAATTGTAGATTTGAGTGATTTGTTAGGGGGTGCACTGAGAGGGATAGGGGCACCTATGGGTGCCTAGTCTAATTTTGGGTACCTAGGTCTCTGTAAAAATGGTCAAACCTCCTTAGATATGGTCACTAGGTGTCTGCACTTCTTCACTTCTTGTCATGTGTATGTCACTTGAACTTCGTTGATGTCGTTGTAAACTTGCAATGGATAAATCACCTACTGCAAAACCCCAAAAAAGCATCAAAACCCTAAAAATAAAGATGCATATGAAGGGGTCGACTTCCTCAACTACCAAAATGATGGACTTATCACTAAGCGTTGTACTACATCTCAGACCCAATGTAGTTCTAGGTGTGTGTGTGTGTGTGTGTGTGGAATTGTGCCCTAGGTTTCTCTTGTGCCAGTCACACTTTGTGAGTAGCGAGAAAGTAACTAGATGTAGAATGTAAATAATGTGTGCATGGAAACAATAGACTCCCCTCCTATGAAGTGTGATGTAAATGAACCAAATTTTTTGTCCCTTGTGATGGAGCTAGATGGATGCAAATGGAGCTATATATGCCTTTGATGGATGTAACCTTAGGTGGAGATAGTAGATGCTTAGTGCTTGGTCCCTTATTATGATCACATAAATTTATATTTATATGATTCCCTTTCTTGAATTTCATAATTAACCCCAAAAAGGATGACTACCAAAAATATAAGATGTTCAAATGGATAGAAAGGACCCAAAAAGTGTGACCAAAGTACAAGTGTGATTTTGTGTCTACATGTTTGTCCAATTGTAACATGGAAAAAGGAAGATTGCGCCACTCTAATTAGAACACATGAGCATCAAAGTATGAAATGGATAGAGAATGAATAAAAACATCCTATGGTTAAGTAAAGTAATGGTGACTTGCAAGAAAATGTTGAGCAACACTAAGCCATTAACGAAAACCCCATTCTTGATGTGGGAGGTTTAAGAGAGATAAAAGTAATCGAGACAACAAAAGGAAAATAAATGTGCACAAAATCACCTAAATCAATTGTAAATTCATTCTCCCATAGTAGGAATCAAGAAGGATCATCTCTTCCCACTAAATAAAATGAACAAAGGTTATTATACCTATCTTAAGTAAAGAGACCACAATGGACCACACCCCAAAGTCGGGTATTGTGCAATTCCATGTAACACGAGTCCAACCTACCAAAGAAGTATCATAGCTCACAAACTTGAAGAAAAAACATGGGATATACACAATTAGCTAAAAGTGTAGAAATGGAAGTTGATACACAAGTGGTCCCTCATATACCTCAACCAATGGTTGTAGCACCAACAAGGCCATTCATACCTAATGAGGAACTACCTCTCGGTGGATGGTTGGAATAATATCTCCCCCACAAAGAAGAAGGTGAGAGTATAAATAAACACAAAATCACTAATGAATAATGCATCTTCAGGATCATCTAGGCCACCTAAGAAGGCCAAAACCATGTCTAGGAAATTGATTGGTAATCAAGGAAATAGGTACATCTAGAAGTATCTCTCCACATGAACTTTTGAGAGGAGAATAAAATTTGTCAGATTACCAGTTACTAGGATCCCTTTGGGAAAATAGTCCACAGAGGGACTAAAACATGATCTCCAAGTAGTTTTCCAAGATGTAGTGCAAAAAATTGATAAGGAAAAATAAACAAAAGAGAAATTAGAAGAAAAATTTGATGCTTTTTCTAATATTGTGAATATTTTTTTCCATTTTCCTTCAACTTCACAGAACTCACCTCTAAGATCATGGATACTACTTTAAAAAATGTTGAAGATGTCAATTCCCAGAATACGATTACTAAGGAGTGGGAGAGAAAATTTATTGAGAGGGGCATCATGCCTTAATCAAAATTGGGGCATGTTACAACTATATCAAAGAACATATTGAAGATGACACTAAGTAGATTGAAATATTTCAAGAGGAATTGGACTGATGGAAAGGAATTTTACCCAAGATCGAAGGTATAAATACTATCGGTGAACACATATTGGAAATGAAGGGAATCATCCCCCAAATGGGAAGGAGACCACCTTTGTGTGAAGAGGGAATCAAGATATTAATAGAAATATTAGAAAATGGATTACATATAATCTAGGATGTAAGGAACAAATCAAAATATTAGATTGATGACATTGAATCCTATATAGAAAGGATGCTTCCCATCCAGGATGTATTCCCTTGAAATGATAAGTGCATAACAATTGGTTGAAGGAATCAAGAAACACATTATAGTAGATACTGAAGCCTAAAAGTGTTTGATTACTCCTCCATCCAAAGGATTATGCACTTGGAAAACTATATTGAAATTTTGACTAAAACATAAATAAAAAATGAAGGAGTATCTAAAAATGCATAGATGTCTTCTCTCTCGACAAGAAGCAATTTTATTCTTCCATACGAGTCCCTAAGATGAAGAATTTTTGTTAGACATATTTTCATTAAATATGATGCCTTTAAAGAAAGGATGGAAGAAAAAAGGAAGATGAAGTTATTGAACTTGATAAAGCTTAGGCTCATTCCTTATCTTTCTCTCTTCTCGAAGATTTTCCTTAATTTTTATGATCCTGTGTTTGTATTTTCAAAATAGTGAATTGAAAGAAAAAAACTCAAATAATTAAGGATGAAATAGTTAAATTCAATCATGTATTAAATGTCATGAAAAGTATGTATTACATGTGTATGCAAATAACAAAATGGGGATTTTATAAGGGCCCCAACCCACATAATTTATAGTACAATTTTTGGATATACATGCATGAAATATTTTTACAACTTGTGTTACATCAATTTATAACAAAAAAATCCTCTCTAAAGGTGGGGAGAGGAGCCAAATTTTTATTTTTTCTATGCTCAAACTCTTTGTGGTCTTGAGCACCAAAAACATATTGCACATAACCGTATAATCCCTAAGACATGCCTTTGGCCATGAGCTCTTTGATGCTCATTTTTCACCATCCAAAATTTTAGTTTTTTTTTTTTTTCTTTTAAAAGAGAATGCCCACTCCATGCGATTATCCCCACTAGTCAAATATGTTTTAGTACCATGATGAGAGCCAACCTTGGATGTTGATGTAATATTGGGTGCACCAACTGACCGATTGGGGTTGTTTCGACACTTTTTAAGGAAGGTGGAGATGTCATGAAACTTATTCGGAAGGGAACTTTACAATGTCACTCCTTCGAGAATGGTAATTCTCTTTCCATCTTAGCAAAGAAGGTGAGAATTGAATCCATATTCTTTCGGGGCTTATTAATAGACAATGGTGTAGCTTGAAACATTTGAATTTCACTATTCATTACTTCAAGATTGAAAAATGTAGACTACACAAAAATTGACTTGTTGGTGATAGGAGGCCTAAATTAAATCCAGTCTTTCAAATTATCGGGTTGAATGTAATATTCTAGGAAAAAAAGATGATGGAACAAAATTTGAAATATGGAAAATAATGGGTTCATCTTGATGAGCTTTTGTATTAAAACTGCTAGCCGCATAATCCAAGGATTAAAAGGTCCAGTGGCTCATCCCGATATTCAATATTGATTAACATTATGATAAAGGCCTCATTCGGGTCCGATAGATTGAAAATTGATTGTAAATCTTTTGAATAAATTTTAGAAAACTTTTCTCCCAACTCCAATGTTTCCATTACTTAAAATAATTATCATTAAGTCTCTCACAAAATGGATTCAACCTAATACAGGATAAAACCCGCAAAGATATGAGAAGAAGATAGGATTTATAGAGCGTTGAATTAGGGAGAATTTTGTGAAGAACGTCATGTTGATATCAATTTCAAAATCCATTTGAATGGTTGGCACGAGCCATAAGAAATAAATGTTGGGTGATGCCAATTAAATAGTAATATTTTGGCTCGAATTAAGTTTCAAATGAAGAGAATAACTTTTTTAGATGAAAAATGTTGTAGTCATCTAATTCTTGATGAATGTTTTCCACAAAAGGAAAATAAAAAGGTTACAAAAAAGGAGAAATATTTTATGATTACCATGAGCACACACATAATAAATCATAAAAGATAAAATAATTCGATGATGCATAAAAATAAATGTTTGATGAATATCTATGTTTGAACTAAAAATAGAATTAGGTTGACAGGAAACAAAAGGAATATTTTTAGTTCAAAGATATTTTTCTCACACTCATCTGACAAAGTGGGATTTCATTAATGTGCCTTCTTATATTTATTCCAAAAACTTTTTTTTGGGGGAAAATGGTATTCAAAACAAATTCATAAAAAATGTAGAAATATGAGGGCAAGTCCTCATATGAAAAGGGGTTGGTTTTCTATTTGATAATTTGAAAGAAATTAATGTAACTTTGCATGTTTCCATTTTCTTATATGGAATACATATAAACTTTGAGTTTTCAAGTTTTTTGTGTCAAGGTGGTTATATTGTACAACCATTGGCAAACATTAATGGCATTTAATTCATGTCCCCTTGTTAAGAAATTGAAATTTTGAATGAAATATATGCTTATGATTGTAGTTTTGTGTTTTGGATCTTGTATGTTGAAATATGATTAATGAGTTACAATTTTTACTACAATTTTTATTTATTGATTCTATATGTAGTACACTAGATCATATTTTTAGTAAGTTGCATCTGTTTGGCCACTAAATATTATCCTTGTAGCATTTACTTTATAATATATGAGTGGTTATAAAACCAAGTTGCAACCTCTTGGTTAAATGATTTTTTTCATTCTTTGAGTGTATCTTTGGCATATGAGAATATGATAAATAAATAACTCATTAGGATTCTTTCATAAGATCTTATGTTAAGTATTTTAAAGATTGTCTTGAAAACATTTACAAATTTAGTATTAATGAATGAAAATATTTTTATTTAATTATTTTATATAGATAAAATTTGGAAAATGATCAAAGGGCCATATATAAAGAGATATTACAATGATATATCATAGCCAACAAAAACATCTATAAAAAAACTAGCCAAAAACATGAAACTAGCTCGAGTCAAAAAGGGTTTGACTCACCCAGAGCAAGCAGAAAACATGACCATACAAACTTTGTTAGAATTTAGAGGATTCTAATTATTACAACTTTAATCAACCAATGCATTTGAATATTAACATAAACCATAAAACATTAAATGTTAAACATTATGTAATATAATAAATAAAATTACATAACATATTAATTAAGTAATAGATACCAAAAGTAAGAACACAAAGGTGACACATGTTTATAGTGGAAAACCCCAAATAGGGTAAAAACCACTATGAAATAACCTTGTACTTTCTCGAGAAATAAATTTACATCTAATAAATTTCACCTCCTCATTTCAACCCTAATCACAATGGTAAAATAATATTGATTTGATATTTCATTCGAACATATCAAATGAGGACCTAAAGTTCTTTTATATTAGGTGATTGGGTATGTCTCCCGACCCACATTTTCAACCTTATCAATTGACATTTATACCTAGGTTTATAATATTTAATATTATAAATATAATCATTTCATGATATTAAATATTTAATCGATAGTATATACCTAGGTTAGGATATTTAATAATAGAAATATAAATATCTCATATTATTAAATATTAACCTATATATTAGTGATGGACCCATATACATTAAGGGTTGGCAGGACCACTTAATCACTATGTTCTAACACTCCCCCTTAATGTTAAGTGGGATAACATAAAATATGCCAATAGATTACTTGCTCTTGGTACACTACGGATTTATAATCCTTAAACCATAATGAGTTTAAGGCTAGCGTATCGGTTGAAAGAATTATAACACCTTCATCATACTCAAGCTACATTTTTGTACAAAAAAGGATTTGGAATCCCAAATATCATCCCACGATCAATGGATAAGTATGATTTGTGAGTTTTACATGTTCTCACAGGTTCTCATAAAAGGTTATTGAACCCAAGAATATAGGAGCCTTTTTTAACCAAGGACCTCCTTAACAATATGCTTTATCTAGATGTTTTACCAAGAACTCAATATTACTAAAGAGTTTATTGAATACCACCTTTAATATCTTTCTACACTTATTTCTAAAAAGGAATCCGAGGAAGTATACATGCTGGAAGGTATTTTTACACTTTCCCGAAGGTCTTTTTAAAACTTTCCCAAAGGTATTTTACAAATTCTTGGAGGTATTTTTATAAAACCTAAGTTCCATTAGGAGGTAACATTGTCATGCACACTCCCCTCAATGGAAACTCCAACAATCTAATTTTTCATGAAAGTGACAAAACTTTGTTGCATTCGGGGGGTTTTGTGAAGATGTTAGCAACGTACTCTTGATCGGCACACAAACTTGAGATCTATCTCACCACTTAGCACCTTCTCGCAAATGAAGTATTTATGTATCTCAATGTGAATCATCCTCTATTGTTGTACTTGGATTATGTGAAAGAGATATGGTGCTTTGGTTATTGCAGAAAAAGGAACATTGTCTTCCTTCATCTTTATCTTATTGAATAACCTCTTTAGCCATAGAGCCTCTTTTGCAGCTTCTATTGCACTTCTATACTCAACTTCAGTTGAAGAGATAAAAACTTGGTTTTTTTTTTGCTACACCAAGTAATGACACCTACACCAAATTTAAACATATAACCAGAAATAGATTTTCTATCCAATACATCACCAACATGATCAAAATCACAAAATCCATATAAGTTAGCATTTTCATTCTTAGTATAATGCAACCCATAATTGATTGTTCCTTTAATATATCTAAGAATCATTTTTACAAGATTCCAATGATCTCTATAAGGTTCCTGCATAAACCTAGAAGTAATTTCTCTTTTGTATAGGAAATATCTAGTCTAGTTATAGTTAGATAAATCAAACTACCAACTAACTGCCTAAAAGTAGGATCATCTTTTTCACATGTAGGCTTATGATCAATATTTAGTCCAACTTCCATTGAAGTATAAAATGGTTTACAATCAATCATAATAAAGTTTTTCAATACATTGGTTGCATATTTTGTTTTAAAAAAAAAAAAATAGAATGAAATATGGTCATACAATGATGTGAGAGACCTAACTCATTCATTTTGAAGTACTGTTTCAATTTCTATTTAATCTTATGAATTAAAGCAGAATCAAGTCATCACAAGTCATAAGCAAAACATATATACATATAATGATAATATAAGAGCCTTCTTGCTTAATGAATATATTATTTTCAAAAGAATAATTAACAAAACCCAACAGTTTAAAGAAGGAAATAATTTTCACATACCAAGCTCTAAGAGCTTATTTTAAACCATACAAAGATTTCTCAACTTACAAACATAGTTTTCTTTACTAATTTCTTCAAATCCTTTAGGTTGAAACATGTAAAGTTCTTCTTTTAAATCAAAATTCAAAAAATAATTTTTCTTATCCATTTGGTGGATTTTCCACCCAAATTGAGTGGCAATTGCAAATAAGGCCCTAACAATACTCATTTTAGCTCTAGGGAAAATGTCTCAACATAATCAATACCAGTTTTCTAAGTGAAACCTCTAACAACAAGTATAGCTTTATGTTTGTCAATACTACCATAAAATTATATTTTACTTTGTATATCCACCTAGACCTTAAAATATTTCACTTAGGTTCATATAAGGTAATTAATGCATGGTACATATGATGGCTTTTGTTCATTTTCATAAGGTTAATAGTTTGATCTTTATAACATAGATTGAGCCCAATTTAATTTCTTAGCTAGGAAGATAGGAGTTTTAGAAACATTTATAGCATCAAAACATTATCATGACCATTTACTAAATCAAAATAAAAACCACAATTTAGAAGCATTTGATGAAGTAACTTCAAGAGAAGAAGACAACACATGTAGACCTTTCACTAGATTATATCTAGACATTCCATATAAGCTTCGATAATTAACATGTCCTAACCTTTCATGCCATAGTTATAAATTATTCAAACTTTGAGATATAAAAAAATATAGAAGAGAAATCATCATAAATATACAGACCATTTCTTTGAATTCGTTCAAATATTATACTCTCATTACTATCCTTGATTTATAAAGTATCCTTCATGTATGGATTCTAGTTGTGTCAATACCTCTTTCACATGTTTGATATTACCAATGTGTAGAAGGTACTCATCATTCACATTACACAAAATCATAGAAAGATCCTCCTAAATTCATTACAAGAATGCATTTATGCTATCTATAGTTACTTGACAACCTGGTGGGAGAAACCTCGGATCAAAAAACAATCATCTAGATTTTCCTCGCAATAAATTATGTTTTGACCCAAATGTTGTAGTTATTTTCATTCGAGATTTAGGTTTTTAAGACAAATAGTTGGATGTCATTGTTTTCCTGAACTTGTAAAATACACCCCATTATAATATACAATGTACCACGAGTTAGATGCATATTTATCGAAATAAAACAACACTTTTAATAGAATCGAGATCTAAAATTTATAGATCTAAAGAAACTATTTGATCATAACTAATTATATCATTACAATATATATTAATTAACCTCCCATGATCAAAATAATAACCCACAATATATATTAATTATATCATTACAATACATATTAATTAACCTTCCATGAGCCTCAAAGCCAAAATCCTTGCTTCCCAATGAGTCCTAAGGAGCCACAAGGACTTAGAACTAGCTAAAAACCTCCGCATATCAAAGCAGGGCGGTGGAGGAGCCCAAAGAGGAGGAATTGCTTTGGAAAGGGTGGATAGATTAAAAAAGGAGCTTCAAGAGCTCAAAGGGGCTATAAAAACATGAAAAAAGCTAAGGGTAAAAGGATCCTTCAAAGTGAGGAGAAAGAGGGGTTATTGGTGAAGTATTCAAGAAACTACAGTCCCTAGATGACAATTAGGGAATGCTAAAAGCCCGAAATGACCGCATTTTCTGCGCCCTCAAAAGCATTTACAATTTCATTGAGCAACATGTCCACAATGTTTGCAGTTTAAGTGGGATCAATGAGGACATATGGGGCCCTAAAGAGAAAGGGACATTGCAATTGCCGGGCTGATTTACAAGACCCCTCTCGAGGCCACTACCATTGCCTTCTTCATGTCATCATGAGGCTATCAAGACCAAAATTGTGAGCCATCAAGTAAAGGACTGTTGTGATGCTTGTTTTTGGCTACGATGTGGCTATCATCGGGCGGTTCGGAGCTATTTTGTGGTGAGGTTCCTTATGTTGTTTCTCTTTTGGTTCCTTTTGATCTTGCCTTCTTTTCTCTAGATCTTTGTACATTTAGATCCTTTTTCTCCTATATTGTAATATCTCGTCTTTGTTGAGCCTTCCTTGGTTGGCTTTTTTACCCTTCTCTCGGGCTGCTTCTCTCATCTTTACTATACGGCTTTTGAGCCCTTTTATATCTGAGGTATAGTCCCTTCAAAACTATTTGCCCTTAATAAAAAAAAAAAATAACCCACAATATAAATATATCTTCATTATAGCCGTTTATATAAAAATATTTCTAACCATATAGAAGAGAAGAAGAAATTGCTAAGAATGCATAACTTAAAATTTATGAACAACATTAATGTAGGAAAAAAATCCATTTAGCTTAAATTTGACGTCTAAATGACCATCATTATGACATATTTTTAGTCTATTGTGATGGTAATTTGGACGTTAATTTTAACATAGTGAAAGTTTCCTATAATCTACGAGCTTAAATTTGATGTCTAAATGACTGTCATCTTGTCTTATGTTTGTCTCTTGTGTGATAGTCATTTGGCGATCAAAATTTAATAGAGCCAAAACTTGTGTATTTCTAGAATGTGAAATTCTAGAATTTCTTCTTCTTATATAATATTAGGGAGGTTTTAAGACATTATAATAACCTATTATAATTTATAATTTATAAATATATACATTTTTAAAAAAAGAGGTAAATAGTTTATTTAATGTAAATAAAAAACAACATATAGTTCATAGAAATTATAAACTATAGTACTTTTTATAAAAAAAATATAACCCTTATTAAAGGGGTTTAAAGGACATAGACCGGTAAAAAGAATTTTGCAGTGCAGTAGATTTATGAGAGTACAAATTAACTTTGCATATTTTACAGAGTGGATAAGTAATTTCACCCGACCAATAAAATAAATTGAAATCCCTATTATCACAAACCTTGTCTCCTCCATTTACTCTTAATTTTACCGTGCACACATTTGAAATTAGGAAATATTGAAAAATATTTCATATAATTCTTGCAAGCTAAAAACTTTATAACTTTTATGTGGCTATAACTACTAATATTTTAATAAATATTTACCACACTTCACGTGGGCCACCAATAAACTAGTTTTTTTTAAATTCTCCATTTATACCTGGGAATTCCACATTTATACATGAGATATTATCTCATTTTATTCTCCACTCCCATGCTTATATAAAAGAAAACCTTGAAATAGGTTTATTTATATAGTTTTTATAAACTATAAGATTTAAATGAATGGAGCCGCCCCCTACATGGATAAAGATTACTATAGTTTTAAGACTATAGTATTTACATGAATTTATTAAATAAATAGAAATGACCTTATTTAAAGAATGGAAAGAATTTTCCTGCAAATACCAATTCTTCACAAAACACACAATTTTAGTTTGCACAAAAATGGAAAGAATGAGGGCTTGATCATTTTAAATAACCTTTCGGGTTGGTTGGAAAAACACCTTAAAAATTAAATAGAGTAAATGCGATAACTTAGACCTAATCTATTTAATTTAAACCATGCTCCTCGTACTATGTTAGAATTTAGAGGATTCTAACTATTACGAATTTAATCAACCAATGCATTTAAATATTAACATAAACCATAAAACATTAAATGTTAAACATTATGCAATGTAATAAATAAAATTACATAACATATTAATTAAGTAATACATACCAAAAGTAAGAACACAATGACATAATGTTTATAGTGGAAAACCCCAAATAGGGTAAAAACCACTATGAAATAACCTTTTACTTTCCAAGAACCAAATTTACATCCAATAACTTTCACCTCCTCCTTTCAACCCTAATCATAAGGGTAAAATAATATTCACCTTTGATATTTCATTTGAACATATCAAATGAGGACCTAAATTCCTTTTAATATTAGCTAATCGAGTATGTCTCGACCCACCTTTTCACCTTATCGGTTGACACATATACCTAAGTTTATAATATTTAATATTATAAATATAATCATTTCATTATATTAAATATTTAATCGACAATATATACCTAGGTTAACATATTTAATAATATAGATATAAATATAAATATTATTAAATATTAACCTATATATTAGTCATGGACCCATATATATTAAGGGTTTTCCAGACCACTTAATCATTGTATTCTAACGAGAAAAACACCAAAACCAATAAAAAGACCCAACCGGACCAAGGAAAAAAACCACAAGATCTAGTTAGCGACAAGTCCACAAAAATCTCCTTAGGAACTTTTGGCTCGTGTCCTCGAGCTAGGGCTTGCAATCACATCCTTCTTTGGAAGAGTCAAACTCCTCATCAGAACTACTAATATCTAGCATCCTTTTCTTCCCCTTCTCAACTACAACCATCTCCTAAAGTGCATCAACCCTATTAGTGAGCATCTTTAACTTTGCACCCAAATGTTGAGCTCCTCTAATTAAACTCTTGTTCTCAACTTTCACCGAGTAACCACATCCTCAAGAGCTTCAATTTTACTGGAAAAGAAAATTTATCAAGGTATTTCCCTCATTCAACCCCTCTGAAGTGCTCATCTCTAGATTCTACCCAGCTAAAAATTGAAGAGCCACCACCGCATCTAGTTCCTTCTTAGCCTTCTCCTTCAAAACATTAAGCCTACGCTTCGCCAGGAAAAATTCAAGTGTTTTTACCAATCTTCACCATACTTAATCCTAACACTTTTAGTTTCAGGTATTGAAGTGCTAGCTTTGAACAACAAAAGGATTAATCCTTGATGCAAAGGAACCTTTGACCTCTTAGCTTTGAAATCAATCATGACCCTTGAAGCGAATTGAAAAGGTAGAAAGGAATGCTCATCTTTCTATTTCTTCTAAAGTGGTTTAACAACATGAAATGTTGGGTATGGAGATTTCTATACTTCCCATCAAGAGTAAAATACTTCATGATAATAAAACAAACCTCAGGACAATGCCACGAGAGAGAGATGTGAGCTATATTGTCTTCCATGTGGACAATCTTCTCATCAATATCCAAGAAATTGAAGACTTCCTCTTGAAACCTCTTTCTATCTCTAAAAACCTTACACCCAGTGCAGTCCATGTTAGTAACCTTTCCAATCAATTCCTTTAAAACCAGAAGACTCACTCCATGCATAGTCACAACCCCTTTATCCCAAACCTGCGTAAAATCCTTTGATAAATTCTCATCATAACCCTTAAGCCTCTGGAAAAAATGGGTAACACCCCCATTTTTAAAGATATCCCAAATGGTTGAATCCATTTCCAAATATGAATAGGATGAAGGTTCCACCCTAACTCTGTTACCACCCATGATGGAAAAATATTCAAAACCTGTAAAAACCAAAAAAACAATATGCCACTGCATAAATCCAAACTAGAAGTAAAATAATGGATTTGTAGACCCACACAAGTGATAATGAAAATAAGGATTTCTCAGGATCCAAATCCCACACTTGACATTAAATTCACTTTTTAGCATGAAGGAAAACCCTAGTAGATGGTGGCAATTCCACCTCATCTTTCCATATATGATTATGATGAGCCCATACTTCATAAAGGCCAACATGTCCGCGAAGACATTTGCTTCCCGTGATACACATGTTCAATTTGAATCTCCTCAAAATTCAATAATAATTCCCTTATATCTTCCATAATGGAATTTATATTAGCTTGATGTTTTTATTTTCCCTTTATAACATTAATAATGTATAAAGAGTCCCCTTCCACATAAATTTTCCTTAATTGATAATGATTATCCCACTTTAAACCATACAACACCGCATAGGCCTCAACATAATTATTAGTTTTATTGCCAATAGGCATAGCATAGGAAAAATAGAAGGAACCATTTTCATTCCTAATAATACCACCCACACTAGCTAATCCTAGACTACTTTTCGTTGCACCATCAAAATTAAGCTTCATCCATCCAATCATAGGATTTTCCCACTTCACATTAACCCTAATATTCTTCTTCCATAAAGAGCCTGCTGAGTACTCTTCCCAATGCCCAAAGCTTGAATGATTTCATTTTCACACTGAGGAATACTTCTTTCTTCCTTGAATCTAATAATAGAAAGGTTACTAATCAAAGCTCCCATAATCATATTCCCCCCAATTGAAATTTTTTTTTTCCCAAAAATTCTATGATTTCTTTCCAGCCATATTCCCCATAGAAAATGGGGTAATACAAACTTCCAGGATTTTGACAAACACCAAGAAGAAAAGGAACAATTCCATTGTTCATACCAGTCAACAAAAGTCTCGGAAAGACCCAAGAGACCTGAAATAATCTTAGAAAAATTGAGAAAACTTTTTGAGAGAAGGGACATTGAAGGAACAAATGTTGAACAATTTCACTATCAGACTTACACAAAATGCACCTATTTGGTATCATCATACCTTTAGCCTGTAAATTATCAATAGTAAGAATTTTATTTTGAATAGCATGCCACAAAAATAAATTCACCTTTGGGATAAGATCATTTTCCCAAAGATATTTCAGCCAAGTAATTGTATGAAAAACATCACGGGAAATACAACAACCAGTTTTCACAGTACTCACCATCCTTAGTCCCTCCAAATAAGAGCATCCAGTTTAGGTCTTGATGGGATATACACTCCACCCAGATTTGTATTAAGATTTTGAATTTCCTCCTTGATACCCTCATCTTCACCTTCCCATTGAAGAGGTCTCCAAGACCAACCCCAATCAATTCTAATCCAATAGTATATCAAAATTTTGTTTTTATTTAAATGTTGTTCTACTTAATCACATGTTATTTACTTTCTAGGATAACATATTATCATGGTAGTTATTGATGCTTTGTTTCAGAACATCAAACATTATTTACTCACCTCCTTCATAAATCAAACCTATTATACTTTCCCCACACTATCGACCTTCCATTTAACCATCCATTTACCACCATGTTGTTCTATTTCCAAGCATCATTGAAGGTAATTATTCTCACCTAGATTCCCATCAAAATTGATACAAGAACAAGTAAATATTTATCATCTCTAGTAAACTATATTTGATGCATTAAGTATATATGATCTTTATGACAAATCTTGTGAGTGAATATTATACTCATGGCCATATTTAGCTCAAATTGACCCACCATTTTGACAAAATCAAGAAATGATTAAGCAAAAATTTTCCTCCCTCCACTCGGGTTACCCAATGGTTCCTCTCACCTTTGTTTAAGGTAGAACCAAAATCAATGGATCAATTCATCCCCTATGTATGTGTTGCTTAATCATCCTAAGAGCACAGTTATAAAGATAATGTAAGATACCTCTCCGATTCTGAAATGACATGTGTCACAAATATTTCATCCTCTATTCCTTCTTACCCTATGAATGTGTTGGAAAGTCTCGGGGGTGTAAAATTTGGAGCGAACAATAGGTCGAATGGGAAACTTGAGAGAAAAAAACTTTCCTCAAAACAAGAAAATTTGAGTGGGCTCCACTTACAGTCAAGAATCTAAACCACCACCATCTAGAAGCTTGGAGAGTCATTTCTATTTTACAATCATCACATTTAAAGATCCAATGAATTTTTATCTCATACCTGCAATATTTCATCCATTTCTCATGAACTAGTGTTTAAGGAGGGTTTTTGACCTCCTTGCTTCTTCGGAATCATTCATAAATCATAGACTATTATTTAATATCATTCCAAATTTTATATCTTCTTATCTCCATGCATTAACATCCTGAAAGGATCAAGTCCTCATGTAAACTTTGCATGTGCCAACCAAGATGATTTCTCTCATATCGAGCTAAGAAACATGCCTTCTAGAGCTCGGTAAGACCAAAAAACCTCATATCTTACAAAATTATCATCATACGAGACGTGAAATTTTCCCATGACGATATGAAAACCTCTTTCAAATTATCAAATACTCACTTGATCATTATTATCTCTACATATTTTCAACCACCAAGACTTACCTAGCTAGGTCATAGGAATAAGTCATGTTTGGATCAAAATAGAGTAGGTAAACACCATACCTTTTATTAAAATATCTTTAAAAGTCCTACCACCTTTGAGAAAACATGCCTCACACCTTTGCATGTCATCATGGGCCCACATAACTTTGTAAGTAACCTTCATGCTCCATTAGGCCACCAAGCACCTAGACTAGATCTAGATGAAAATCGACAACCATGCTCAAACCCTATCAATCACCGTCGATACCTATGTGAGTGTCTAAAAACACTCTCCTCATGATCTCCATTCCTCTACCATACTTCTAAAACCACCCTATATCTCTATCCTCCATGTTCTATCACCCATGCTTACTAGGCCTCTTAATTAGGCCTACTTGGTCAAGTATTTCTCACCTTGTCCACTCTTACATCCATGTCACTTCTTATCTTTAGATGTCACTAGTATTCAAGAATCCTCTTATAATCCTAATCCTCCTCCTTTTTTCATTAATGTATTTACACAATTTACATCAATGACAACTCAAGCACACACATGCTAAAAATATCCCCCTTTGGTATTGATGGAAAACAACAAAATACTTCTCCCCCTTTTCTACATTAATGAAAAGAATTGTAGACACTAAATCACACAATTTAGTTAAATTAATAGGTCCTGATCACATACTACTATTCATATGATTCATAAGAATGAAAATTACTAGTTGACCACTTTTTTAGCCTCTTTACTTTCTTTCTAGTTTTCATCTTGGTCTTACACACCCCACTTCCTAGTCTGAATTTTGACACTTTAGGTTTTGTGAGTCTACACATCAGCGCCACCAAGATACCGGTGCCCGGGGACTCTCACCCCCTCTAGGAAACCCTAACCTCTTTATATCATGATCACATATTTTGGGTCCTATATACATGTTGGGCATCTTATCTTCTTGGTGGTTGGCCTTTTAGTGGTTAATTATGAAATTCAAGCAAGGGTATTGTTGGTGTAGGTGGTATTTTTATCCTTTTATTTATTTACGAGGTGTATTTCCACCTCACCGGGTGATTCATCTCACTTGGGTGGGAGAATGCATCATAGGTGTCATATTATTTATGACATATTATGTCATAGAATATGTCATGTGTAAGTATGCGTCATAGGAGTTACATTCCCCTTTTAGAAAGTAACTCATCTTCTCCATCATGGAGGCATCATTAGGCTGGATGGAACTTACTCAACAATCCCTATATGTACACTTTTCCTACTTTATCTATGAGCATGGGGATTGATCCATTTTTCCTTTAATGTATGAACATTTTCTCCATGGTTGAGTTCTTGCTTGAATCTTGAAGCTACACCATTTCACGGTTGAGTGAAACTCCTTGATGCACATGATTCCCTCCAGGTCTTCTTCCTTCCTCCCTCCATCATGGTATAATATCTTAGGGATTGGAATCATTCTTCTCACTTCAGTTTCTTACTACTCACCACCTCGTAGTTTCATGTGCAAGTTCTCACTCCTTGCTTTGTGATCTACGTGCATTTTTAAGGGATGTGTGCTTGGTTAGTGTGCTTGTTGGTTGCGATCCTTTTTTTTGTTTGTTGTTTAAAAGTGCAGGTTTGAAGGTGAAGTTTTTAAGTTTTGAAGGGTTGAAAGAGATCTTAAAGGGTCCATCTCAACCCCATCTCGGTGAGCTAGGAACCAAGCTCCCCAACTCACTTGATAACTCGGCAGGTCATGAATTAAACCATGCATCACTAATAACTCGGGATTGCATTATCTTGGCAAATAAGGTTTTGGATCATTTCAGTTGTTTGAACTCATGATTTTTTTCTTTATTTTTGAATTGATTTATGGGCTTAAATTTATTACATTGGCTATTTTTTGAAGGCTTCATGTTGGTCATTACATTCCCTAATCCTCCCAAGTTGTCCTTATCGATTCTAGTTTTGCATGCATCTCTACATTGGGCTTCCATAGACATCACCTTTGGTTTTATCTCATGTATTGGTTAAATGCTCATGGCCCTACCCTTGTGCATCCTCACCTTTCTCTTGCCTAGCTTGTATATTGTTAGTTTGTGGGCTTCATTGGTTTTTGACTTCCTTGTGCCTAGCCCATACATTGCTTTAGTTCATTTTTAGTGTTCTCTGGTTTCTCATTCAAACTCCAAGCTCACACGATGCTTGATTTTTCTCGAGATCTAGCTTATTGTAAATTATGCTTGTTTCTATGAGTAATCTGCCCATTTGATACCCGTAGCTCATTGTGTGGGATCTACATGTAGCACTCACCATTACTAAACCATCTCGGCATGACATACCATTTCAAATCTCTAGTAGAATATTTTTAACTAATACATGATGTGGCTTGATCCCTTGACATCTCATCAATGGTTTGAACCCATAATCAAGTTAGAAACATTTATATATCCCGACCGGGCTTGATGGTTACAACTCTACATGCAATGTCACATCTAGTACATGGACACACCGCCCTTGACCACTACCAACCCATGACCCTCTACCGACATGTGGACATGCTGCTACATGAGGCTTCGAGTCATCCACTCCCCTCTGCACTAGTTTGTGTAACTTAGTGGAACCCTTGATGCTCATTTCGGTGCATTAGAACATTACTCACCCTAATTGGTATTACGAGTGTAGAGTTGACACTCTCAGCACTCGCATGACTCTACACTCGGGATAACGATCATGCACATAACTCGGCTGGAAACTCGGTGCATTAGCCCTCTAATCATCTTGGTGCATGGTCCCTAACTCAGCAAGCCACCCCAAATCATCTGGTGAGCCCATCCAACTCCTAGCTCATGCAAACAACTTGGCCTCTTAGCTTGGTCAACCATGTAAATCAATTTTTAATGTTTTAAGGTAAAAAATGTTTCTTTTGACATTGTAATAATTTTTGGATACATTTTTCTTGTTAATGTATGCCTTACCTATGAGTGTCAAAGATGGAGGGCAAGGTCTCGGGTTGGTAGGAGGTGATCCCCCCTTATAAGAAAAAGAAACCCCATCTCGAAATTTGATATTGTTCCCAACGAGTACAAATACGATGCCCTTTACACATGTTTTGGGCACATTTTTAATCCATTTATAGGGCTTATTAGCTTTTTCAATCTATTGTGAGAATCATTTTTTTGCTATAAATTTTGACAAGTTTCTCAATTTTGAATGATTATTTAGTCAAAATTGCATGAGTTTTCACACTACATGATGGGATTGTCACTTTTTGTAAACACACAAAATTATAAAGTGCCACATCACAGGGAGGTTATTGCACTACTTGTTTGGTCTTGTAATTTTTGCACTAAGTTATAAAGTGCCATCTGGGATATTTTTAGGGGTTTATCCACATTATGGAGTTTCATCATTCTATTGTTATGTTTGATTCTGAGAACTATTTGACATGGAAGGAAGGCATCATCAGACACTACATTGTGCATGGTTTTTTTCCCTACCTCCATGGTCTCATTCTTGAGCCTCTCAAGCCTCTACAAAAGGATGAGTGGTTTAACTGCATTGATGAGGTCTATTACCTTCTTGGTCTTACTATTTCTAGGGATATCGAAGCGTTTATACAAGCAAACTAATTATCCTTTCACTTCTGGTCCATTATCGACATTTTCATAATGATAGTGCTTTATAATCTGAGAGCGACACTTCCTTAGACAACTCTTGTGCTGCCATGGATTCTCCCCCTTCTCACATCCCTTCCATTGTTGAGTGTTCCTCTATTATTATTGTTTCTGGGAGTGACTTGTTAACCATCCATATTAGGATCTTTCTTTTGAGATCACTCACACTATTGGTGCCATGACAGAGGTAATTTTTACCATGTTCATGCTTCCATTCACTCTTCACACTCATGTTCCATTGGAGACCCTTTCTCTGAGACATATGTGACCATTTCCCTTTTTCTCCCTTACATCTTGATTTCTTAGTTGATGACACTCTCCCTACACTTGTTTCTTTCAATAGGTGTTACGTTGCTTCAAATTGGCCTTCCAAAACTCTCGCATCAATCTTCTCCTTTTGCTTCATGTGATGACCGTTTTGCTGAAATATACTCTCTTTCTTTCACTCTTGATGACGAGGATTGTGCTTCTAGTTCTGATGACAAGAGTTCTACTAAGGAATCCTCTCATCCTTCTATAACTATTCTAGATTATTTCACCAATTCCCACTTCGATATGATATTGAGCAATGTCCTTCTCGGCCTCATACCATCACTTGCACTAGCCTCCTTTCCACTTCCGAGTGTGTAAGGACATTTCCACTCCTCTTCCTTCATGTAGTGATGACTTATACATGTTTTACATCACTCTTATGTTTATCGAGCCCCCTCATTGGGACGAGTATCTTCCAAACCTTTGTTATCTTTTTGCGATCTCCAATATTTATGGAGTACATTTCCTCATCCTTATACATGTGTTTCTAAGGATTCCATCATCTCCTTTATTAGGAGCACCCTTCTACAACTCTTATCACTTCTACTTTTCGAGAAACATTCATTGATCAACCCTTGCTAGTGGATCTTCTTTCTGTTGTGGGCATTGTTTTTTTCCCCTCGGTTCATTAGAAATCCTTTCTATGGGTTTTCCCCCTTCACACTATGATAGTTTTATGCATGTGGCATTATATTTGATTGTTTGGTGTTCATTTTCTAGACCTATGTCACATTTATGTTGACCAAACTCGAGTTCTTCATCATGCTACTATCTTTTTTTACCTTGCGTAGTGTGCAAAATTTTAGCACTCTATTTATATCCTTCTAAGGAAGGAACACAATTTAGTGTGAGTATCTCTTCTTGATCCAGAGGTAGAGGACCATGTCATCTTTGAAAATCTTCTAGGAGACTTCCTAGAGCTATATAGTTCGAATACGTCCATTGAATATTCTACATTCCTCTCATCTCCCTATTCTTCTCTATTTTTTTGTCTTTCCAAGATATTTCCCCCTTATGCGTGTGTACCTTATCAAGATTTTTAGTGGTCGGAACCCATCTTAGGAATCTTGATTAGATTAGAAGTGTGTTTTTATCTTGTGGTGGATGTTTTCCCATTGGGTTTTCCTCCATTTCTTGGGACCCTTTTTGTTCATGGGTACCTCATCGGGATTAGTTGTCAAGACCCATTTTCATTCTTTATGTGTTTTTGACTGCCTTATCTCATCCTAAGTTTCTATGAAGGGGGTGTTGGTGTAGGTGGTATTTTTCCTCTTTTATTTACTTACTATGTGTATTTCCACCTCACTTTGGTGATTCATCTCACTTAGGTGGGACTTTGGATCATAGGTTTCATATTAGTTATGATAGATTCCATCATGGAATATGTCATATGTATAAGTATGCATTATAGAGTCACATTCTCCTTTTAAAAGTAACTCCTCTTCATCATGAATTCATCATTAGCTACATGGGACTTAATCAACACTCCCATATATGTACACCTTTCCTACTTGATCTATGAGCATGGGGATTGATCCCTTTTTCCTTTAATGCATGTACATTGTCTTTATGGTTGAGTTCTTTCTTAGATCTTGAAGCTACACTATTCAACGATTGGGTGTAACAACTTGATGAAAACAGATTCCCTTTAGGTTTTCCTCCTTCCACCCTCCATCGGGAATCATATAAATATAAATATATGTGGCCATAATAAATGACCAAGCACTAAGCATCTATTATCATCACCTAAGGTTACATCTAAAGGCATATCAAGATGATTAAAGCATCCATATAGCATCAATTCAAGTGATAAGAGACTACATTATTTTGCATACACTTCATGGGAGGGGAAGTTAATTTTTGTGCACACATCTACTTGTTTCACACGATTCTAGATGCGTTTCTTGGAGAATGACAAAACAAAACAGGGTAACAGGCGTAGGAGGAATACTTGTTAAGATATTGATTGTAGGTTGTTGTGTGCGTATGACTTTTGAATCCATATCTGATCATGAGAGCTTCCTTTTTGCTTGGATGAACTACGAAATGAAACACAAGACCACTAAATAAAATTTAAATAATATATACGATGGGACTGCCTAGCGTGTGCTAGATCCGGGAAGTGTGATACTTCTAGATGGCTATCAATCCAACGTAAAACAACTTGATGTTGGTAATAAAGTAAATCCTACTGTAGTAAAAATTATTTAGGTATCTCATTCATCTACAATAAGAAAATTCATTCACAATAGGCTAGGCTATGATTGAATCTAAAGGTCAAGGTCAGTTAGGATCTTATTGGTCTAGGTCAAATTTTGGGTAGTTTAGGGTATTTGGTAGAGGTCTTGAGGCTCACGATCTAGGTTTACGGAAAAATACACAGAGGGCGATGTTGGTTTAGGTTAACCCGTGATGGTTATGGGTGATCGGTGTCGATATGGTTGAGGTATAGAAAAATCAATAAGAATTGGTTGGGTGATAGATTTGGGATTAGATGAAGGTGGAAGGGCAATGGCGAGATTTGTATAGATCCTGGAGATGCACAAAAATGATGAAAATATGGGTATGGATAGTTTAATGGTGTGGGTAAAGAGGTAGTTAAGTTTGCATGGAGATAAAATGGTGGGGAATGGAAATGAAACAGGAAAACAATAACAAATGTAAAAGGATGCTTTCAAATGATAAGGAAATGATGTAGGTTAACAAAATTACTATTTGTATGAGCTTGATGTCAGTTAGTAATGGTGGGTGATAAAATGAACTTGGTGTAGTGTTGGCACTTTCTTGGATCTACCATGAAGGTAGGTGGATGTGTGATTACTTGGTCTCAAGTATGGGTGTTACGTCGATCTTGAGTACGGATGGCCGTTACTGCTTCCATGCAGGCTCTGGTTTTGTCACTTGTTCTCAAAAGATGTCTTTGTTTCTCGAAATGTGCCAACCTCCAAATAAATTTGTTTTTGGAGTTAATAGGTCTTAGGGTGAGGTGTCTAGGTGAGATGGATATGTAGGCATTATCCCGATTAGGATATTTAAATAATAAATAAGGTGATGATGATAAATTAATTTAATTAAATGAATTAAATTAATATTATAGTGAGGTGAAGGGGGCCATGGCTAGGTGGATGTGTTCAAGGTATTTATTTGATAAGGAACCAAAGGGGAGTGTGACCTAAATTTAGTGTTTACATTTTGCCCCCTTTTGTTGCATTGCTTGTCTTGGTAAGTGACGTTGACAAATATAAGATGTGGTTGCCCTAGGTGTAGGTGAAGGTGATCCCCCTCAAACCATGAAATGATGAGGAAGAAGGAAAATTGGTGAGTGGTTTGATAAAAGGTGAATGTGATGAAGAGGAAGGTGGGTAATGGGGGAAATAGGACAAAGGTCTACTTGGGTAATCTAAGTAATTGGTCGAAGTCAAAGGTAGTAAAAATTAAACACACACACGTATAATTTGTAGCATGGTACCGGGATGAAGAGTGGGCAAAATCCACATTGTATAAGGTCAATAGGTTTATCCAAAACAAGGTTGAAGTGATTTTGGTATCGAAGGTGTAGGATATGGTCGGAAACATGATGCGGAGTCGGTGTAGGAACATTCGGGAGTGTTCCAGTACACCAAAGGTAGGGTCGGGATAAGCGATCATGGACAAAGGCAAGGTAAGGTCATTAGGTTAATCAACACAAGTAACGATTGCCACAAGGTATAGTGAACACATGAGGTCAAAGGTCACTTTAGAAATGTTCTAGGTCCAGAATCTATGTCACGGAATGGGTAGGGATCGGGAATGGGTAAAAGAGCGAGTCCCCAAATGAGGACGAGGTAGGTAGTAAATGATGAGGTCGGGAGGGTGAGGTAAATGATCGGGGTCAAGGTTGGGTGGGGTAAAAAGAGTGACGAAGCGGGGTAATAGGGAGAAATTATGGGTCATGTGGAAGAGAGGGTGGTGATGCGGTCAAGGGTAACCGATTCGGCATAGGGTAAAATGACCACGGTAAAGTAGAGACGCGACCGATGTCGGTGAAAGGTAACACTAGTGTTGGTTAAGTTGGGTTTATTATAAAAATGAAAAATCCACATGTTTTGCAAATCATTTATCTTCTTGTGAATTGGGAAAATGACACAAGAGAGAGAAAAAGGTGGAAAAGTGTCTAGATGGAACAGAGAGTTGAGTTGGCGAGCCGAATGGTGGGTGATTGGTAGTTGAGAGGTGGGTCCAGTGGGATCAGATTGTGAGATTTGATTGGTTGGAGGCACGGGTAGCGATTAGTGATGGCAAAGGCCGGAGAGGGTTCGGGTGGGCCACCAAAGGTGGCAAATGTGCCACCACGGTGATGGTATCATGATGAGGTAAGCATAAAACCCTTGTTGTGTTGTTGTGAGGTAGATTAGTTGGTAAGGCGGGGTTTGACAAATTGGTTTTTTTTTTTTTTTTTTTTTTGGGGGGGGAATGAAATTTGAAATGTGGGAGGGTAAATTGGGTAAATAAAGAGCGGGAAAGAGGTAAGTGGGAGAATAGGGGGTAGGATGTGGTTATACGGAGGTGTAGGTGAGAATGGGTGGGTAGAAGAGGCGGGAGAGGGAAGTTTTGAGAGGGGAGGGTTTTGAGAGGTGAGTATGTTTGTCGAGAGGATGCACGATATATGGCTCCTGATTTTGACATAGTTTTGATTTTGATATATACCAGCCTGCGTGCCGAGAGATTGTTATATTTTTGATCACATACCGGCCTATGTGCCGAAGAGAGTGAGGATGTATGAGATTTTTGTATTATTGAGCATATACCGGCCTGCGTGTCGAAGATATTTTGTATTGTTTTATTGTTTTATTGTATATGATACCGGCCTGCATGCCGATGACATTTGTATTGAGTATTGGCACTAACGTATAATAATTTTTAGAGATGTACATGAATGGATTATCTATATATATTGTACGAGACACACATATTTGTTTATATGATGAGAGGAATGAGATTCGAGATGATTTATTGATGTTTTATGAGAATTTTAATTAAAAAAGTTTGTCATGATATGGACGAAACTAGGTGAGTGAGGCATGATGGAGTCGGGTTGGTATTAATGGATCGATTCAAGTTGGTTAGGCATGGATTGAGTCAAATTGGTTAGGCATGGATCAAGTCGGGTTGGCTAGGAATGGATTGGGTCATGTTAGTTTAGGCATGGATCGAATGTTAGGTTGGTTACGCATGGATCGAGTCGGGTTAGTTTAGGCATGGATCGAGTTAGGTTGGTTAGGCATGGATTGAGTCGGGTTGGTTTAGGAATGGATTGAGTTAGGTTGGTTAGGCATGGATCGAGTCAGGTTGGTTTAGGCATGGATTGATTCAAGTTGGTTAAAGTTGTGATTCGATAATTTGTGTAATGAATGATGATATGGGTCATGTGTAAGATGCTTTGTAATACATGCATGATGATGGTAGAGAAATGGTATTCATAATAAATGTATGTTGTGATGATGATAAAAATTTTAAGCAACTTATTTTTTGGTTGGTTTAGTTTGTAATTTTTGACATAAAAAGGAAACTAAGTGGGGTAGAATGCAAATTAGGAAGATGAAAGATGAATTGGTTAGGGTAGAATTACAGAATGGGCTGCAATATTTATAGATATTGCACAGCCAAATACATCCGGGAAAATGAGTTGCACAGGTGCAACCAAAAACCAGATTTCACAAGCTTCCAATAACATCCGGGAAGCAAAATTACATAAAGACAAATATATTGTTTATAACAATATAACAATGTGCAAACAGACAAATATGGTTGTTTAACCATATAACAATTTAATCATTAATTATTTAATTAATAAAATTAATTAAATAATCCTACTATGCATAATTAATAATAGGATAATAAAATTTATCCTAACATTCCCCCCCTTAATTGTGCATTGTCTGAAGAGATGAGGAGAGAAATGCTCTGAACAACTCGAACTTGTCACGTGCAAGTGACTTTGTGAAAATATCTCGCCGTTGTTCACCAATTGCTGACAAAATTGAAGCCGGATGTTGTGCTTCAATACATGTTCGCGTATGAAATGAACTCAACTTCAATGTGCTTTGTTCTCTCGTGAAAACTCGATTGCGAACAAGTTTGAGAACACCTTCGTTGTCAACATACATGGTGGTCGGTTTGTCCTGTGGTATTCCAAGTCCTTCCAAGATGCGACGAGCCAAATCGCTTCACGCATGCCTTCTCCGCAGAACGATACTCGCTTCAGGAAGAGCGAGAAACAAAGTGTTGTTTACTTCCCCATGATATTGGTCCGATCCCATAAAGAATACAAATCCGTATGGATTTTCTATCATCAATGTTACCCGCATGATCTCGAATCCGAATATCCAAATAAGAAGAAGTTTTCGCTCTTCTTGTATTCTAGACCAAGATCCACCGATCCTTTGAGATATCTCAAGATGCGCTTTGCTGCTTTCCAATGACAAATTTTGGGTTCCCGCATGAACCTCGGATAGATAGCTCACCGCAAAGCCGATATCCGGTCTAGTGTAGGTCGTAAATGAGACTCCCAATCACCGCCGATAGAGAGTGGCACTTACCTCAGAGATGGATCTCGAACGAGATAACAACTGCTCTCCATAGGTGTAGCAATTGGTGTGCAATCCATCATCCTAAACTTCTCGAGCGTTGTCTTGGTATATTTCATCCGAGAAACAAAGATGTGATTCTCTTTCTCGCCATACTTCCACCCAAGACAATAGTGCATAAGCCCGAGATCCGTCATGTCGAATGATCGCTTAAGATCTTTCTTTGTTTCATCAATCATCTTCACTCGAACTCCAAAGCTGATGACTAGATCATCGACATAAACTACAACAATCACCATCTCCCCTTGCTTTTTGAGGTAGAGATTGGGATCGTATGGATTTCTCGACAAATCCATGTTGTACGAGATGCTCATCAATCTTGATGTACCATGCCCGGGTGCTTGCTTTAGGCCATACAGAGATTTCCCGAGTCCGCATACCTTTTCTTCTTGACTGTACTACATATCCTCAAAGTTGAGTCATGTAGACTTCTTCTTGCAAATCTCCATTCAGAAGGCACTTTTACGTCCATCCGGTGAACTTTCCATCCAAATCGAGCAGCTAGAGCAAAGATCATCCCGATCGCTTTGATCTTAGCTGTGGGAGCAAATGTCTCCTCATAGTCAATGCCTTCTTTCTGTGCATACCCCTTTGCTACAAGTCTTGCTTTACACTTGTCTACTGTCCCATCTGCTTTGTACTTAGTTTTGAATATCCATCTGCAACCAATGGGTTTCTTCCCTGGTGGAAGATCGACAAGCTGCCAAGTGTTATTCTTCATCACTGATTGATATTCAGAATCCATGGCATCTTTCCAAGCTTTTGACTGTAGGGCTTCCTGGACTGTAGATGGCTCGTCTGTTTCAATAACTCTACTCATCAAAGCAAAGTTAACTTCTTCTCTTGCTTTACTGCGAGTCCGTGGTCCAGGGGTGGATGTATCCGGTGGAGCATCCAGTCTTGCATCTCGTAATGTGCTTGTACACCATTTAGGCATACGTTGAGCTGTTCCCATGGGTTGTGGTCCTATCTGATCAACACCATCATCCCCATCATCACTTTCATCTTCTGAGGGAACATTTGCTTCAGCTTTTACAACCGGTGAAAATCTACATCTTCATGAGTCCGAGGAGGAGTCTCTCGCTTCCTTCTTCTCAAAAACTCAACATCTCTCGCTTGTGTAGACTTTTCTCGGTCTTAGGATCCATCACCAGACTCCAAGAGTCTCTTCACCGTATCCAATGAAGATGAGATTTTGTGACTTCATGTCCAATTTCTTTCTGCTCTTTGCTTGGGTATGTGCATGCCGGCTTTGCACCCGAATACTCCGAGGTGTGCAATGGATGGTTTCCTTTTCACCATGCTTCTTGTGGTGTAATTCCATCAAGAGCAACAGGGGCGCTCTGCTTAACAAATACACTCATTGTTTTTGCTGCTCGCCCAAAATGTCTTTGCAAGTCCGAATCATCGATCATGCATCGCACCATTTCCATGATAAGATTTATTTCTTCTCTCAACAACACCATTTTGCTGCGTGTGTGTGGAGGAGGCATTTGTCGACGAATCCCGTGAGTTTGTAGATAGTCTCGAACTCATCACCGGTGAATTCCCCCTCGATCTCGAGCGAGAGTTCTCGATGTGACGACTCGCTTTCTTTCTCAACCGCCACTTTGAACTTTTTTTTGACGTTTCAAAGGCCTCACTTTTCTTACGAAGACAAAAATCCACATTTTGCGTGAATAGTCGCAACAACACAGAGCATGAAGTACTCGAACCCCGAATGACTTGGCCGCATTGACCGCACAGATCGGTATGAAACCAGTCAAGTTTTCCATGAGCTCGAAAAGTACTTGTTTGGAATGAAACTCGTGTTGTTTCCCTCGCTAAGCAAGCAAAGTGAGGACACTTGTCTCGTATCCTTCAAGAGATGGTAGCCCATGTACCATATCACACCGCGAAGTGTGTCGAGATATTTGAAACTTACATGACCAAATCTCCTATGCCACAACCGAGCCGAGGTGGAGTTTTTAGCCACGAGTGCTTGATCATTTTTGTGAATGAAATCAAGTTGAAACATTCTTCCCACATTTGAGGCTTTTGCAATTATTTTCGAGCCTCTCGGATTTATCTCGAATCAAACACATTTTCTTGCCGGATTGACTATCAAAGTCAATTTTCAGTGTTGTGATCTAGGAGTCGATCGACCGAAAGAAGGTTCTTTGTCAAACCTGTGGACATATAGAACATCCGATAGTTTGCATTTGCGTGAACCAAGGGGTAGAGAAATGTTTCCAATCCTCGATCAGATATGAAGAATCATCTCCCAACGAAACATGATTTTTCGATGGCGTGTCCTCATTGAAATAAACCACTGTGGGCTTGGCCATGTGTCGAGTGGCTCCCGAATCAACATACCGACTTCACTAGATGACGTGGATGGTTCACTTGATCGAGCAAAGAACAAGAAGTCTTCATTGTCCGATCGATCTTGTTGCTCAAAGAATATTACTCTTGCCGGGGGTCTTCTTTTCCAGCCTCCCTTTTTCTCGCCCGTGATAATTGTTTGAATGTCCCTTGTAAGTTTGTTGTTGTTGTGGGTCCAAAGATTGCTTGATGAACCTTTCTTATATGTGTTAAACCAACATTCTTGCAAGTCATGTCCTCTTTTCGCAAATGGGACATCGCTTCTTCTCGTTGATTGTCCCCATGATACCGATTCTCGATGTGGGGACTTCGATAGGATTTAGGTTTTCCTTTACCTTTCCTTTCCATTTTTGATGTGAAGACAAAGGCTCGCTCTTCTTCATCATCCTTGTTGTGCATTGCTTCCTCTTGTTGCAGAGAGGTTTACTAACTTGTCAAAACTAATTGTCAGATCCGACAAGTTTAGAGTCATGACAAAAATTCGATAAGAAGAAGGGAGAGCTCTCGTAACAATGGGAACGAGAGACTCATCTTTGACCTCTTCTCCTAGGGCTAGAAGTGAAGCCCTCAACTCGCAACTCTTCTTAGAAGGCTTCAATTTTCTCATTCTGTTTGAATTTCAACGTATGTAATCGACTCGCAAATTGAGTATGACATTCTTGTTCTTGGCCTCATATATTGTGCTCAGCTTATCCCAAGCTTCTTTTGCTGATGTAGCATCTCGAATGTGGATTGCACATCGTCTGATACTCCAAACAAGATGATGAGCTTTGCTTTCTGATCCGCTTCTATCAAATTGTCGTTGTTGTGTTGCATCCGCTTGGTGATCTCGGTTAGAGTACCACCACAACAGCCGATTTCTTCAAACTCAAGTCGTGTCTTGATTTTTGTCTTCCAAGCAAAGATAGTTGCTTCCTCCGAGCAATCAGAATCCTAAGAAAAATTTGGGGGCATTGTGCCCATTTTGCAGAGATCACCGATGGGTTGGCTCTTATCACCTGTATAAGGTCTCCCAATCTATATACCGTCATCCGATATACCGAACCTTTCTATATACGCGCCTTCCGATATACCCGCTGCACGTGGAAGAAGCTCGCCTTTCTATATACCCGGCAGACGTGAAAGAGGCGTTAACGTACGTGAAAGAATTCGATACGTGGTACCAAGACAAGATCGATGGGGTCTGTAGGCGATTATCGACACGCTCAAAGAAATATCCTCATACGCGCGCGTAACTTCGCTATATACTCGGATAATTTCTCAACCGGATTTATGTCTTGCAATCGCTCACATTGATGGGATGGGATGGTTCATAGTGTGTGCACTGTGACCTTATTACTCCCCTCGCCGATTTATAGGGACGATGCCTGACGACGTTGCTGCAGCTATATTAGGCGTTAAGTGCAGAGTAGTCGCGACGGCTTTACCCGTAAGCGCTTCCCGTGCAGGCACCGTATATACCGAACGCCGCGAATGAGATCTAGATCTCGTGAGTGTTACGTAACCAAATTTACTATTTTTGATTACAATTTCGCCGCTTTTAAAAGCAAGCAAAGTTTTGCAAGCTGACTATGGCAACCGCAAATTAGTACAATATATAATACAATTTGAATGACAGTAAAAATTTCGCTTTGGGTCCCGTGACCTCCCGAGCCCTAAATGCTAAAAATTGCAAAAAATAGCTGAAAATGCAATTTTTAGGTGGGTCTCCTTTTGCAAAAAATGTCTGGAATGAGAAAACAGACCAAATGGGAGAAAAATTTTTTACCCTAAATTAGGGATTCTCCGCTAAATTTAGTTAGTTATAACTAAATTCAAAAAGCTGCTAAATTTAGCAGTTTCGCCAAAATTTCCGCCAGATGCAAAAGGAGAGTTTTTGAGTGTTTTTTGTGGGATTTGATCCTCAAACCTCTCACTCCTAAGGCACATGCAATAACCAACTTGGCCACTTGGGGCGCTTGGACTATGAAAGGAAGAAATTTGTATTTATTGTCAAATAAATTGACTTACCTCTTGAAAAATGAATGCCACGTGGCGCATGCTGGTGAAGGGGCGTTTTTAGGGTTCTATTTGCCCAAAAAACGGATCTGAGACTTTATTTCTTTGCTCAGCCGCATTTTCCTTCCCAGCCGCTTTTTTTGTCAGCGCGCTTTTTCTCCTTTTTCGCCGCACGCTGTTCTATGCAGCCGCTTTTTTGCTGTATTTTTCTCCTTGGGGCGTTTTTTTACATGCTTGGCCGCATATTTTAGTTGCTGGGCGCGTTTTTTTGCTGTATTCTTTGCCTGGGACTGCGTTTTTGATCACTGGCCGCGTTTTTTCAATGCTGGGCGCGTTTTTTGCGTTGTTTGCCTTTGTACAGGCCGTGGGAGACTAAAAATGGCGCCTTTTTTGCTTTGGCTGCGTTTTTTGTATTGCTGGGCCGTTTTTTTACTTGCTCAGGGCGTTTTTTTTTGCACGCGTTTTTATGCTGCTTGGGGCGTTTTTTAACAATCTAAGCTTTATTTGCTTGTTGTTTTGCAGCTGCTTGGCCGCGCGGCTTTTAGTGCGTTTTTTTGCATGCAGCCGTGGGGACAAAGCAAAGGGCGCGGGCGAGAGGAGAATGGGGTTTTTTAGCTCCAAAAAAACATTTTTTTTACCTTGTGGCCGCGTTTTTTATCATGCCATGAGAAAAATTTTTCAAAAACGCTTTCCTTCTTTTTTTTTTCTTCCTCTTCCATCAAGATATTTTTTTTTTGCGGGCGCCTCTTTTTTTTTTTTATTTTCTTTGCTCTGTTTGATGCTGCAGGTGCATATACACAGCAAAGAAATCCTCCAAAACAAGATATACCTCTAAATGCAGTAAAAACAAAACCCTGATTGGGAAAAATTTTTTTTTTTTTTTTTTTAAATTCAATACTCAGAGTAGATTTTTTCTCAGGCCGAGTGCACCAAAGGTAAAAATTTGCCTTCCAAGTACTGGAAGGAACAGCGATGTGGGGAGGCAGGATGGGGGCGGGAGTTTGCACGAGGCTGCACAGGCTCTCGAATGCTGCAAATACGTCTCCAATCTCCTCTCTCTCTGCTGCTCTCTCTTCCACACCTTCACAGGGCCAGAATTTCGCTCTGGTACCAAATGTAGATTGAGAAACAGGGACGGAAGCCTGTGATATTTTATTAATCTCAATCAGTAAACAATTACAGAGAATGGGCTGCAATATTTATAGATATTGCACAGCCAAATACATCCGGGAAAATGAGTTGCACAGGTGCAACCAAAAACCAGATTTCACAAGCTTCCAATAACATCCGGGAAGCAAAATTACATAAAGACAAATATATTGTTTATAACAATATAACAATGTGCAAATGATAAATATGGTTGTTTAACCATATAACAATTTAATCATTAATTATTTAATTAATAAAATTAATTAAATAATCCTACTATGCATAATTAATAATAGGATAATAAAATTTGAAGTCATGGACAAGACCAAGGTGAAGAACATAATTCTTGTTCGAAAGAAGTGGGAAACAACCATGGGATATCATCTAAAGGTAGATGAAAAGTATCCATGAGAATCATGCTATGTGCGCGCCATGGTACACATATTCAAGAGAAGATAACAAGTGATGAGTACACACATGATTCTTGTTTAATCATTGGTTATGGCGTAAAATGTGGATAGCGCTCAAGGAAGAGCGTAAAAAGAGGAAAAAGGTGAGGTAGGACTAAAATTCAATAGTAGAATGAGTCGCAGATACAAGGCATTAAGGGGCTCGGGTTTACGTTTACCATCAGTGAAGATAAATGATAAGCACCTGATCTATAAGTATGGGTTATGATGTATGGTGCAAGCCAATTAGGAGCAAATTTTCCCCATTTAATTTTTTATTCTTTAGTTACATGTTGATTTTCTTTCATGACAAGGTCACCGACTTGGAAGGTTCATTCATGGACACGTTTTTTGTAGGAACGTTTGATACATTTTTTGTAAACTTGAAGGTGTTTAAGGGCGTTAAGACAAAATTTGTCTAATAACTCAAGTTGTGCTAAACGGTCATGCGAAAAAAGTCATCATCATTGAGCATGTCATGAAGAGAAATGTGGAGTGAGGGAATCTTGACTTGAGAGGTAGAACAACCTTTGTGCAGTACACCGAGAGAAAATGGTGTGGTAGCAGTGGAAGTATGGATACTAGTGTGGTATGCCCACAGGGAAAAAGGAATGTGCATATGCCAATCCTTCCCAGTATCGTTAACCACTTTCATGAGAATTTTGTTTAAGGTTTTTTAGTTAATTTAGCTTGGCCATTGGTTTGGTAATGGGTAATAAGGTGACGAGAAACTTAGTTGAATGCCGAAAGGCGTCACAAAGTTTTCGCAAGGTTTTATTTTTGAATTATTTTCCATTATCAGTGATGAGGTGATGAGGAACACCAAAGCAACAAATGATGTGATGATTGATGAACTCACATATTTTCTTGGCTTTCATGGAGATGAGTGGTATGGCTTCAACCCATTTTGTGTAGTATTCGGTAGCGGTGATGATCCATTGATGTCGTTGGGAAGAATGGGGGTTGATCTCTCCGACAAGATCCAAACCCCATTGAGAGAAGGGCCAAAGGTCACAAGAAACCTGTAAGGCATGACTAGGTGTATGATGAAGGTTGGCATGTTGTTGGAATTTTACACAACATTTGACGTAGTCACAACAATCATGGTTGAGGGTCGGCTAGTAATAGCCTAGGAAAAGAATACGCTTAGCAACAGCAAGGCCACTGAAGTGACCTCCACATATGCCATCATGAACTTCCTTAATGGTATAAGGAATTTCAGAACTTGTGAGGCATCGTAAGAGAATACCATCAAATCTACACTTATAGAGAGGCCCCCATGATGACATAATGAGAGACCTTTTTAAGGAAGGTGCATTGTCCATTACGGGTGAGATCAGGAGGTAAGATGGAGAGAGAAAGATAGTCAGAGTATTGTTTATACCAAAGGTCACTCGGAGTCGGGGTAGCGGTTCCGATGGAGTAAATTTCATGAGGTAAATATGAGGGTGATTGGATTTGTTGTATGGTGACAAATATTTTAGAATCGGCAGGTGAAGCGGGTATTTGAGAAGCCAAGCAGGCCATGGTATCTACAAATTTGTTGGTTGAACAGGGGATGGTTTGAAGGGTGTAATGGTCGAAGGTGGTCAAAATATGTCTACATGATGTTTATACTTTTGAAGTATCTCATTACGACATTGGTATATACCATTGACTTGGTTTATAACCAATTGAGAATCACCAAAGATGTTGATTGATTTGACATCTAGGGCATAGGCGGCTTGAGACCTAATACGAGTGCTTCGTATTTGGAAATATTGTTTGTACAATCAAAATCGAGTTTGAAAGACAAAGGCATGGGTTCACCATCAAGTGAATGAGGATAACACCAGCCCCACCCCCATGCTACACTTGGAACCATCGAAGAAGAGTGTCATTTGGTAAGCGGGTTCATCCAGAAAGGGTAGTAATTGACTCATCTAGAAAGTCAAAATTAGAGGGTTGATCCCCAGAAATAGGTGCGTCGGCCAATTGGTCGGTGATAGCTTGGCCCTTGATGGAATTTTGATGAATGAATTTGAGGTCGAGGTCAGCTAAAATCATAAGCCATCATGTGGCATGCTGATTTTGATAAGGTTTGGCATACATGAAGTGTAAGGGGTCAGTGTTGGTCACAACATAGGTTTTGTGGTTGAGTAGGTAATGGCGGAGTTTTGTGGCAATGAAAACTAAGGCTAAGAAAAGTTTTTGGGATGGGTGTATCGGGTTTCATAGTCCAAAAGAGTATGACTTATGTAATAAACCACCTGCTCCTTGTGTTGTTCATCATGATGAGCAAGCATGGCTCCCAGGAGTGATCGGTAGCAGAGATGTATAGGTAGAAGGGTTGATCATCTTTAGGTGGAATAAGTATGGGTGGTTGGAGAAGGTATTGTTTTAAGGCCTCAAAATATTTGTGGTAGTCATCATCCCATTTAAAGGAGACATCCTTCTTGAGAAGATGATGAAATGGTTGACACGATCAAATAATTGTGAAATGAAATGGTGAATAGAATGCAACTTACCTTGCAGGCTACGGAGTTGTCCTAAGGTTAGTGGGTGGAGGCATTTCGAGAATGGCCTTGACTTTAGCAGGGTCAACTTCTATACCACGTAGGGAAATGATAAATCCCAGGAGCTTTCTTGAGAGAACCACGAAGACACACTTCTTGGGTTGAAGGTGAATGTAATATTTAATGAGGTGGTCAAAAATGGTTTTGAGGATGGTGAGGTGCTCGGAGCAGCGTTTAGATTTGGCTAGGAGATCATCCATGTAATCTTCCAATATATGATGCATGATGTCATGGAAGATATAAGTCATAGCCCATTGATATGTGGCACCAACATTTTTAAGGCCAAATGGCATGACTCGATAGCAGAAGGTCCCCCAAGGGGTGATGAATGTGGTTTTATGTTGATCCTCTGGGGCAAAGATTTGGTTATAACCTGAGAAGCCATCCATGAGTGATAGCATCTCGTGACCAGCGGTAAGGTCAACCAGCTTGGTCAATACTAGGGTAGAGGAAAGTCATCTTTTGGGTAAGCTAGGTTGAGGTCATGAAAATCTGTGCAAATGTGGAGTCCCCTATCGCCTTGGTGATAGGGACAATGTTAGAAATCCAATGAGGATAATCAATGGGTAATATGAAGGAAATGAAAAGAAGGCACTGAAGTTCTTCTTTGATGAGAAGGGAAATGCGAGGGTGCATTTTCCTCAGTTTTTTTTTGATGGGTTTGGCATCGGGAATGGTTATGATATTGTGGACCACTATGGTGGGGTCAATACCGGGCATGTCTGTAAGACCAAGCAAAATGCATGGTTATGATCTTTGAGAAAAGAAGTGATGGCTTCTTGTTGTAGAACATCTAAAGATTGACCGATCTTTAGGATGTGCGGGTCATCTTAGTATGAATGTTGATCTCGATAGTCGATTCATTCAACATGGTTTGCATCTCAGAGGGTAATGACCAATGAATATATGAGTCTTCTACACCAGGTAGGTGAGTATAGATTCATCATCCTGACATTGAATGATGTTAATTGAAGGTGTATCATCATCGATCATTTCAGGATACAGGAAGGGAAGAGAGGAAGGAGCCTCACCCTCGCATTGATAAGTCAGAGGCCCCAAGGAAATGGTGTTTATGAAAAAAAAAAAAGTTTTTTTTAGGAGGGATAGATTTTGGATCCATCGACTCCGTCGGTGAAGGCGGTGATGAAGGTGGAGCGGGTGAAGAGGGTGGAGAAGGGCTAATGTCCTCGATGAGTTCAATGGGGCTTGCTTGGTAGGTGGTTTAGCAAAGCCGATACCACTATGGTCATTATGTTTGTGGGTAGTACATGGAATAATAGTATGGTGGCCTTGCTCATAAAATCCAAAACCAAAACCCTTCCACACACATCGGTGCGGAAGGTGTGGGTGAAATGCAGTGATTGGTGAGAGATTGGAAGTCAGGAAAAATGGGTGGGTTTGTGATGGTGGTTCGGGTGTGTAAGTGGTAGTATCAAGTCCCCCATAGGTGAGACTAGTACAAGGTGAGGAGGACCATAAAGGAGGCATTCTCCTATGTGGTGATCATAGCGAGGATGTTGGTGAAGACTTCCATACTCTTGTGGAGTAAGGAATGTGTTGACACTATATAGGTGATACTCCCCCAGAGTGAGGCATTGAAAAATGCCTTCCAAGGGATCGGTGGTTGGTATGTGGGTAGCTGGAATAGATGATGTGTCGAGAGGTCGATGCGGAGGTGGAGTTAATGGATTGGGAGGCTGATGGGTTGGCGTGGAGGTTGTGGTGGTGGTAGGAATGGAGGAGGTATGTGCGTGGTTGAGGTAGTGATTGTATTGGTAAGTGGAGGTGTAGGTGAAGTGGTAGTGGTCATGGAGGTAGATGCCTTAATGGGTATAAGCATGTCATTGGGTCGGTAAAGCATGTTGCATGTTTTAAAAGGTGATGGATCAGCTTGGAATAGTATAGGTGTGTCCTTCATGTTCAAACTTTACACAATGATGCAAAGTGGAAGGAACACAACCCATGACATGAATCCAGGGTCTGCCAAGCAATAGTTATATTGAAATTCCCCCTCCAAGATGTAAAATAACTCTAGAATAGTGTGGGGGCCCACAAATGTGGAGGATGATGGTGCCTAGTGTAGAGGTGATAGCATCATTGAATGAATGCAACATGACAGGATGTTTATGCATGTAATTGTCAGTATGCACATTTGAGTGAATGCATGAGGATGAAATGATGTTAATGCTAGCGCCCCCATCGATCATTACACGTCATACATGTATATCATCGATGTGGATAGAGATGAAGAGAGTTGGGTCAGGTCATCGGTTTGGTGTGGTGTGATCTCTTCCTCTGAGAAGCTAAGGGAGGCTACTTGGTGAGTAGGGTGAGGTGTGGATAAAGGTGGCAATTTGGTGAGAGAGGCTACATGATGGGGTGTGATAATGGAGGCTACGGGTGTAGGGTCATTGGGTAAAACCTCAATAGATTGAAGACCTCCATGAGAGCTTGACGATGGGATTCTGAGGTTTGGATGAGGTCATATAAGGACATTTTGAGGGGGATTGGTGTAGTTGTTTGAGCATTGTGTGATGTGTGACCCCATTAGAAATAGGGTATGTGGGGCCATGGATAGTAATTTTAGGTGTGGGTGTAGATGGTATGTTGGGTATAGGATTGGTTGGTGAGTCAGTTGCCTTTTCCTTGCCTTTGTCTCTCTAAGCATGGGTAGTGACGTGGATCATGTTGATCTGAGGGGAGTTGGAAAATGGAGAAGGTGTAGGATGAGTGGTATAATGACATGATGGGAAAAAACCTACCGGGGAGAAAATCCTTGTGAAGTGAGTTGGGCACAATGACATTTAGGTAATGGTGTGGCAAGTTCTCTGATGTGAACCATGTTAATTTCAATCTTGGGGGTGGCTCTAAGAGTTGTGGGGGTGGAGGTCATGTTTGTTGAGTAGGCAGTGAGGGAAGGACTATGGGAATGGGTGTTGGTGAAATGGGGTCCTCATCGAGAAGGTCATCATCATCAAAGTTTTCTTCAGAGGACATAACTGGATAAGGATGGTTTTCAAAGCCTTGCAGTTCTCCACATCGTGCCTGGCACACGATGGTAGGCACAAATTTTAGTGTCATCAAACCCTTTTGGCTTGGGTTTGAGGGGGTCATAAGGTCTGAGTGGTGGTAATGTGATGACAGAAGTCTCAAGGAGGTTGGTTAATATTTTGGCATAGGACCCTACTAGTGGGTCGCAATGGGAAGTGAAAGTGGGTTTGGGTGTAGGTGCGGCTGATTGTTGAGGAATGGTCTTTGCAGGAGGGGGAGTGGGTCGAGCTATGGTTTTGGGTGTTGGAGTGGTCTTGGTGTTGGTCATGTTTTGCTTGGGTAGGGGTATGGTAGATGAATGGGTAGGAGGGTGTATGGTTGTTTTGACTACCTTATTGGAGGGTAGCAGATTTTTGTCTTTGGGTTGCACCTTCTTGGGTAAAGGTGATATGGGTGTATGAGATCTAGAGGAAAAGTGGATGGGGAAGAGGGAGAGTTACCCATGGGGATAATGGAGGTGTTGTGAAGGTAGATGACGTGGGTCATGCAGGGGGTGTGAGGGATAGAGACTGAAGTGTAGTGGGTAGTGAAGAAGTTGTTGAGGGTATTGGAGGTATGGGTGGTAAAGATGTTGTAGGTGTGGGTGTAAGTCATGTCGGGTGCTTGGGTATGTTAGAGGTTTGCGAGGAAGGAATGGGCTGTTGTGTTTTTGGTTTATTGATGGGTGGAGGTTTCTTAACCATGTTTGGGAGGTTGAGGTCCTAAGATGGATGGAAAGGGTGAAGGTGATGAAGGTATGATTGGCACAAGCTTGGGGTGTGAGTTCTATGGGTTTGGTTCTTCTGTTTGGGTGCTAGAGTAGGTTGGGTGTTGACTTTGTGGAGGATGTAGCTAAATCTAGTTTGATAGGTGGATGAGTAAGGCTGGTGGTTGGGGTGACCCCTAAGGTAGTAATAGGTTTAGTCGAGGAAGATGATGTAGGTGTGGGTTTGGATTTAGATGTATGTTGGGTTATGGGTAAGGGTGTATGTTGAGCTGTGATGGGTGTCATGGAAGAAGTTGTGATAGAGGTGGTTGTGTTTGGTTTGATTGGTCAAAATATCTTTGGGTAGATAGTGGAAGTGTCAAGTGACATCTACATTTGTGTTGAGATAGGAAGCAGAAGACACCCCCATAGTAAGGCTCTATCCACATAATCTAAGTGATCGGCTAAACATGAGAATGACACATCTATAGGTGAGGTTGATGAGGACCTAATGGAAATTCCCATAAAATGTGTCTTAGAGATGGGAAATTTGTTAGCTTCAACTTTCGTGGGTAAGAGAGCTGAAAGTAGGTCTAGGATCTTGGGTAGCTGATGGAGAATGCTCACCTAGAGGAAAAGGTATCTCTACTGGATCCTTGATAGGTGGAGGAGAAAATGGGTGCTCCTCTATAGGTGGAGGAGATGATGGGTGCTCCTCTATGGGTGGAGGAGATAAACAAGTATCCTCCATGGACTGAAGAAGTATTGTGGGTGATGGCTCTCTAAGTGGAGAAGCCAAAGGTGAAATAGCCTCGATATTAGTGGAAGGCTCCTCCACGGGTGAGGAAGGAGGTGAAAGGTGTTCCTCTATGGGTGGAGGAATAGGTGAAGTGGGTTCAAGTGTAGGTGGAGACTTTGGGCTAGAATTTCCTCTATGGAAGGAATATGAGGTAATTGGAAGCAATGGGTGCATCACTGAAAATAGCGTGGACCTCATGGGTATGGCTATCATGAGTTGAGGTCTCACCGGTTTGATCAGATGAAGGGGCATGATTAGGAAAAGGTTTCTTGAAGATGTGTAGGTTTTGATTGGCAGGTGCGTTAGGATTATCCATGGTTAACTCACCTTTCTCGAGCATTTCTTGGACAATGTTTTTGAAAGTGATGCAATTTCCATCACTATGACCCTTTACTCGATGATAGTTACAGAAGTCATGTTCTTTATACCATGCGGGTGTGGGGTGAGAAGGGTCAAAACTAGTGTGTGGTTTTATAGGAGGAAGGGTGATGGCCCCAACTTTAATGAGATTTTCTAAGATAGAAGAATAAGGCTCCCCAATTGGGGTGTATTTCCATTGTTCTCATCTAAATTGAAAAGTCTTGAGATGGGTGAGAGATTAGATGAGGGCTAGCCTTGATTTGATGGATGAGCTGGGCCAGCTTTGAGTACCACTACGTGTTAGCGGTCCCCTTGCCTTTGAATAATTGTTTTGTGGTTTGAAGAAGAAGAGGTATCATTTGACTTGAATGCCAAGTTCTTATTACGTAGTTGGATTTTCTTCTCTTCGATGGCCCAAATCTCTAGCTTTCATGCCATGGTGAATGCTTCGTCGAAGGTTTGGAAAGTTTGGACTGCAGGGTTGGTGAGATATGTCTAGCACAAGCCCATGTGAAGAGCTCGATGAGTTTGGTTTGCGGTAGTTGGAATGTGAGTTGATTAATCAAGCTATGCCACTAGCGAGCAACAAAATCTATGATAGATTCGTCATCATCATCATGCTTGACATGTGAGTATAGGTCAGTCATGGTAACCTTCTTAATGATATTGATGGAGAAGTGATCCAAGAAGGCTTGGGCTACCTGATTAAATGAAAATATAGAGTGTCTAGGTAACCCACTATACCAATCTAACACGTAGTCTAGTCAGAGACATGGGAAAGGTCCTCAAGAGCAAAAGCATCATCATGGGCGATTAGGTAGCACCCATGTTTGAAAGACCACAAATGTTGTTGCGGGTCTTCCTTGCTATTGAAATGGTTGAATTTAGGCATTTCCCAATGCATGGGGTATGGACGAATAGGAATGGATGGGTGGATAGGCTCATTACAAATCTCATCATAGGTGAGAGTGTTTGGGAGCCAGAAACCGATGCCTCCAATGTCTACATCTTGTCCATCATTAATTTGATTAGGTCATTGGTAGGTTGTGATGGATGGGTGCCTCCTGTAGCATAAGAGGGTTGGTGTTGGGCATATGACGGGGTGGCATTCCAGTATATGGTGCATCCACATAGGTGGATTGAGAAGAAGGTAGTGAAATAGGGGGTACGTACCCAGAGTGAATAATAGATGAAATAGGAGGCTGTTGATAGTACGTATATGGAGGTGGAAGGGTCATGGTGACCCTAGTGGCAATGGGGGCTAATGATTGTGGAATAGAAAGGATGACATTTTGAAAAGGGGTAGGGGTCACCACACGGGGGTGGTAGTGTAGCTAGCTACGGGTATATGTGAGACAATAGGGGTGGATGAGGTTGTGTTCTGGGTGGTTGGCGAAGGTATAGTGGATGTGGCGAGTGCAATGGATGTAGTAGACAATGTGGCAGTCATAGCGGGTATAGGGCCTAGCTACGAAATGACTGGGGGTAAGGTAGATGCGGGCAACACGGAGCTAGATGGGGCTGACGTAGGAGTGGGAGTGAGAGTCGGGGGATAGATATGGGCATGTCATATATCAACTGACCCGAGGCATCTCGAGTGGATGAGTGGGAAAGATAAAACTACAAGGCGGCAGGATTTTGGTCAAGGAGTCATGTGAACTCCTCATCTCTGTAGCGATAGAGATAGGTTGGATAGGATCCATGGCGGGTGATAAAATGGAAGGTGGTGAAGGGCTAGGTGGGAGTGGTTGACAACTGGCATGGAATACGAGGGTGCTTTGCTTGTCGATGCGTCAGTACCATGTGAACAGGTACTAACGTGGTAAGACTACTTTCTGTAAGTGACATAGAAATACAACACATGGGTAGGATAAATAGGTGGTGGTAGGTGAATTGGGGCTAAAATGGCAGCTAGAAAATGACACAGGCTAACCGATGCTAGGTTAGGGTAAACCGACCGGTCACAGGTAACCACTTCGGTCAGTCACTGTGGAAAGTGGACAGTTGGTCAAAAACAAGGTATAAGGCCAAATTTACTAGGTATGCAAAATGCTGATGAGATTTACCAGTAAAGTGAATATGATGAGAGTTACAGGGACTCTAAATAGTCAAAGAAGGTGAATATGTGTCCTTTTGGGTAGGTTAACCAAAAGAATGAGTGAACAACGCGGTTGGTATAACCGATGATGGTCGAGGGTAAGCGCGGTCATTTTGGACGACACCGAGTCTTTTTGTGAAATTGAAATAGTGATGAAGAAAATGTGGTTGTGAATTAAAATTTGATGTGGAATCAAACCCAAAATTAGGAATGATGAGAATATGGTCCAGGCACACTCAGATGAAGCTAGAATACACCAACTGTGATGAGGAGTGTGCAAGGAGAAATAAGAAAAATGAAGAACGTGACCTCTCACCTCAAAATGCAAACCAAGCAAAAACACTAAGAAAAATATGATCCTAAGAGTGCTTTTTCTATTATGTTTGTTTAGCTTATGCTATTTAAGGACTGACTCATGAACTGTAGAATAGATTTTTTTGGTGAGGATGGCTTCCTACGAAGAAGGAGATCTACAAGGAGAGGTTTTAGGTATGTTATGGTGGGGGGGCCTCGCTCTGAAGTATGACTCGACAGAGCAGCGAGCTGGGTGCCCAATGTGTGATCGTGTGATCACCTACAACTTCTTCCAGGAAAGATGTTGTTTAAGAATGTGTATATTTTCAATTTTTGTGAGGTTTGGTAAGACTCAGAGAAAGAGAAAGAGAAAGAAGTGCTTTTCTATGATTCATTTGTCAACCATCAGCTGGTCATGACTTCCAGCGTATAGGTTGCCCTCATTTAATGTGAGCTAATGTAGAAAAGTAGAATGAAATGAAGTTAATTTTAAACCCAAATCGAAATATGGAATTTGATGACACAATAAGAGGAATAGGAGAAAGTATGATCTTTCACTAATGCAATGCAAATGAAATAGAAGAAGAGTTCTTTTTAAGCACCAAAACATGATTGCTTTGAGACAATAGAAAGAAGAGAAGATTCCAAGGGAGAAATTTTAATGTGAGAACCTTTTAGAAAGGAAACAAACATGACAACTTTTCACCTAGAAATGAATGAATGCAAGGAACCCCGAATGGGTCCCACCGGGCATGCCAAAATGTTTCACCTTGATTCTTAGATGCATTTCTTTGAAAATGATGAAACAAATAAGGGTAATGGGCGTAGGAGGAATACCTGTTGAGATGTTGGTTGATAGGTTGTTGTGCGCGTATGACTTCTGAATCCATAGCAAATGATCGTGAGAGCTTCCTTTTTCTTGGAGGAACTACCTGAAATGGAACACAAGACCACCAAATAAAAGTTAAACAATATATGCAGTGGACTACCTAGCGTGTGCTAGATCCGGGAAGTGTGATACTTCTAGAAGGTTTATCAATCCACTATTTAAAACAACTTAATGTTGGTAATAAAGTAAATCCTACTATAGTTAAAATGATTTAGGTATCTCATTCATCTACAATAAGAAAATTCATTCACAATAGGCTAGGCTATGATTGAATCTGAAGGTCAAGGTCACTGTCAGGATATTGTTATTGGTCAGGGTCAGATTCTGGGTAGTTTAGGGTATTTGGTGGTGGTTTTAGGCTCTGATCTAGGTTTTGAAAAAGACACAGAGACCGACGTCGGTTTAGGTTAACCGGTGATGGTTATGGGTGACCAACGTCGGTATGGTCGAGGTATAGAAACTCAATAAAACTTGGTTGGGTGATAGATCCGGGATTAGATGAAGGTGGAAGGGCAATGGCGAGATTTGTATGGATCTTGGATATGCACAGGAATGATGAAAATCTAGGTATGGATAGTTCAATGGTGTGGGTAAAGAGGTGGTCAAGTTTTCATGGAGATAAAATGGTGGGGAATGGAAATGAAAGTAGAAACTAATAACAAATGTAAAAGGATCTGCTCAAATGACAAGGAAACAATGCAGGTTAACAAACTTACTATTTGTATGAGCTTGATGCCTGGTTGGTAATGGTGGGTGATCAAATGAACTTGGTGTAGTGTTGGCACTTCCCGGATGCTCCTGTGAAGGTAGGTGGTTGTGTGATTGCTTTGGTACTGGCTATGGGTGTTCTGATGCTTGTACGGATGTTGGTTCTACTTGCATGCAGCTCTGGTTTTGTCACTTGTTCTCAGAAGATGTCTCTCTCTCTGCGAAAATGTGTGCCAACCTCAAATAAGGTTGTTTTGGGAGTTAAATGGTAACGATGATGGTTTCGGCTTAACAGGGGTGGTTAAGGGTAACGCATCGGTTAGGGTGGGATTTCCTAGGTTTACTAAACTAGGTAGATCCCCTTGATTTTCTGGGATCTCATTTCATTTACCCCACGGATTAGCTGGAAAGCTTCCTTCTAACATGCGGGAATGTGGTTAGAGGGAATGTAGGCATTGATTTTTAGGGTTTGGGTAGGTCTTAGTTAGTTATGGCAACTTACTAAGAATAGGTCTTAGGGTGAGGTGGCTAGATGAGGTGTCTAGGTGAGGTGGATATGTGGGCATTATCCCAATTAGGATATTTAAATAATAAATATTGGTGAGGATAATGAATTAATTTAATTAAATTAATTAAATTAATATTATAGTAGTAAGGGTGAAGGGGATGTGTTCCATGGGGACTAGGTGGATGTGTGAAGGGTAGTGACATAGAATCGACACTATAAAAAACATTTTATGAGGTTTTGAGAAGTCACAAGTACCCAATAGTGGTCTATAATACCCAAGCACCTCGACTGATCAAAGCACACGTCCCAATATTTCGACATTCACACAATTTTCTTTTCTCGCTTATGACAATCTTCCTTCCTGTTCCATTAGTTTTCCATCTAGATAAAACTGTAAGATTATGTGTGAATCATCTAAGTACTTTATCCCTTCTCTTATGTAGGGTTTCAAATTTATTAGCTTACTTGCTTGTGTCAAATTTGTACTTTATTTCATATTTACTAAAATGTAATTTAATGAGAATTTAGTATTTATTTTCCAATATTTTCGTAATCATTTGGTGAACCCATATCATTCAAACACTCTTGGATCCTCATTTCATCACTTATTTCATTTTTAGGATCCTCTCATCATGTATATTTCTATTCATGATTTCTTGTTATCCAATCTTGAGTTTCATGCTAAAATCATTACTATTTTGGGAAACTAATCATATTACTTCCACAACTCATCCAACATTTTTTTATCGATACTCGTAGACACATTTATCAACAGACTTTTCCATCTACTTGTATCAAATTTTGCTACCATGGAAAAATTGGAAAATGAGCGGGCTTGCCTTGTCATAATTAGTTAGAAGGACACTTGGTAAGAAATGGAGAATCCAAGAAATAGCACAAAATTGTCAAGTGATATAGTAGACTTGAAGGAATAGTCTCATCGGCCTTGATGTAACTCAACGAGCTCACAAGTCGAGCTACCTCCTAAAGACCGAGTTATTTCCATCTGTATATGTCATTCGATGACATGTGAGGGTATGAGATCGGGATGCATTATGCTTGGCGATATATCAATTTGGGTAGGCCAAATTTTCTTAAGTTCATCTCCATGTGCATCGAGCTAATTTTACTGGTTGATCGAGAAATGTAAATACGGAAAAATCTATCGAGGAACCCATCTCTTTTAAAAATACACCGAGTTATTCTAAAGGAGGAGATTCATCGAGTTGTTTTAGGTCAGACCGAGCTACCTCATGTGCATCGATCTATTTCTATTAGATGTCGAGCTAAGAAACAAGACAAAATGCAAAAACCAGCCACTCCTCCAAAGGAACCGAGCTATGCTTGGACCATCGTAGAGGAAAGGAAAGCGTATCATTTAGGCTATTCTTTATGATGCCCGATTTAGTGGTGCATAACATAAATGGCCAATCTACTTTGATGCATATTGAGCTCATGTTGGAGGCACTGAACTATATTATAAGCTAATCCGAGTCATTTCACGAAAATATGAGAAATGAAACAAGGTCGAGATTCATTTCATGGGAATGCATCAAGTTGTTCTTGAACGAATGAGCTCATACCAAAACCAAACCGCATCATTAAGAACTCTAGTTGTCCATGCATGACCAAGCCACTTCAGGGAATGTGGGTGAGTTTCCCTTGAGTAAGTGAGTCATTATTTTGACTCGAGCCACTCTGGTCTCTGAGAAATCATGGTGAGAATCAAATCGAGCTCTGCAAGGGAGCCATCACAATAAATGTCAAGTAGTATTACAATTGGATACGAGCCATTATGCAAGGGAGGGTGAGCTTTGCAAAAAATCACCAATGAAGTTGTCCTAGTCATCATACCATGCTCATCAAAGGGCATCAAGTTGGAATTCGACCCAAGAACTCAAGTACATGGTAAAATGAGATTTTTGAAAGAGAGGGCTCACTTAGAATCTAACATGTTAGGTCAAGTTTAATGGATGCAGGCATTAAAATTACAAGTGATCTTGAATGTCCATTGACTCGGTGAGCTGTAAGTTGAGCCATCGAGTGAATTATATACGTTTGTGGAAAATTCAAGGGTCAACGGACCTCGTGGCCTTGTCAAAAAGAGGTCAGGAGCCTGAGTTGTGGGTGAAACGGATGAAAGAGGCCTGAGTGGCACATGGGACATGGGTGTATCCTGAACCCAAAATCACCGAATACCTGCGGGTGAGTTGTGTGGATACGTTGGGAGTCAATGTCCAAACTAGCCTAGTCAATGGCAAAGCGTGGAGAGTGTGTGTGAACAAGAACGTGGTTTGGTGGCCCAGGGAGGCCGAGGATCATGCGGGCCACAAAATCCCGAATTCACCAATGTCATAAGAAATGCGGGTGAATTAGGTCAAATGAGTATGGCGATCCCATGCCACGAGGAGATGAAATTTCCATGGATAGGTTTGGATCACAAAGTATTAGCATAAACCTCGAGTCATCTTTTATAGGTCGGAGAGTTGGTGACTCATCCAGAGAACATGGGGGGTCCACTGAGTAGGGAGGGGGATACGTGGAGTTATTTTTTGGTGTTTGAGGTAAACCAATGAGGGTGAGCTCGGTGATATGGGAGACACGAGTTGGCACGAGTAATGAAGGGTTAACGCTGGTAGGTCGGTGACTCGGTGGAAGAGTTTGGGGCATAGTTCGACACATAGTGGCACTCCAAGAAGCTCACCAATGTTAAAATAGTGACTCGTCATCCAAAGTAAGAGGTCAACAATGTAATTCAAATGGCATGTCATGTGAGAGGGGTAAAGAACCAATATAAGATAGGTGTCATCTCGATCGAGATGGCCGAGCTTAACTAAACACTCCAACATTTAAACATTAAACACCCACTTCAAGATAAAATCAATCAAAACAATGATGGGCCCGTAAAGATAAAAACCCCAAATCATTTAAGTGATGCAAAGAACTTTAAAGGGAGGAAGGAAATATTTCAAAATATATTTTCAACTAGAAATATTAATTGTCAGTCTGTGAAGGCCAAGTAAACATGTGCAACTCAAATTAGCTCCAATCACTTAGAAATCCATAACAGGAGCAATTCTCAACATATTTTCACAAAATTGTTTCATTGGAATCATGTTTCCAAGCCCAATGCACAAAAGTCAACAAATGTTAGATTTGGTGAATTTTTGATGGAGATATTTTAGGAAAATGATCCAGTTCTATTTGGTGGTTGGAGGAGCATTCAATAAGCATGGAAAATCACTCTTTCACTACTGCAAGTTATGGGGTACCTTAGGATTGCTTCTACAGATCCAAAATAACCAACCACACTCATTTTTCATGACTTGCAATTAGTGAGAAAGTGTATTTCAGGATTTGCATTCCCTCTCTCTCTCTATCAAAATTCTATAAATTAGAGTGTTGAACTCATTGTAAAAGGGGATAGTTTTTGAGTAGAAAAACTATGTCATTTTGGTTTTGTGAAGCCAATGTGCTACAGGCCCTTGTAGTGGACTCCTTGCATGGTGATCCAGGCCTTTATTTTGTAATAGATTGAACTATGCATATAATGAAGCAATAGATGCAAGTTTGTGGATGTATCTTCCCTTGTTGTGTTTGTTTGCATTCTTCTTGCCTCTTCAACCTCATTACAAATATATTGTGTCTATTTTATGCTCTTGTAGGGATTCATTATCATTGTGTGTGTATGAAATATTGTTTGAATGCAATTGCTAGACTGTGGAGAATTGTTATCACCCTCTCTAGTATGTACTTTTCTTCCATTTTCACACATTGGAAATCTATTCTCATTCCCTCCTTTTCTCGGTTTTGGTCATCCTCTTGTTGTTAGTGTAGGATTTACTTTCATGCACTCTCTCTCCCTAGTCCCTTGGAAAGTTAGATTAGGATTAGATAGTTTTTTTCATTTCAGTAGAGTTAGTTTGCACGAGGTAGTTTAGGAAAAAGAACCACTTTCTTTCTTTGGAGGTATATCTCAAGTAGAAATCCCAAACTTGGAGATAGTACCCATGTTACCCAATCACACCATGATGAGCTCAAGCACACACACTTGTGCAAATCGGAGGGTGTTGTGATTTGGTGATAATAGTTCTACATGCCATGGGACTTGAAGTTTCATTTTTATTGCACAAGATTGATGTGCACTTTTTGTAAGTTTTCACTTTGTAAGAAGCTTTGAATTAGCACATCTGATGACTCCAAAAGGGCATAATCCACTGGTTTTAGCAGTCCAAACTTGTCATATTTTTATGAGAAGAATTCAAAAAGGTCAAGAACTAGAGAGGAAGGAATTTTTTAATATTTTCAACTCTCACCAGGAAGAGGAAGAAGGGGAAGAAGATTTCAAAGGTCTCCATCTCCACCAAATATAACACTATCCACACCTCCACCTGGTAGGCCTTTCATTTAATCAACTAGAGTTCTTTGACCAATTAGGATGGCATAGCCCAATCCCTATGTCAACTTCATGGAAGTAGTCCCACTTTATCTCAATGCACAAAATCCAATTCCATTTACAGCATTAAAGAACATTCCATATTTCACTAGAGAGAACCATACAACTCTGATTGACCACATCCAAGACATTGTAAATGTCTGTGTAATTCATAAAATTTCTGAAATGGACGTTGCAGTTAAGTTGTTAGCATCCTCTTTAAGGGTAAAGCTTTGTAATGGTTTAGAAGTCTAACAACATGGTCTATCCAGAATTGGGACCATTTGTGCACATCTCTTCATAATCAATTTGGGAGAAAAGGGAGATAATTTTTGTTTATTGGAACAATTGAAAACAATCAAGAGGGATCCTAATGAACAAATGACTGATTTAAACTTTAGGTTTCAAAGGACATGGGATAGAATTCCACTTGTTGTGAGACCAAAGTGAAGGTGTTTTTCTATACTTCCTAAAATCTAAATTCTGATATTTCCATGATGATACAATCCATGGGAGGTATAAATTTACCCACTAGCCTATAACATTGCTATTAGAGCTGAAAATTTCTTAATTCAAGATGGTAAACTTGCACCTAGGACACCTATGCCTCTCTATCCAGAATTAGGAAGTCCAAGCACTAGTCAAGCACCTACATTAGCTCCCATTCCTACTCTAAGAAATCAGAGTTTGACTGAAGCTTCTACCTCATCTTCTAGTACCTCAAGCGATATCCAAGAATTCATGAAGTAGTTGCAAACTTGGGTAATGAGTTAGTGACACTTAAGAGGTAGTAAGCTCAAAATTTCAGGTCATATCAGCCTCAAACCCAACCCAATAGGCCTTCATATCATCCTAATAGGCCACCCATTCAAACTACAAATCAGAACCAAGTCAAACCTCCTATTAATAGGCCATTCCAGCCTTACAATCCTAATGTTTCATCCACATCTAGAGCCTTGGTACCAGTGCAAAATAGTGTGGCTCAAGAATATGACTAGTGCTTCCCATGAAATCAACCTCATAACCATTCAATGTGTTTCAATGGTGTTTTGAATCAAGCTCTTATGGTGACAAAATGGGTGTGGAACAAGAGACAGGCCAATAAGGAAATCAATAACAAGAAGTAACTCAAGAAGAGACCTTTGAATGAGACCACACTTGTCAATTGGCAGGCTGAAGATTTCTACGGTATAAATCAAGCCCCATCTCAAAGTGTAGTAGCCAATACACATGATCCAAGAAGAGAAATATTGGAGAAGGAAATTCATCCAATTCAAATGATCCACAACCCTCTATCACTCAACAAGGTATTGGTAATCAAAGTGCAGCTCCCAATGTGCAAGGTCAACCCAAAGCCACCCTCTAGTGAAGTGCTGAAGTAACATTGTGCAAGAGAAAATGTGCAAGAAAGGGGATGAGAGAGATAGCTCATCTCCATTCAACATCATTGAGAAGATGAATAAAATGAATGTAAACATCTCAATGTGGGAGTCATTAGCTATCCCAGGACAAAGAGACCTATTGCAAGTTATTATGGAAAATTGGTCAGCATCAAATCAGTCATCCAATCAACAAGAAAAAGTGCTCACCAATGTAGCTCAACAAGGAGAAAATCAAGGTGACCAACAAGGTAAAAATTTGAAGCCCCCACCATTATATATCTCATTGATCATTGGGAACAATTTGGTGCATAATTGCATGATTGATTCCGGAGCAAACAACTCAACTTTGTATGCCAAAACAAATAGCTTGATCAATTGGGCCTTCAATATGAATTCATTTATAAGGGTGTGGTGTAATTGGATGGGACAATGGTAAAAATGGTTGGAGTAATCAAATATTTGAGCCTCACATTACATGCATGTCCCAATGTGATCGATCTTATAAGATGTATCAGTCATACACTTGCCACCACTCTTTGCATTGTGTTTGTTAAGAGACTTCACCACTAAAATTGGAGGTTATTTGTCTGTTGATTGGTCACATATGTTATTCAAAACAAGGTATGGAGCTAAGGCTACAATCAGATATGAGCCTATTATAAAATTTCATATTGAGCCTCATACACCGAGTCCAATCAATGCGAATTTTCAACATTTGATCAAGAGGATTATCCAAGCACCTATGAAGCAGATACTAAAGTTAGAAATTCCATACTTGACTCTTGATGAATGGGAAAACAAGAGGCATGTTTTTGATCCATATACAAGGAAATGGAAGAAGATGAATTAGGAGTCTATTGTTTGCATGAGGAGAATCAACCTCTCCCTAACATTACCAAGATAGATCACAAAGATGATAATGAAGTATGGTAGTTATTCTTTGATGGCTCAAGGAGTAGACAAGGTGCAGGAGAGGAGCTCTTCTCATTTCACCACAAGGTACAAAATATTACTCAACTTTCCATTTCCATTTTCTTTCTCAAACAACACAGCTGAGTATGAAGCCTTATTCATGGATTTCATTGGACAAGAAAGAGGGTATTAAGAACTTGTAAGTGTTTGGAGATAGTGAGCTAATCGTGAACCAAGTCATAGGACAAAATGCTTCCAAGAATGATTTGTTGAAGAACTACAAAAATCGGGTATGGGATCTCATTGAAGATTTGAAAAGCTTTTAACATCAATTCCATCCCAAGAAAGAAGAATGAAGCAATAGACATACTTGGTAGCAATTGGGGCAGCATTTGATGTTGTGGAAAGTATCAAAAGTGAGAAATATCAGCCTCATATCAAAGTGGTTATAAGACCATTTGTTCCAGATAACAACACAAGTTGGAAAGTCTTTGAGAATGATCAACAAATTGTCAATTTTCTACAAGAAGAAGTTGAGTTCTCTTCCTAGAAACCAAGACAAGTTGGAATAACAATATGGTGACCAAGTGGTGCAGTTGAGGACTAATAGATTACCAAAAGGTCTTATAACTTTTGAGTCAATCTTCAACCCAAATGATCAATTCCGGAAAGAAAAGGAAAACATTTAGGTAAAGGGTGAGGATTTAGAGCCCATTTTAGTAGATGAAGGAAAGATATTGCAAATTGGCAAAGTAAATACTCGATAAGAGAAATTTGAATTTGTTAAACTTTGTCAAGAATTCCCAGATGTCTTTTCCTAGAATTATAAGGATTTAAGAGGTTTCAACCTAAAGCTAGCACAACATACTATTGAGTTGGATCTGGAATCCAAGCCTATCAGATAGAAGCAAAGGCCGGTGAATCCTCGCATTGAACCTCTCATGAGAAAATAGTTGAACAAGCTAATTGAAGCTAGCATCATCTTCCTATCAAACATTCAAGTTGGGTTACACAAACTTTGTTAGGTAAGAAAGAGAAATGGAGAAATCAAATTGTGTGTAGACTTCCATGATCTAAATAGAGCTTCTCTCAAAGATCATTACCCACTTCCATCGATGGAAAAATCTTGCAAGTTGTAGCTGGTTCTGAAAGGTTTTCATTGCTAGATGACTACTTAGGATATAATCAGATAATGGTCTAAAAAGATGATCAAATCAAGACAACCTTCACTACGAAATGGGGCACATACACTTATAAGAAGATGCCATTTGGATTGTCAAATACTGGAGTAACATTTCAGTGAGCTATGGATATGGCATTCAAAGGAATAATCAACAAGATAGTGCTCATTTATATCTAGATGATATCACTGTGTTCTCAAAGAATACAACAACCACCTCTTTCACCTCAAGAAAGTATTTCAGAGATGTAGAAGATTTAGAGTGTCTTTGAATCCAAAAAAGTGTGTATTCTTGGCACATGAAGGAAAATTTTGGGCCACATTGTTTCAAAGGAAGGATTAAAAATTGATCCCAAAATAGTTGAAGCCATCCAACTTTCCATTTCCACACCATAAGAAATCTCTCCAAATGTTTCTTGGGAAGGATAAACTTTTTCGTATATTTGTGCCTGATTTTTCCACTCTTGTGAAGCCATTAACAATGATGTTGAAGAAGAGTCTTGCATTCAAATGGATTAGAAGGAAAAGAGAGTTTTGAGGCTATCAGAATGCAATATCACAAGCTCCAACTCTTATCAACCCAAAATTTTCAAAGGACTTCATGTTGTATGATTTTGGAGGATCAGACACAATCTCAACTATCTTGGTACAACTAAATAGAGAAGGTTCAACATCCCATAGCATTCTTTATTCAAATCCTGGAAGATTACGAAGTAAGGTATTATTTTATTGAAAAACATGTTCTTGTTGTCATTAGGAGTTTGAAGAAGTTCAGACACTTGGTCTTGAACAATAAGATTCAACTGCTAGTGTCTCATGTTGGTGTCAAGGAATTTTCTCCTAAACAAAGATTTGAATGAGAAGAGAGCATGTTGGATCACTCGGGTAATGGAATATGATATTGAAATCAAAGTGACCAAGCTAGTTCATGGAAAAGGTTTTTGTGAACAATTAGCTTCCAAACAACAAGTTGAGTCAAAAGGTGAAGAAGAGGTTGTCTTCTGCTACTGAAAATGATCAAGAATAACCAGCTAATGATGCACCCATTCCATGTTGGACTCAAGATATGGTGCATTATCTCCAAATAGGTTTGTGCCCTCCAGAATGGAACAAATCTAAGAGAGATATTTCAGATTACAATCCATTCCATATGTGCTCATTGATGGCATCTTATTCAAGAAAGATGTGAACATGGTGTTATTAAGGTGTGTCCCAACAAGTCAAATTGAGAAGATATTACATGAGTTCCATGATGGGGAAGTAGGAGGCCACTTTTCTCCACGAGTAACAACTCTCAAAATCATGAAGTTGGTTACTATTGGCCTGTGGTGTTTAGTGATTGCTACTCATGGATCAAGAAATGCAAAAATGTGCATTTTCATAAGGAAAGAAAGGTTAGCAAGCACTACCACTTTGTCCAATTTTAGTAGATCATCCATTCATGCAATGGGGATTGGACTTCATTGGATTCATCAACCCAAATTCAATTCAAGGTCATAAGTGGATACTTACACCAACTGACTATTTCACCAAATGGACTGAAGTAGTGGCACTTAAGGAGGTAAATGAATCCAGCATCTTGGATTTCTATGAAGGGATAGTCATGATGTTTGGAGTCCCCACTACTATCATATCATATAATGCATTGGCATTCCTTGGCACACAAAATCACTTAATGGGATGTCAATAATGGTTATATACTCAACACTTCATCAAATTATTATCCCCGGGGTAATAACCAAGCAGAGTCTACAAACAAGAACCTACTGAAATTATTAGAAGAACTCTTGATGAGAATAAGAGAACTTGGCATGTGAAGCTCAAATCAGCCCTATGGGATGATAGAATCACACCCAAGAGGTCTATATGAATCTCTCCATATAAGCTTGTATACAGAAAAGAAGCAATTGCTACCTATATCACTTGAGTTTCTAGCATTGGAACTCATGAAACAGTTGGAACTAGCTCATTTGAGCCCATGGAAATAAGATACGCAGAGTTGATGGAATTAGAGGAAACAAGAGAGCATGTAATGCAAACCATGGAAAAATATCAAGCATTGATCAAAAGGAGCTTTGACAAGAAAGCTAAAGCTAGGACATTCCAAGAAGGAGACTTGGTACTGAAGTGGGATGTTGATCATGCAAAGCCAAGAAGAATTCCAAGTTTGATGCCATATGGAGTGGTCCTTATATGATCACAAAATGTAAAATTAGCAATGCCTTCCAGCTGGCTAAGTTGAATGGTGAAGAATTCCATATTCTAGTCAATGGAATCTATCTCAAACATTTCTACTAGAAGGAATAATTTCTCACCCTTGTACATATTAGTCTAGGATTTCTAATTCCTCTAAGTGCTTATGCACATTGTTGTTGTTAGAATAGGTTTCAATTCCCTAAGTGTTGGTGCACATGTTTTATTTCTTCTAATGTATACTTTGAATGCAATTCATCATGCTTCAGAAATAGAAGAAGTTGTGGTAGTAAAGCTCACGATTGTTGCAATAGTTAAAATTTAAAATTCAAACAAATGTTGAGTGAAACTAAAATCAAGTTTGATATTAATACGATAGATGGCAGTCCCCAATTTTCACTCAACCTTGATCGGTGTGTAAACGGAATATATAATCCATAGTACTCTCTCTTAAGGTCTAATGGTAGTCCTTATAAGGATCATTTGGTGGCCCAAGTCTGAAGTCATCTCTAGTGAAAGTAGTATTGGACATTCAGAGGAAGAAAGAAAATCAAGCTTAATAGAGTTCCATGATGTCCAAGCTAACAGGTTTCACTCCAGTTCTAGAGTATACTTCACCGGCCAAAAGATCAGTCTCATCTATCCACACTTGGTAGGGAATCAGATGTTGAGGCAACATTCGTAGGTACTCATCATTCAGCCTCATGGATCGCAGTTGCTAGAATGGGTGAAATCCAGGTTTTAAACAATTCTCTACTCTCACAAATCTTGAATCCAAGATTTTCTTATGAAAGTTGAGAGTGTGAGAAATGGAAGGAAGTTATGGATGTGGGCAGCGGCATTCCTAGCATTCCAGGTTATATTTTCAAAGGTTGGACCAGTTCATGTTGATCACGTAGACTCCGTGCCCAATGGATTGCTACAGGAAGTTGGTCATACTCCATTTAGTAAAATGACTCAAGTGAGTCACCAAATTGGTATCCAATTTTTCTACACTAAAAAATTGGACAATGGGTGGGATTACCTTGCCATAATAAGTTAGAAGGAAACTTGTGATGATTCATGTCCTTTCGAAAGATGTTTGAGCTCCTAAACCCATATCCATAGTGTATATTTTTAGCTAGACATCCTTAGCTTTTTCCACGCTTTTTCCAGCTTTCCCACTTCATTATGTGCATGTTTTGGCCTTTAGTGCCATGATTGCCACCTGCCTGCTCACGGGTGGCGGTTCTAAAACCACCACCCGAGCGGGTGGTCATGTGACCTCTACCATGCATGGGTGGTAGTCCTGGTCACTTTTTCTAGATTCCATCATGCATGTTTTTTTAACATGCGATGATTCACTTAACTTCACTTTTAGGATGCGTTTGTGAATCGATTTGTCTAAAAATAGTTTTGATTGCTTGGTTCTCCTTCCCTCTTCTATTTTTGCATGTGCTTTAGTTAGTTGGAACTACCTCTTCTTTCCTTGTGCATGAAGGCACATCCTAGCCCCAATTCTTATATATTCCATGCTTGTGTTCAAGAAAAAGGCCTTGAAATTTTTGTGTATCTTGCATAGTATTGCTGCCCAATCCTGCTAGGAATTACATAGCCAAGCTTAGATCTCTTGTGTTATCTCTCTTCTACTTGCATTGCAACCAAACTTGCCTTCAAGCTACCATTGCTCAAGTGTCTTCTTCTCTATTTGTTTTTCTTGCATTCCCAATTCCTTGGACTCATATGAACACACAAAGAAAGAAAGGAAAAACTGAGGGGACAAACATAGATACAACAGATTTTCCAAAGCTCTTGCTTATCCAGGTTGGAATTACTTGTTTGTTTGCTTCATTTTCCAAATTGTCAATTTTGAATCATTAGTTTCAATTGCATATCAAATAGAGTAGTAAAATTGTTCATTTCAATTGATTAGGCAATTACAAGTAGATCAAATCATTAGAAAGTTTTCTCTTTGACATTACGGGAAGTTGTGGGGAACAATAGCTCTTTTAGGGTCATGATTTGTTCTTCACCTCTGAGGTAGGGTTTGAAGGGTTTTGATTAGATTAGGTTATTTGTTTTAGATTTAGATTCACATATTCACACAAGTAACCAGCTACATCCGGTGATTACTTGTCTTTAGTTTGTTTATTAGATTAGAACACATTGCTTAAAAACTAGAAAAGATAAAAAAACATTTACTTTTGTTAGATTAGTTTGCTTTCTTTGTTTTCTCTGATATATTGTGAAAATGCCAAAAACATAGATTAGATTTCCTTTGATAGTTAGTTTTTTTTATCAAGATCATTTCAATTCATTTTGCATGACCATCAACGACCCACAACAAGAAAAGACATATGGTTGTGATCCTTTGGTCCCACAACCCAATGGGCGGAGTTGATAATAAATTTGATACAAGTTTATGTTTGATAGTCTTACACACACCTTTGCTACATTCTCTGAAGAAAATAGAACAACTAAACATGCTAAACATCATTTTAATCAAGCCTATGATTATTGGACTACTCTTGGAAATAGGGTTTGATTACACATGACCATAATAGGACCACAACCTCCATGAGTTTTTGGTTGTGATCCTCGGTCCCACAACCCAATGAGCCTGCTAACCAATTAGATATCGACACTTTGGTTTGTGTGCATCATCAATATTTAGATCATCACCACTTCCACCGATATCATTGCACAACTTTCATTATTGAATATAACAGTTGATCAGGCTAAGACCTTCTGGACTAGACCAAAAAATCATCCATAGTCCATGTGGCTTCATTACACCTCTCATTCTTACTTCCATGACCTTGTCTAGAAATCTATACGAGGTGCCCACATGTCACTTTCTTCGTGTGTTCAAAAACTAGTGAATAGAATCTTGGTAGAGCTTGATATTGATTGGAGTCTTGAGAAGCTATCATATCAGATCGATCCATCATGCCACTTCAAGTTAGGAGAGCATTCTTTTCCTTAGATTCACAGATCCCATTATTATTATGTCAAAGATATAAGGTTACCTCATTAGCTTATCCATCATCACACACATACACATCCATTTCTATTCTACATTGGTTGTCTCGGCATGACCTCGGGAAGTCGGGTGTGAAGAAGGTCACGTGTTGATTTTCTTTCATACAAATTGGTGAACCCACATGAAGAGCTAGTCTCTAAGTGTTTCCACTTTCTTTGTCCATCCTTTATTCTATGTGGGTATTCTTATACCCCAAATATGTCGGGATACGATGAGTATGGTCGACCCATCCCGGGTTTTGACATGTACAACTACCAAATAGGTATACCACAAACAATCACCTTCACTCTCAACATGGGCGATAACCACTCAATTACTCAAAATCCTCTTCTTCAAGGAACCAATGTTGGTTCCTCTGTGCATATTGAGGAACTTGACCAAATCACACAGACATATCCTCACAAAAATCAAGTTCAAACAACATGAATTTCACTGGGGAAGCAAGTTCATCTCCTCGGGTATTGTTTTGACAACCCATTAGCATGCAATCGGACCAGCTCCCACATCTAGATGAGGAATACTTATCACGATATGCTAGGAGTGAACAACACTTCCAGAATATGAACCAAGATTTTGATAGGTTGCAAGGAAAAAGTGATGTTCTACTCCAAAACAATAACACTACCCCTCCACCAACCAAAATATTGCCAATGAGGGGTGGCAGCATAGTGAACAATTCATAGCAGGATACCACACTCCTCAACAACCTCCAAAATTTCAACAAAGCACCTAAAAAAAACACCATCCCATCAATGGGTGATGTCATTTCGACATTAGTTAAAAAGTCAAAGAGTTAGAGCTTTCCCAAAATGCTCAAAGTTCATACATAGGGAAAGCAAGAACTTCTCCTATCCACATAATTATGGACAAGTACCTACTTGCAAAACCCTCTAGTTTATATGGGTGCTCCAAACCTAGAGATTTTCTAACTGGGATGGGCACCTTGGGTATGCCCCCTCATGCCACATATGGATATCTACAACAGGCACCAGTCAGAAGTGCATTCTCAAATGCCATACTAGTTAGAAATGCAACATTCCCTAGCTTTGTGCCTTTGATCCATATCAAAGTAATCAACCCCCTATACGTACACATGTATTCTAAATCACCACAAGGGGATATGTACACTTACCCAGGTCCATATGGGAAGCCATAGGGGATGCCATATGCCCCAAAATGTTTATGTTGTGTCCATTTCAGCAACCGATGCAACCTCCACCTCCCCAACAAGGGATCTTCAATGGTTGAAATGTATGTAATGGGGACCTATTCTAAATATCTTAAGGAGCCTCTAGACTTCTCCATCTAGACATAGTCATGCTCCCAAGACCCTTTCTCGATCTTCCAAAATTCAAAGGGGAGGGTGATCCTAATGCTCACATCAAATCTTACGCAATGGCCATTCGAGAGTTGCTCCCATGGGACGACAGTTGTTGTGAATATTTTCCTAAGACACTAGAAGGTATTGCTCTTGATTGGTACTATAGGATACTGAGAGGCTTCAATACACTCCTTCAAGAAACTCGTATCAGAATTTATTAAGGCTTTTGATATGAACAAACTTTTGAGAACAAGAATCAAAGAATTCCTTCATATCAAACAAGAGCACAATGAATCTGCAACCCACTTCATTCAAAGGTGGCGACATGTTCTCTACTCCTCTGCAAGTGCTCCAAATATGGATCAGATGAGAGCTTTGTGATTTGTTCCTCCATTCCCTCAATAGGGAGACAAAGGAAGAAGTTCAAAAGTTCCCACTAAGGAGCTATGAAGAGGTGTTAGAGGGTGCTCTTTGAATTGACCAAGCAGCCATTGAACATAGTGGTCGTAAGACTTATGGAGCAAATGGAAGGTTAGTCACTCCTAACCAAAATAACCCTGGTTACTCCAACAACACAAGCAATAATCAAGGACCAAAGGTCCTTAATAAGAATCATGGGGTCATGACGGATGGTGTTACTTGACCAGCCCAAGAAGCCTAATGTTGTTAGTCCTCCCAATATGAATACTACCAATAACAACAACAATGGAAATAATCAGAGAAACAATAACTTCTCACCCTCAGTCAACACTGTAGATTTTAATCATCCTCAAACAACAACAAAAACAACAAAAAACCTCAATCAATCAAGAAAAACAGACCCAAGGCCCTAACCAATACCCAGGTGGGTATCAAACCAATTCCAAAACCAAGGGCAAGGGTTCCCAAATTTTAACTATAACAATCAAAATTAACAATAATCATAATTTCGGACCACAACAAGGTGCAAACCAAAGGCCTCGAGATTATGATCTGATTTATATTGTGGTTTCCATAGGGTTCATGGGCATGATGCAAGAACATGAACATGCCATGATTGTAACAAAAGTTTCTACAACATTTTCTAGAGGATCAAAGACAATTATTTGTTGACATGTTTTTGGAAACCCAACAACACCAACTCAGAACACCTACATGGGACCGGTATCCCCACAGAACACACCACTTGGAAATCTTTAATGATCCTCTCCCCACATGCCCCAAAGGATGGTAGAATAGATCCCAATGGTTCAAACAAAGGTATTGTAATAGGGACCCATGATCATGAAGCCTCAACTTCATCAAACCCACAAGTGGCACCTCCTTTGGATGGTCACCAAAAAACAAAAATTGTGGGATTGGTGGAGTTGGACATTGAACCTCAGATTAATGCTTGCCACTAGAACCAAATATTATTCTTCACAGCCAATCCCGATCTACCCAACTATATCAAATGACATTCATGATATGTTAGGCAAGCTAGTAGGAGCTTATGACTTGATCAGTGATCTAACCAAGACCTTCTCTCACATTTCCTTCTTGGATCTATTAAAGAATTCCCTCTCATGAGCCACTCTATTAGAAGCACTAGGTCTTGGCCATTTGATTAACATCACCCCTCCTCCAGAGGCACAGATAAACCACATGGACTTTGATGTCTATCCTCTAGGGCATCTTGAAAGAGATGTTGGATTCATATTTGACATCAACAAGATGCCCACGGATGCTGAAATAGCTCGTAGAGGTGATCCGACATTTGTTTTTACAAGTCTAGATTTACAAAAACTATGTAAAGTGTGTGATGATTGATGATGGGAAGTGGTTAACATAGTCCCTTCTCTTTCCTTCAAAATTAGGTTATGGAGAGACCAATTTCTCTTCAACGTGAAATACACTGAGAGGCTATGATAGCCTCAAGGCAACATCGATCGGAACTATAGTGTTTCCAGTCACCCTCGGCCTAAGATGGTTCTAACCAAGTTTTATATTATAGATCGGAAACCAACTATAATATGATCCTTGGTCATCCTTGGATTCATCGCATGAAGGTGATTCCCTCCACTTTGTTTTAGGAAGTTAGGTTCCTACATTTAGGGAAGGTCTTTGTGGCACAGGGTGATCCAAAACCCTTTGACATACATCTAGCTAACTTGAAAAAGAGGCCAGGGGTCCACTCTGAGTTTGAGCTTCCTACAAATTAGTTAAATAAACCTACAAGCTCGTGCAGAGGAAAAAATTGGTTCCTACAATGGAATTAGAAGTCACGGGTTTGATCGAAGGCATTCTAGACAAGTCAAAGATGAAACCATCATCATAGAGATAGTGTCATTAGGAACCACAAAAATATTGTCAAGCTATTGGAGAAGGATTTACCTATCCTCCTTCCTTTTGATTCTATGGGTATGGGACATACCCTAGGACTCGGTTCTCTTCCAGTAGATGAAGTTTGTATGGTTGAAGTAACTGAGGTAAAAGAAGAGGATGCAAAGGATGATCCAACATCCATTTTCCAAGTAACTATTGGACTCTCCATTTTGATGGAGCCAAGTGTCATTTTGGTGTCGGGGGGTGTAATTCTTACCTCTCTGAGGGAAGGATTCTTCCTTTTTCCTTCAAGTTAAACTTTGAATGTATGAATAATGGGGCTGAATATGAAGCCCTTCTACTTGGTCTCATTGTAGCCAAAATAATGGGTGCTCTTAATATTAGGGTGTTGGGTGATTCATAACTTGTCACAAATCAAGATATCTGAGGTATATGAGACTAGAGTGAGCATCTATAACTCTACAAAACAACAATGCTAAATCTAACAAAGGGTTTGACTTCATATCGATTGAAGAAATTCCATGAGAGAAGAACCTCCTCACAGACTCAATAACAACTTCCACTTCTCACTTTACTCCAAGTAGTGAGTTGGAAGATACAAACTTCATGGTCTCGGTTCATGTTGAACCTTTGGTTCATAAAACACTAATAACTCCAATGTTGACATACATAGAAACTGAGAGTGAGTATGTCATTTCATATCACGTTGACATTGATAAAGAAACTCTAGGATATCTAAATGCTCTTGCAGAATTACATCTTACTCATCACGAGGTTGATCTTTCCCTAATTCCACACTCTTCTTCCTATTTTGGAAATCCCATGATAGAATCTTCCCTTGGGAAGGAACTCAAAATTTATGAGGTAGGAGAAGAGGGGGATTTAGAGTTACCTCTAGCCCCACTTGAGTTTGAGGAAGGAAATGCCTCCTTAATCGAGGGAATGATTGATATAAACATCGGACCAGAGGAGGAACCAAAAATATTGAAACTAGGATCCTCTTTAACTCTGAGGAAGTTGAAATACATACCCATATCCTCAAGGAGCATCAAAAATATTTCACGTTTAGCTATAAGGAAATGATGGGAATTACACCACACATTGTAGTTCACAACCTCATCACCAAGCCAGATGCTAAGCCAATTAAGAAAAATTCAAGGCCCATGAAGCCAAAGGTGGCCCTCATGGTGAAGGAAGAAGTGATGAAACTCCTCAGGTAGGGTTCATCAAGCCAGTTGACTACTCACAATGGGTGTCTAATATCATCCCCATTCTCAAGAAGAATGGAAAGATCCACATTTGCATAGAATTTTGGGATATCAACAAGGCTTGTCCCAAAGATGATTTCCCATTACCATCCATCGATGTTATTGTCGATGCAAGAACAACTGGTTTTGAGTTGTTGTCTCTCATGGATGGGTTTTATGGTACAATCAAATCAGAATCTCTGAGGAGGATCAGGCCAAAACTATGTTCATAACTCCTTGGGAACCTACTATTATGTTGTCATGTCATTCGGGCTTAAGAACACTAGTGCCACATACCAACGGGTGATGACTTATATATTTCATGATCTTATACATAAGATTGTGGAATCCTACATGGATGACCTTCTGGCTAAGGCTAAAAAACACTGCGATCACCCAGAGGTGCTTCATATCATCCTTTCTCACTTAATCAAATACGACATCATGTTGAATCTAGAAAAATGTGTTTCGGTGTAATGGGAGGCAAATATTTTGGGATACATCATATCTTCATGAGGGATTGATGTAGACCCAGCCAAAATATGAGTTGTACTGGAAATGACTCCACCATTAGATGAGTCTAGCATCAGATCTTTCCTTGGAAAACTCGATGCAATCGAAGGTTTATCCCTGATTTGACCTTTTTATTCACCCAATCAACAATTTGTTGAAAAGGATTGTTGCATTGATTGATGGAAGAATGAAATGAGGCATTTGAGTCGGTTAAATGGTTCTTGTTGTCTCCTCCCACACTCATGCCACCTAGGTCAAATCACCCCTTGATCCTGTATTCATGAGCTACAGATGTCTCATTAGCCTACATGTTGGCTCAAGAAGATGATGATAAAGAGAGACATGTAGTCTATTTCATTAGTCGAGACATTTCTTGATTATGAGACATGTTATACACAAGCAGAGAAGGAATGCCTTGTTATAGTCTTCACGAAAAAGTGCTTAAGACATTACATGCTAAACCAAGAAACAAGGGTTATCATTAAATCAGATCACCTGCGGACATTTCTCATGCAAGGATCCTTATCTAAGAAGGTTGGACACTTCATAACTCTGATGGGTGAGTTTGAGTTAACATTTGTTAATCAAAAATCCATCAAAGGAAAATCATTGTGACTGGTTGGTGATGACCCCATTGGATGGAGGTGATCTAGTAAATTTAGACTTTCTCGACGAGTGTGTGTATTTTTTGAAACTAAGCCTCCCATTTCTTGCATGTCCATGGTACACTGACATCATTAATTTCATAGTGGACCATACATATCCAGAAGGGGAAACCTCACAACAAAGAAGATGGTTGCGTATAATAACCACCAAGTATGTCATCTTGGAACAAGTGCTCTATCATAGAGCCTTTGATGGAATGTTGCTAAGATGCATTGAAAAGAAGAAGAATGAAAATATTCTTTATGAATCACATAGTGGAGTATGTGGAGGTCACTTCGGTGGCCATGCCACTTCTTGGAAGATACATCGGATGGGCTATTTATGGCCCATGCTAGAACATGACATGGTAGAGTTTGTGCACAAATGCCATAAATGTCAAGAGTTCTCCCATGAGATCCACATACCAGCATAGGCTCTACAACCAATTGCAACACCATGGCCCTTTTCCACATGGGGCCTAGATTTGATAGGGAAATTCTCTCCCTCATCAATAGATGGTCATAACTTCATAATCATGGCCACAAAGTACTTTACTAAGTGGGTAGAAGTCATGCCTCTTACCACCATGCCTAGATCAGTAATCACAAAGTTCATTCTGAACCAAATTATTTGTAGGTATGGGTCCCACAAGTCATTATCTCGGATAATGGCACATCCTTTAAAAATGATGAAGTACGTGAACTGTGTGAAAAATTCAAAATAAGTCACCACACGGCTTCTCTCTATTATCCTCGGAGCCAATGGATAGGATTGAGGCTATGAACAAGACATTGAAATCTATTCTCCTTAAGACCATCGAAAAAAATGAGATTGGCATTTAAATATTTTTCTAGCCTTGTGGGCCTATCGGACATCAGTAAGAATGCAATGGGGAAACCCCTTTTCTTTGGTATTTGGTGCAGAAGTGGTTTTACCACTCGAAGTCGAGATACCTAGTCTCGTATATCATTGCAAGGAATTATGGGAGAAGAAGGCTATCGAGAAGCATGACTCTCTCAGCTAGAAAGTCTTGATGAGGCTAGACTCAATGTTGAACAATGACATAGCATTTACGCTGACCGGATGGCTCGGAAATACAAAAAGAAAGTCTATGAGCATGAAATATATGAGGGATATTTGGTTCTAAGACTTGACATCCAATAGAAAAAAAAAAGACCAAAATGAAGGAAGGAAATTCAGACCTAGTGGTTGGGTCCATATCGAGTAATAGAAGACTACAAAAATGGGGCATTTCACCTGTGTACACTAGAGGGTGAGGAGTTTAATGAATCTATGAACTCTCTTCACCTGAAGAGGTATTACACATGATCCATTAGCATTTTCATATGTACATTACTACATCTGCATTGCATTTTCATCTTTCTAGTTCATTTTGTAAAATTTGTGATCAAGGGACTTATTCTTATAGCAATTCCTAAAAACTTCTAAAAATATTGGCAAAACATTCAAATCATACCTCTACAAATCTCCATAGTGTCATCAATTGTTTCCAAATCATTTCATCAATTCAAACAAGATAAGACAAAGTTTTGATAGTAACCATACCAAGGCCTGCATACTTGGTTCTACTTATAGTCTCTTTCTAGATTAGGTGTCTTTTCCTATAGTCTATTCTAGAAGCTTCATGGTGTCACATCTATCCCATAAACATCTCTTTGGAAATAAGAACATTCTAGCCATTTTTCCTAGATAAATAAGTCAAATGCAAATCCACAAAAATTTTATTTTACACATTTCTTTTCCCTACCAACCTTCGGTGTTGAGCTTTGCATCTCTTACTAGTGATGTAGGGTTGGGAAAGGAGAGAAATGCCCTTACTCACCTATGCCTTGTCCATGGTGATAAGCCCATACTTCCTACTGGTAGCATGGGGCAAGGTGTAGGGGTCTCTTTGACAAAATTGAAAGTTAGAAACAGTTCATTCAAATATTGTGAAATCATAAATCAAAACAAAGTGAGTTAGATGTCCAAAATTCCAAAAGAGCTTAAAACCTCAAAACCATATTTTGTCAACCAAGTGGCCATCTATGGATCTAAGTCTAGATAAATTAGAAAGCAATTCACATTCTAAACTATGAAGCAAACTTGAGTAGAGTGAGGTTGTAGTGTCCCAATTTGGTTTTGTCAAAACCTTGTCTTTCTCTCATCATTACCATTCAACAAATTTCATAACTTGTGCCCTTTCTGGCTCTTGGTGTTGAGCCCTCACATCTTACTGGTTGCGTGGGGTTAGGAGTGGGGAAATTTCATTCACTTATCATATCACTTGTATAACCAAGTTTTTCCAAAACAATACGAAGTACCAAAGGTTTGTTTAAAGAAACTAAAGTTCAACATTACAATGTGTTTGCATTATCATATATCAGCATTATAAAATACAAAAAAAAATCATTATGTTATCATTCACATCCACTGCATACATTCTAAAAGCATAGAAAAGTGGAAATTCTAAACATCTAGAGTACACATGTGAGATAAGCCAAAAGGAAGTCAACTCGGATACAAATAATTATCGAACCAAAAAGAAGAGTCTGTATATATCATGGTGAGTCAAGTTTGTATATAATGCCATCACACGCACTAGGCATGGTGGTCAAAATGCTCTCAATGAGCCCAAAATATACAAAAAAATCATATAATGCTCGAAAAAATCACAAAAAAGCAATAAAAGGCCCAAGTGGCCTGTCAATCCCTCTAGGATCCCTCGGATGGTGCATGGCCACGTCTGGGACTCTTTTGCAAGCTATGATGATGATGGGAATGAACCAAATGGTGTGAGTGCTCGTGGTGGGCCAAGATGGCTGGTGGTCTCACTGTGAGAGAATGGCTCACCTCATCAATCTCTTAGCTTCCTCATACCTAACCACCTGAGTATGAAGGAGGTCATCACCTCCGCTACTCTCTAGATAGGTGAAAACACATCAGTATGTATCTCTGGATTGCTAGCTTAGCTGGCATAAATCCTCAGTCAGACTCAAATCGGGTCTTCCTTGAGGAATCAATAGGGTGTCCACACACACCCATCAAATAATCTCTTGCCACTCCTGTGTAGTCACTGCAAGAAAGAAAATAAGAAGAAACAACGAGTTAGAAAATTACAAAAAAAACAAAAATAAATACCAACTAACATTTCCAACTAACAAGTCAAGAGAAGAGTATCGACATACTCGGATCTCTGGGCATCCAGGTAGGATCAGTGGTTGTTGTTGGTGGTGGCTGGGGGCCTCCCCAAAGCTAGAGGTGAGATGTTTCCTATCACAAACTCATCATCTCCCTCTCCATCTCGAGGAAGTGGTACCCGAGACCAAGGTCTCTCTCTCTGCACTCGCCTCCTCATGTGTCACTCTCAGTATATCCTAAGTGTCATGCCACTCAGAGATCACTCTCCTCCTCCTCCATGTGGGCTTCCCCACTAGCCTCACTACCTAACCCCTCATCCCCATCTCCTCTCCAATGAATCCTCCTCGGTCTCATCTCTTGTGTACTCCTTAGAACTGTGAGTCTACATCTATAGGCTCATCCTCCTCTCCATTGTGAGTGGGAGTGGCCAATCTAGAGTAAAGGTGCTCGAGGAGCACCAGCTTCCCATCGGGCATGGACCACATGCCTAACTATAATAGGCACACCTGGAGTAACCACTATCCATCCAGGATCCCTCTAGGGCCCTTCCAGGCCTCTGAATAGTCCTATATACCAGTGCCACTAGAGGAAGCATAATCAACATAAGGGGAGGCCAAACTGTTGAGGAACCCGATCAAATGGATGAATCTCAACTCTCCCTACCCTATCAACTAATTTCCATGTGGTAGAGCAAGCCCACTTGTGGTCACCTCCTTCCCCCATAGTCCTTCCATGTCCTGGTAGGGTGTGGAACCATGTCTGTTGTGGTCAAAGAATCCACTAGCTGTGGGGTCCAAAGTAACCGACATCCCTATCCACCTTGCTTCCAAATAACCCTTGGATCCAACACCATGGTATTCCCTTCCATAAGGGAAATGCGCTCATACACCCAACTCATGACTAAGGTAGGGTGGCTCAGTGACTGACCTATAGCCTGATGACCCTATATAGGTCATGATAAGTAGTCCCAGTATGTCTTCTCCCCAGGCGTAGATATGGCCATGTGCCTCAATCTGAGTAATAATGGGAGCCCAATAGTAGAGTAGTGTGTCACCTCCCTTGTCCCGATTAACCATGAGAGGCCAAGATACCCATGATGGCCTTGTGGATAGTGGGGATGGGAGTAGTAGGAATGGATCAAACCTTGACCCCTTCTTCGAACCAAAAGAGACCACTGACATCCCCCATATAAGTGGCCCATAGAGTCATCATGGATCTGGATCCTATCTATCTCTAGGGTCAATCTCCTCCCAAGTATCGGGAGTCCAAGAATGTGGTATACATCCTCCAGGGTGATGGTCCACTCACCCTAACACTGAAACCGAAAAGTGTTCAGTCTATGCATCCCAGTAAGAAAACAAGTCACATAATATGTGACTAGTAGGAGTGACATGGGGCACCCATGCAATCCTCCAAATCCCTTCCCTCTAGAGAGTGTCCATCTCATCCTGAGTCAACTGATCCAAAATCCCAGGAGCCAATCACACTCCTCTCATGGCTCCAATGGATGTACTCCTCCTTCCTTCTGCATTCACCAAAACACATAAAAAGAGCAAGTTAGTAACATATATCAAAGGATAAGCTCACCAAAAACATGAAAAACATCAAAAATCCAAAAAAATCCAAGTTAACACGCATTTTGGTCATTCTGTCTAGAACGCCACCTAGTGTGGGGTGGTGGTCTCATGACCACCCCCTGCTTAGGGTGGATGGTCTTGAACCGATTTTTGAATACATCTTTAACCCTAGAAAATGCTCAAAAACACAAAAATGACCATTTTGAATGAAATAAAAGACTTCCCCATGGGTGCCCCCTAGAGACTCATTTAAGACAATAAATTTTGAAAATAATCCCCCTAGGTAAACCTTTTTAACATTTTAACATTTTAGGTTTGAAAATGTAAAAGTGAAAAAAACCAACCTTAGAATGCGTTGGTCGATCTCCCGCTCATGGAGGCATGATCACGATCTCGTAATGTCATTTTAGCTTTGTACTCTCATTGAAAATGGTCACCATGGGTCCAGAGCTCCAAAATCAACAAATCGAATAAGTGCAAATGAATTGGAAAATGAGTTCATTTATATGTTTGTGTATATATATGTTATTTTACCTCATTTTGAGTGTATGTTTTCACAGGGTTGGAGCGTTGGCGTAGTATATCTCTATATCCCCACACAAATGGTAAGTCCTCTTGTCATTTTGATTTAGTGTTTATTTTTGATATTTTATCTATCTACACTTGAGTCTTCTTTCCCTCTTGTAGGTATCGGGAGCTTGATGATGATGTTTCACACACAGGTGTGTGTCAGGTATAACTTCTAACTCCCATTTTAGGGAACACCATACTCGAACTCTACGTTTTACACCTTTTCATGGCTAAGATGCTTCTTCGAGGGGGAAATATGTACACACCCAAAATTACATGTGCTACATTGTCATAAAAATGGTTACAAAAGTCCCCAATGATGATTCATGTCCTTTCAGAAGATGTTTGAGCTCCTAAACCCATCTTGTAGTGTATATTTGTAGCCTAGATGTCCTTACTTAGCTTTTCCATGCTTTTTCCAACTTCCCACTTCATTATGTGCATGTTTTGGCCTTTAGTGCCGGACCTCCCCCTACTTAGGAGGTGGTTCTAAAACCCACCCTACCATGGTGGTGGTCCTGATCCCATTTTTTCCATATTCCATCATGCGTGTTTTTAACATGTGATGATTCACTTAACTTCACTTTTAGGATGCGTTTGTGAACCGATTTGTCTAAAAATAGTTTTGATTGCTTGGTTCTCCTTCCCTCTTCTATTTTTGCATGTGCTTTAGTTAGTTGAACTGCCTCTTCTTTCCTTGTGCATGAAGGCACATCCCAACCCCAATTCTTATATATTCCATGCTTGTGTTCAAGCAAAAGGCTTAAGAATTTTTGTGTATCTTGCATAGTATTGTTGCCACAATCTTGCTAGGAATTGCATAGCCAAGCTCAGATCTCTTGTGTTATCTCTCTTCTACTTGCATTACAACTAGAATTCCTTCAAGCTACCATTTCTCAAGCATCTTCTTCTTTGTTTGTTCTTTCATTCCCAATTCCTTGGACTCATATGAACACACAAAGAAAGAAAGGAACAAACTAAGGGATAGACACAAATACAACTAGATTTTCCAAAGCTCTTGCTTATCCAGGTTGGAATTACTTGTTTGTTTGCTTCATTTGCCAAATTTCAATTTTGAATCATTAGTTTCAATTGCATATCAAATAGAGTAGTAAAATTGTTCATTTTAATTGATTAGGCAATTACAAGTAGATCAAATCATTAGAAAATTTCTCTTTGACATTACCAGGGAAGTTGTGGGGAACAATAGCTCTTTTAGGGTCATGATTTTTCTTCACCTCTGAGGTAGGGTTTGAAGGGTTTTGATTAGATTAGGTTATTTGTTTTAGATTTAGATTCACATATTCACACAAGTAACCAACTACATCCGGCTGATTACTTGTCTTTAGTTTGTTTATTAGATTAGAACACATTGCTTAAAAACTAGAAAAGATCAAAAACATTTACTTTTGTTAGATTAGTTTGCTTTCATTTTTTTCTCTAATATATTGTGAAAATGCCAAAAACATAGATTATATTTCCTTTTATAGTTAGTTTGTTTTATCAAGATCATTTCAATACATTCTGCATGACCATCAATGACCCACAATAAGAAAATATGTATGGTTGTGATCCTTTGGTCCCACAACCCAATGGGCCAGAGTTGATAACAGACATTGATACAAGTTTATGTTTGACAGTCTTACACACACTACTACATTCTCTGAGAAAATAGAACAACTAAACATGCTAAAAATCACAGCTAATCAAGCCTATGATTATTGGACTATTCTGGCAATAGGGTTTGATTACGCACATGACCATAATAGGACCACACCTCCATGAGTTTTTAGTTGTGATCCTCGGTCCCACAACCCAACGGGCCTACTAACCAATTAGATATTGACACTAGTTTTTGTGCATCAGTATTTAGATCATCACCACTTCCACCTGATATCATTACACAACTTTCATTATTGAACATAGCATCCGATCAGGCTAAGACCTTCTGACTAGACCAGAAAATCATCCATAGTCCATGTGGCTTCATTACGCCTCTCATTATTACTTCCATGACCTTGTCTAGAAATCTATACGAGGCACCTCGCAGGTCACTTTCCGCATGTTCAACAACTAGTGAATAGAATCTCAATAGAGATCGATATTGAATGGAGTCTTTGAGAAACTATCATATCAGATCGATCCATCATGCCACTTCAGGTTAGGAGAGCATTTTTTCCTTAGATTCACAGATCTCATTATTGTGTGTCAAGATATAAGGCTACCTCATTAGATTATCCATCATCACCACACATACACATCCATTTCTTAAAATGTGGGTAAGCTCTATCAAGGAACCAAGCTCTTTGAAACATACATGGAGTTGTGCTAAAAGGAATAGATTCACCGAGTTGTTTTAGATCGAGCAAGATACCTCATGTGAATCGAGCTATTTCTATTAGATGTTGAGCCAAGAAACATTGCAAAAAAATGAGCCACTCCTCTAAAGGAACTAAGCTACTTGGGCCAATGTAGAGGAAAGGAATGCGTATCATTCATGTTATTCTCTATGATTCCTAAGCTGATTCAAAGTGGTGCATAGAATAAATGGTTGATCTACTTCGTTTCATATCAACCTTGTGTTGAGTCATTGAATTGTATTATAAGATAAATCGAGTCATTTCAGAAAATATGAGAAATGAAAAAGGGTCGGGACTCATTTCGTGGGAGTGCGTTGAGTTTTTCTTAAATGAATGAGCATGTAACAAGACCAAACGCATCATTAGGAACTCGATTTTTCCATGCATGATTGATTCACTTCGTAATGTGGGTGAGTGTCCCTTGAGCGGGTGAGTCATGATTTTGACGACAATCATGGTGAGAATCAAATTGAGCTCGTAAGGGATCCAAAAAATAAATGCCACTTTGTATTACAATTGGATACTCGAGCCATTATGCAAGGAAGCGTGATATTTGTAAAAACATCACCAATGAAGTTGTCCCAGTCATCATACCATGCTCATCACAGGGCATCAAGTTGGAACTTGACCCAAGAACTCAAGTACATGGTAAAATGAGATTTGAGAAAGAGATGACTCACTTAGAATCTAATAGGTTAGGTCAATTTTAATGGATGTAGGAATTAAAATTATAAGTGAGCTCAAATGGCCATTGACTTTGCGAGTGGGAAGTCGAGCCATCTAGTGAGTCATAGACCTTTGTGGAGAATTTTGGGGTTGATGACCCTCACAACCCATTCAAATGGAGGTCGAGAGCCCGAGTTGTGGGAGATGCATTTGAAAGAGGCCCAGTGGCCCATGAAACATGGGTTTAGCTCGAACCCAAAATCACTTTGAATACCTATAGGTGAGTTATGCGGATAAGTCGAGTCAAGGGCCCGATCGCCCATTCAACGCCAAAGCATGGAGAGTATGTGTAGATGAAACATGGTTCGATGGTGTAGGAAGGCCGAGGAATATATAGGACACAAAATTCTAATTTCATCAATGTCATAAGAAATGCAAGTGAATCATGTCAAATGAGAATGGAGAGCCCGGCCACGAGGAGTTGAGTTCTCCGTGGATAGGTTTGGACCAAAATCATTAACATAAGCCTCAAGCAATCTTTTGAAGGTCGCCGAGTTAGCGACTCATCCGTAAAACATGGGGGTGGGTCTATTGAGTAGGAAGGGGGCTACGTGGAGTGATGTTTTGGTGTTTGAGGAAACCAATGAGGGTGAGCTTGGTGATATGGGAGATGCCGAGTTGGCACGAGTAATGAAGGGTCGATCTTTGGTAGGTTGGTGATTCAGGTGGTAGAGGTCGGGACATAGCTTGACACGTAGTCGAACTCCAAGAAGCTCGTCAATGTTAAAATAGTGACTCAAGATCCAAGTTAAGTGGTTAAAAATGTAAGTCAAATGGATCGTCATGTGAGAAGAGTAAAGAACCAATATAAGATAGGTGTCAACTCAGCTAAGATGAAAAAGTTAGCTAAGCACTCCAACATTTAAACATTAAACACCCCTTCAATATAAAATCAATCAAAACAATGATGGGCCCAGTAAAGTTAAAAACCACAAATCATTTAATTCATGCAGAGAACTTTAAAGGGAGGAAGGAAATATTTTAGAATATATTTTCAACCAAAAATATTAATTGCCAATCCCGTGGAGGCCAAGTAAACTTGTGCAACTTAAATTATCTCCAATCACTCATAAAGCCATAACTGGATAAATTTTCAATGGATTTTTATAAAATTGGTCTCATTGGAATCATGACTCTGAGCCCAATGCACAATAATCAAGAAATCTAGAAATTGATGATTTTTTTGGAATTTTTAAGGAAAATGATCCTAGTTCTATTTAGTGGTTTGGAAGTGGTTGAGAGAGCATTCAATAGGCATGGGAAATCACTCTTTCACTACTGTAAGTTATGGGGTACCTTGAGATTGCTTCTATAGGTTAAAAATCACCAACCACACTCATTTTTCATGACTTGCAATTAGTGGGAAATTGGTTTTCGTGGATTCACATCCTTTCTCTCTCTCCCTTCCAAAACTCTATAAATAAGAATGTTGGGCTCATTGTAAAAGAGTTTAGTTTTTAGTAGAAAAACTTTGTCATTTTGGTTTTGTGAAGCCAATGTGTTGTAGGCCCTTGTAGTGGACTCCTTGCATGGTGATCCATGCCTTTATTTTGTAATAGATTAAACTGTGCATATCATGAAGCAATAGATACAAGTTTGTGGGAGTATCTTCCCTTGTTGTGTTTGTTTGCATTCTTCTTGCCTCTTCAACCTCATTACAAATATATTATGTCTATTTTATGCTCTTGTAGGGATTTATTAACATTTTGTGTGTATGAAATATTATTTTGAATGCATTTTCCGGATGTTGGAGAACTTTATCACCCTCTCTAGTATATACTTTGCTTCTATTTTTCACACATTGGAAAGCTATTCTCATTCCCTTATTTTGGTGCATCACCTTTGTAGTGTAGTTTTCCTTCATTTGCATGTTATTTCTCTCTCCTGGTCCCTTGGAAATTGTAGGATAGAGATAGTTAGTAGCTTCATTTTAGTAGAGTTAGTTTGCACTAGGATTAGGAAGAAGAGCCGATTTCTCTGGAGGTCTATCTCAAGTAGTAAGTCCCACAACTTGGAGATAATACCCATGTTACCCAATCACACTGTGAGCTCAAGCACACACACTTGTGAAAATCGAGAGGGTGTTTTGATTTGGTGATAACACTACTATAGCTGAAAATATTTTTGTTTATGAAAATGGTCCTCCTATATATATACGAGTCTCGCATCAATAACTTGGGTGTCAAGTGTGCTTTATATCATTCATTCAAGTTATAGGTCTTTCCACATATACTATTAACCTAACATTTTTTTCTTTTCAAGCATATGATTCCACTACGGATCCATGCATAGGCATTGTCACCTTTTTTCTTACACTTGGGATAAAGATCATGTTGGTGTGTGTGATTGCCCAATCATCATCCACATCACCTAGGTGAGTCATCTTACCTTGCGAGAGTCATAGGTCTTAGGAAGTCAAATGACAAGTGTCGATTCTATCATAGAATCGACATTGTCATTTGTGTCATCGTCATAGGAGTTACATTCCTTATTTGGAATTGTAACTCCTCTTCTAGTGGCATCATATGCATTAGTCAACGTCATATGTATCAGTGGCATCATTGAGGTTCTTTCCATGTTTAGGCATGGGGGTTACACAGCACCCCTATTTATACTTCCTATTTTTCGATCTATGAGTATGAGCAGACCTATTCTTCTTACTTGCAATCTTCTTTCCATTGATTTGAATCTTGCGTATTGCGTTGGCTTGACGTTACCATCGGAGTGCAACTTCGTTGTGGTGCATTGCTTTTCGACATCGGTTCTCGCGCATCCCTCTTTCATGGTATCAGAGCTAGTTTTGGTAAATGTGCACTCTTTGTTTCTCAGTTCTTTATTACTTCTGGTTTCTTCTCATTTCCTCGTGTGTAAGTTTTTTTTTCGATTATCATTTTGGAATTGTATTGCTCACCTCGTATTGAGGTTTCAAGTTGCAAGTTTGAGGTATTTTGGTTGGTTTTCCTTATCATTGCTTGAGTTCATGATTGCCTCCCTTCACGTGAGCTCGGTTTCGGCTTGGCATGGACCTGTGGGTTATTGTAGTGATCCGGCTCTGCATTGGTTCGGTCCTCTCTACATTGGTTTGGTTTGTTGTATGCTCCAACTCGTGTTGGATTGAGTTTTCTCTGTGTATACTCTACCGAGGTTTCTTGGACTGTAGTTTTTTTTGCAGGCTCTTATTGTCTACTTGCTGCCCATGCATGGTTTGGGCTTCTACCCGTGAGCTTGTTTTCATTCGCTGGTTGTATTTACGTGGAGAGTATGCTCATTTTTGGCGTGGCTTGCTTACATTGCCTTGAGTTCAACGGTGGCTTTGGGTTCTCTGCATCGTTTCACCTTGGACTTGGACCGTTCATGATTTGCAAAGCCATTTATCACTCTGCCACCTCTTCATCCTCATTTTTTCCTTGGTGTGGAATCTAAACGTGGCATTTTTTTGGTTCATTGGCTCGTGTTGGTTCACTTTTCATTCACCTGATCCTACATTATTTCCTCTGCACTATTTTCTAACCTGAGTTTCTCTCTACATGGGAGTATCTGCTGTAAGCTTGTAACTTGGGCTCGTGCACTGGTTAAAAACTCAACTCATTCTGATTTTGATTTGCCCCCCGACCTACAACTCATGTTGTTTGATATCTCTTCTTGGTTGTGGCCTCGTGCTCCTATCTTCGAAGTCACCTAACCATTTGGCTTGTGTACACCAGCTCCTCACCGCTTTATGGTCTTCTCACCCTCGCACAATCTCTGCATGCTATTTAAACTCAACGTGAAAACCTCTCTCTACATGGCCTGCCGCCTCTCGGCACGTGGCCTTCTCACTCGCCCTGCGCAGACCTCTCCTCCGTCATGTGCACTGCTCGAGCTCTCCTCAGGTGTTTTCTCCTACAACTGGCATTTTTTTACATTGGAAACGTTACACTCTGTGCTTTGACCACTCGGTTGGGCTCTCCACATTTGTGACATTGGGCTCAGTCTATTTTGGTTGACCTCTGACTATGCTAGCTGTCTCTCGGGCTCTCCCACTCCCACTCGGCATTGGACTCGCCACGTGGGATTCCATTCTCAAGCGCTCGGTCAGGTCATATCAAGCACCTTTTCAAAATTGATTATTGGTAAAATCATTATCACCTTTCAAACTACTAGGGTTAAGACCTTTTAAAATGTTTTTAAGGTGCTAAAAACATTTCATTTTATTGGCATTATAAAATTTGGTTTTTTGGCTTGTTTTATTTATCCTTCCTTCAAGTGACGAAGACGGAGGGTGAGGTCCGGGATTGGTAGGAGGCTAATCCCCTCGCAATACAAAAAAACCCTATCTCAAATTCCATGCCATTTCCAACGGGCATACATACAACACCTTTTACATGTGTTTAGGGTGCTTTTTAATCCGTTTGCAGGCTTATTGGCTTTTTCTCATCAGTTGCGGGAATTGTTTTTTGCTATAACTTTTGACTCGTTGCTCGGATCTGAGCACTTATTTAGTCAAAGTTGCATGTTTTTTCACATTCTAGATGATGGGATCATTAGTTTTGTAAATGCACTAATTTTATAAAGTGTTGCATTCTGGGGGGTGTCACTGCTTGCTTGTGAAAGCTATTTTTCAATTCTCTTGAGCCTTGTTCTATCCCTTTTTTCTTGTGGACTTGTGAGTGCATCCGCCATAGTCTTACAACAAAGGGATTATTTCGTGTGATGTGAGATGCTATTTCTCACAAGGATTTCTCTTCCCCTTCTTGTTTTCTCTCGTTCTTGTGCTTGCTTACAGTGTCGATCTGTTGCGCCCTACGAACCTTGATTGTTGTCTCCACCATTGCATGTTATTACGCTGATTGCAAGGTGAGTGATAAACTGGTTCTTGGAACATAGTCACATCTAGTTGTAATCAATGCACTGAACTATAAAGTGCCAAAAAAGGGGGGTTAATCTTGTGTTCCTTGGAGACTCCTCTCATCATGGACATTGAATTTCATCACTCGTTGTTCAACTAGGACCAGGAAACTACCTACAATGGAAGAATGGGATACTCGATCATTATATTATGTATAATTTGTTACCACATCTTCTTGGGTTGGCACCTGAACCTATTGACCACATTCATCACCAAAATTGGTTGAATGAGAATGATATGACATACGGGCTTCTTTTTCTTACTATACCAGAGGACCTTCAACGTCGATTAGAATTCACCGAGTCTACACACAGAGCTTGGATCTTCATTCGAATTTTCATGGAGACTTTGATCCTCCTTCATCTGGTTATGGATCTTCTGATGATCTTGCATCCATGGAGGAAAGTGAGTTCACCGATACTTTTTCTTACGAAGGGCCACCCACACATATTTCTGTGCATGCTCCTTCAGAACTTAGTATTGCTCCTATCATAGTTTCTAGTGACTCTCCTCCACAAGACTCTTCGGTTGAATTCTCACCTACACACCATGCTGCCTTGGATCTCAGGTTTTCCCCATCATGAGCATCTACTGATTCCATTGATTCTAGCCTGGAGATTCTGCCATCCCCTATTGCTTCCAGAGACTTCAAGATTGCTTCTTCAAAGGGTTCTTATAATCCTCCACAACATGACATTGATTTCCTTGACTCAGACTTGGATGATATGCTCGAGGATACCGACATCACAGTGCAACATCTTCTTCCACCTACTGCCTCTTCAGAGATCAGAGTTGCCATCACACCCGCTTCCACTAACTCTCCACCGCAGCAGGTTCATTTTCCCCTTCAGGGCTCTCTTGATGATATATCTATATTTATGGACTCCCACCTTATGGAGATTGACAGGATTGTCACCGCTTCTCTTGATATATTATCTCCATCCCATATTGGGCCACCTTCCGCACTCTCCATGTTCCTCCTCCTTATCACAGACCTTTGGTCCCTTCAGATTCATTAGGAGTCCATCAGAAATCATCTTCCGGAGGAGTTGGATAGTGCTCCTTTTTTCCTCTTCTCCTCTTCTTCTTTCCAGAAAGATGTTGTTTGTACATGGGCACCTTATCAGGCCTTTAGTTCTTGGGGGCCCATTGACACATCTTTCTTAGTTGTCTAGGGGAGTCTTCTTTTTCTGTTCTAGCTTACCTTGACCTTTTCCTCGGCTTCAATGAAGGGGGGGTGTTGGTGTGTGTGACTATCTAGTCATCATCCACATCACCTAGGTGAGTCATCTCGCCTTGCGAGAGTCATAGGTCTTAGGAAGTCAAATGAAAAGTGTCAGATTCTATCATAGAATCTAACATTGTCATTTACGTCAATATGTCATATGAGTTACATTCCTTATTTGGAATTGTAACTCCTATTCTAGTGGCGTCATATGCGTCGATCCAACATCATATGCGTCGCTGGTGTCATTGAGGTTATTTCCATGTTTAGGCATGGGGGTTACACAACACCCCTATTTGTACTTCCTATTTTTCGATCTATGAGTATGAGCAGACCTATTCTTCTTACTTGCAATCTTCTTTCCATTGATTCAAATCTTACGTATTGCATTGGCTTGACGTTAACATCGAGTGCAACTTCATTGTGGTGTAATGGTTTTCGACATCATTTCTCACGCATCCCTCTTTCAGATCATTCTAGCTATATTGTTGTCATTAATATCCCAATTTCATATAACATCTTACTTGGTAGGCCATGGCTTCATAGAATGTAAACAATGTCTTCTACACTTCAATGTGTTACATTATTACATGAGGGATTTGTATATTCATTTCCCACTAATATTAATCCATTCCAATATTATCACCTAAATTCAACTACTATAGTACATATTCCTACTTCTAGTATTGTGCATCCTGTTGCTTGATCCATGAACTTCACATTACCCGCACAACTTAACTCTACTCATAGAAAACATTTTTGCATTATACGTTGTTCCATCTGCTCTAGTATCACCACCTCCTACTAATAATATGGTTCTTTTTGGGGGTATTTTCATACATGTAAGTCATACCACTTTCATTTACTTCTCATGAGTAATTTGTATATATACTTTCTCTATTCACATGCACTCTCTTCATGAATAATGATTATTGGCCACACATTCCATTTGATCCCACTTTCTTTGACACTATTTGCACACATGATGGCTTGGCTCAACTAGGATTCATATTATCTGATCTCATCCCCGAACCATGTGCTCCTCATTTATATCATGGATACATTTGCATTATTGTTGCTTATGGCCTCTCGAGTATTTCATCTATAAGTCTTTGTTGCATGCAATCCATGCATTTCACCACTTACTCTTGGAAAATCATGGCTCGACTACATTGGTGGCACATTAGATCCTAATCATATTGAAATTTCATTCCCCATGCCATTTGGCTACATTTTCATTTGCAATGATTCATTTCTTAGCTATTCACAAAATATTACTTGATGGTATGCACATGGATTTCCATTACCACCTTTCATTGATGAAGAATACTCAATAGGCATGTACACTCTACGCCACAACGGATCCTTACTTGATCATCCTCATATAAATACCTACCAATTCTCTAATACATCTTCATTCGGTTTTTACCATGATAAAGATGACCTCTTAAACAATGTTACTTGATAATATTTATCATCATACACTTAGGGAGCATCATGTTTATTCTCCCCTCGGTCTAACTATCAAGTGTCTCACACTTCTACCATTTCACTTCTTACTTTGCATCCAGATTATGCACATTTTGCACATCTTGATACATTTATATCATCATTAATAGATAACGCACTCTTGTGTTGTAGTTCAAACTTTTCACATTGCGGGCTCACTATATTCATGAACCTTACATCGTACACACTACAAATTTGATACTCAATGCATTCATGACACATATTTCTAGTGTACATTCATCACAACACACTTCCCTATGATGCACTCTAGTTCCACAATTTATACTTAACTCGCTAAGGGTATAAATCTAAAATGAACCTCATCATACTCACTTACTCTCTATGTTCTACACTTTATCGATCATATATTTCTAGCACACACAAATCAAACCATTTCCCGATGGCACACTCTTGTTCTATGGTTCATTCTTGATGACGAGGGGTATTTTATAAATAAAACTCATTTCACTCATGATCATTCACACTCACTCGGGGATGATTCTCTTATCACACTCATATTACATTTCATTTCATTCACATTCACAGCATACTGCATATCTTGGTTACACATTGTTCTTGTTTACTTATGCTCACATGTTACACTTTGCTTATTATGCTAGACAAATATTTCATATGTCATTATCTTTATCATATACACATGCATGTTCACTTTCCTTCTAGTTGTGAATATATCCTATATAGAGATCATTACATGCATCATAGATGTTTGGCATAGTACTTCTTACCACCGGTCCGCAATGTGGATCCTCGGGTCATCTACTTTTGTACACATCACAAGTGTTATTGTTTTATTTTATAATACTTCATATTTTCATTAGCACAACACAAATGTCAAGACACCCGATCACGACATAAGAGCGTCTAGGTGATTTTGACCCTTTCTAGGTACTTATGACCAAGGGGTGGTTATAAAATTTTTCTCAAAGAAGCATAGTAATGCTGGAACAATCCTCCAAAGCCAATCAACATACATTTTATCACCTTTTCTCTATTCACATTGGATTGAATTTGAACACACCAATTTTTAGTTGTTTTTACACTTCAGGAAATAGTCAAAGGTTGGAGAATAACACTAGACCTTTCTCCCTAACATTGTAGTATGAGATTACCCAAAAAAATTGTACTTGCACATTGGCATGAGATAGCCTTAAAACATGTTCTTCTACAACATTTTTAGGATCATCTCTACTCTTTTCACTCATCACGGATTAGGTGCACATGTTCTTTTTCACATTTTTACATACTTTTTACACACTTTTTACATGTTTGGATTGAATTTTTCATATACATGAATTTGAATACTCTTTTTCTCTTCTCTTTTGTAATTTTGACCTTATGGGAGGTAAAAATCACATCATCAAGCATTAAGCGACATCAACAACAGGTACAATGTGACATATACACATATGCTCTCACCCCTAGGCTCACTTTCACATCCTCTTCTCTAGCTTCCATGCTTCATATTTTTCACTTCAAACTTTTTTCTTGTCTCCTCAACACACTTTTCACCATCGATCTACATTGTTATCAAGTACACATCTCTTATCTACTTTATGTTATCAATAATTCACTCAAAAACATAAAGTGGGGGTAAATATAGACACTAAATCATGCACTTTGGGTATATTTCTAGGTCTTGATCACATACTACTATTCATATGATTCCTAAGCAAGCAAAGTACTAATTGACCACTATTTTTGGCCTCTTTACTTTTTGTTTTTCATCTTGGTCTTACACATGCCACTTCCTAGTCTTACTTTCGATACTTCATATTTTATAAGTCTAGATAGCAGCGCCCAAATAGGACGCCATCACCCAGTTCCCTTGTCTCCTTTAGGCACCACTGGACCTCTTTATATCTTGCTTGCATATTTTGGGTCCTTTCTAACTGTTGGGCATCTTATCTTCTTGGTGGTCAACCTTTTTTGGGGTTAATTAAAAATTTCAAGTAAGGGAATCATATTAATATAAAGTGATTTGGCCATAATAAAGGACTAAGCACTAAGCATATATTATCATTACCTAAGGTTGCATCCAAAGACATCTCAAAAGTATTAAATCATCCATATAGCATCCATTCAAGGGACAAGGGACTACATTCTTCTGCATACACTTCATAGGAGGGGAAGTTCATTTTTCCATGCACACATCTACTTACATTTTCTACATCTAGTTATTTCTCGCTATTCAACCGCATCTAGAACAAGAGCCACTAGGGCATGATTCTACACACGCACGTAGAACTACATGGAGACTAAAATGTATTAAATTTCTTAAATTATAATTTCACTCATTCAAGTGACCAACGGGGTTAGTCATACTCCCCGTTTATCTTTTTTATTGTTTAGGATTTGATGTTTTTGGGGTTTTGCTTATGCTCTTTCTATTTGTAGGTTATAGGAGAATCTTGTGGACTTAGTGTGATATATAGGAGATCAACAAGGTGAAGGGTGGTGACATAGAAGTGATACTTGTAAAAATAATTTTTCCGAGGTTCGGCGAATCACGAGAACCCAACATGGTCTCAGAGCCCAAGAACTCCTGACCTGATCCAGGAACCCTAGTCCCAACATTTCTTACATTTGAAAAATTTTTTTGGGCTCGGTTTTGATAATATTCCTTCATGTTCCTTTAGTTTTCTAGCTCGGCATAGCTTCGAGGATTATGTTGAATCAGCTAAGGACTTTATCCCTCTCTTGCACTTAGGGTTTTAAATTTATTAGCTTACTTGTTTGTGTCAAATCTATACTTTATTGAATATCTATCATGCTTTATAACTTAATTATAATTTATCATTTATTTTCCAATATTTTCTTAATCTAGCACATACTTGCAGACACATAGCCTTCATCTTGATCACCTATTAGGATCACCTCTTGGTTAGAAACATCAAACAATCTCACAGAGTCCGTTCTTCTTCTCTTGAATCTGTTTTATCCTCATGAGATAATTATAGATCCCCTAAGAAGAAGCATATCATATTACACACACATGACAACAATATTGATTCTAAGAAAAGATATTATGTTATACATATCATTATTCTTAACCTAGTAGAGAACATCCACAAATTGCCTTAGATCTTACATAACACACCGAAAAACAAATGTTAAGACCAAGATCCATGAAGTACCCTTTCGTGTTAGGAAAAATATATATTTTAGTGTGAAAAATATCTAATTATGTGTGTAAATGAGTTGTTAGTAACAACTCATAGAGATCTAGAAGTTAGAATAAGTCTCTTAGAGAGATAAGTGGGATTGTGTGTGAGTTGTACATGATAAGATTTGACTCCTAATCAATAGGATCAAGCTACTTGTATAAAGGCATATCAAATATTGAATAAAGATGTCCCGAATGAAATACAATATTTTTGGTTTTATTATTTTACTGTGCAATGTTTTCTAGATTTGGTATCAAAGCAGGTTAGACTGCAATGATTTCTTGTAGGAGTTTGTGAGGTATTTTGATATGGAAGTAATTGTCTTCTAGTGCCATTATTGGGAATAAATTTGGTTTGTGTTTGAGTTTCAAAACAAACATATCATCTAAGTTCGATGAGGTCTCTCTCAGGTGAATCCACAACTGTTTGGGCATTTGGATGTGTTGACATATTTCTCGGGTGAATCCATAGTCGTCTGGGAATCTAGTTTCAGCTATATTTTGTTTATTTCCATTTATGGACATACAAGAAAAAACACAAGGAAGAAAAAGAAATTTGCCATTTTTGGAAAGGGTCCAGAAAGAAGTTGAATTTAGAACTTGTAAGCACGATAACTTTCAACTGATAACTCGGATTGAGGTATTGTTTTTTTTTAAATGTGTATTTTTCAAGTTCTACGCATTGATCCTATTCTTTTTGGCTTTGGATAAAAAAATTATTTTTCCATTTTTGGAAATTTTTTTAAAAATTAAAAATTAAAAATTAAAAAATTGTCTCACTTTTGTTTGGATGCACTTTCACTTGTACGCGACATCCATAGTGAGGGGGTGCATTATCAATCAAAGCCGACACCCTGAAAACCCTTGTAATAAGAGTGCATTTTCGGTTGAAACCGATGCTCTAAGGTATAATGGAAATTCCACTAGACAAATTCAATGGATTGAACTTTCACACTTGGAAAGTCAAAATCCAAATGTAATTAATGCATAAGAATCTATGGAGGATTGTATTAGGAGATGAATCAAAACCCACAAATGCTACAAAACTAATAGAGTGGGAAACAAGGGATGATAAGGAAAAGCAATAATAGGACTTTCCCTATCAGATAATGAGCTACACTATGTGGATCTGGAAAAATCCTCAAAAACAATTTGGGAACTACTCGGCAAAACATTTGACTCAAATGCAGTCAATGCTAAATTTTAACTAAAACTGCAACTATTCAAACTCAAGATGAAAGAAAATGTGACAATGTCAAGCCACATTAATGAACTAAGATCACTCATAAGGCAACTTGCAGATGTAACAACTGTATTAGAAGACAAAGATGCTAAATCCATACTTCTAAACAGTCTTCCACCTAAGTATAGTAATGTTGTGTTCACTCTCGAGCAGATGCCCATGCAATCACTTGAAGACAATATTTGCACTTATAAGTGAAGAGAAAAGAACGTGTAAAAGAAGAAACTACATTGTTTGTTAAAAAGAGATACAAAACTTTCTCTAAAAACAAAGAAGAACCTGAATGCTTCTATTGTAAGAAAACAGGACATACAATGTTGTACTACAGGATTCGAGCTAAAGATCTACTCAATGGAAGTCTAAAAACAAATGAAGCAAATGTAGCGGTCAAAGAGGAATCAGAAAATGAAGAAGAAGAAGAAGAAGTGAAAGAAGACCCACTACAATTCAGATGACTTCCTATTCTAAATGAAGGCATTGGAGGCAGGAGGAAAAGGAGGAGGAGGCTGATCAACATCTCTTGTTATTCATAAAAAAATACTACTTCAAGTGTATTGGTGACCTCTTTTTTCAGTTGTGTGTTTGCTTTCTGTTGTAATAATGAATAGTGGATTATTCATGTTCACGTTTGTAATAAATTTCCTATATGTAATCTCCTAAAATGGGAATATGATGAGGGATAAAAATAAACTGTAAACATCATGATCTACTTGGTTTGTGGTAAACCACTTTGAAAACCACTTGGTTTGTGGTAAACCACTTTGAAAACCACCCTTTTCTGGTTTATGGTAAACCACTTTGAAAAACCATTTCATTGGTTGATGATAAACCACTTTGAAAATCATCCAGGTCATGAGTCAATCAGGCAACAAGTTATAGTTCAAGATAAGTTTTCCCCATGTTCACACTAAGGGGGCGATTGTTAGAAAAAATATATTTTTAGTTTGAACAATATCTAATCATGTGTGAGTAACAACTCATAGAGATCTAGAAGTTAGAATAAGTCTCATAGGTAGATAAGTGAGATTGTGTGTGAGTTATACATTATAAGATTTGAATCCTAATCAATAGGATCAAGCTACTTGTATAAAGGCATATCAAATATTGAATAAAGATGTCCCGAATGAAATACAATATTTTTGGTTTTGTTATTTTACCATGCGATGTTTTATTTTTTTATTGATTAAATCATGCACATTTTCTAGATTCACTCTAAAATTGCCAAACTTATCTTTGTTATAGAGCATACTCAACACATGAAACACCATATAATGAATTTCCCTATCAAAATACCAAAATATTTTATTTTCATAGAAAAATACACAATCACACACCTTGATCAAATTCAATGGAGATGCGTCAACTTCAACACCATACACCTAAAGCACCTCTTCATTGTTCATTGCCTTCTTTTCATGTCTTCACAGCTTGTTGAGCCATATGGATAACTCCTTGCAACTATACTTGTTAAAAACTAACAACCATGTCAATTTATCCTTCTTAACACCTTAGATACATGCTTCATGATCAATATCAATTGTATCTATTTCTTAAAGTCTTTAATGCTCAGTAGGTCACCATTACAATACAAAACAAAACACTATACCCCAACATGCCGTAATATTTACTCATAATTGTCTTAACACACTCTTTTTTCTCCTCCTAATGGTAATGAGTACACAATTTTCCACTCAAACTCATGCACCAATACAAAATATCATAAATCTTCATGTACAAGTTATAACACTAAATTCTTTGCCCTAATACTTTGTTACTACTTCAAGGATAAACTCAAAAGCATATTATTTTATGATGTCTTCATGGAATATCTTTATTCCTTAATCAATATGAAAATATTCACTCTAGGATTGTATAGCCCTACAAACCCTCTTGATAATTTATACTCCCTCTTAAAATACCACCGTAGACCCCAAACATGCATGCAACTTTGAAACAATGCACATCAACTAAAACAACTCACCTCTTAAAATTTTATAGATATGAAAGTACTCAAAATTCATCATACTACCTTCGTGAAGCATGAACACATATGATAAATGTAGTACAGATTCAATAATTGAGACAACTCACACACATACCTGAAAGCACCATTACACCCGCCTTTTATGGTATAATACGCTTATCATACAAAATGAATCTCTTTTTTTATGGATCCAACAATATTGCAACATGAAAATGCCTAAATCATCTTCAAAATAGATTTAATACCTTTAAAAACATAATCAACATAGCTTGCCACCATGACATATTTCTTAAAATATTATACTTCAAACCATTCATGCTCCCCCTTAACACCATGCTTCATATGGATGAGAAATGCCTCTAAGAATCCTATTAGAGACATCCTATTACATGAGGAGTCTAGAAAAATAGGTTGAATAGGTCCCATTCCCACTTTTACACCTATGACTCACCTTTTCCTTCTTTATTATGATTTGCACCCGAGAATATTCTTGGTTTCCTTCAACGGATGCCTTAGGTGGAATGTCATGACTTACTCTTAGCATCCATATATTTCCTTGCTTATTCTTCTATGCATTATGACTATGAAACCTCTCTCGTTTGCCTTGAATTACCATAATAATCTCTAGTAACATGTACAACATTGTTTTATTTGAATTACACAACTTTATTCTTACCAATGGTACCTTCATGTCACTAATTATGACTAAATGGTTCATATAAATAGTACTTAACAGATGTCTTATTTCATGACAATTATAGAAAATTATGTTCTTTTTCTTATCATCTCTATTATCCCTCCATGGATGATCATATTTGACAAACCTCCTAAACTCCTTTATCCAATGCCTAAAACCATTACAATTATAAACTTATAAATTAAAATATTTCGCATACCTTGATGCATTTGGATGTTGTATCAGAGAGTTTTTCTATCCAACTTTAACTTAATAAAATGAAACAACAAAAACAAAGTGAATTCAGAAGATGGAAGGGTTTACCAATACCCATGATGATGGACTTCGATGATGATGTGATAAATATTCCTCCTCTTACGCGATGAAGAAACACAGTAGATCAAAGACACTAAATAGAAGATATTAGATAGATGGGTAAATGAGTTTGCTTGCAAAGGATGATTCCAAGAATCCAAAAGGAATTCCTTAGAGGATGTCAAATTACTTTGATATAATTAAGTAGATTGAAAAATATAATGATAAGGATATATATAAATGAAAAGGATAGATTGATAATAGGTAAGAAGATTTAAAACTTGAGGTTGAAGGGTAAGTCATGTGCAGGCTTCAAACATTGCCCAAACAAGGGAGGGTGTAATCGAATGGAATCAAAATAATCATACCAAATTTTTTTGTCTCTTATTGAATGTCATGGAGGAATTCGATTTGGTCATCAATGTCTTCTATGTCAGTGGAAAATCATATTACACAATGTTAACTCATGAAGGATGTTGTATTGTTACTGAATAAGGCTTGTTGGACTATATGAAGGTATAAAATGCTTGAGATTAGATGAGAACAAACAAGTACTAACATCTAAAGTAAATCCATACTTGCAAAGAAAAAATTAAATCTGAAAAGATTGATGAAAAATGATACTAAATAGATGAATTGATAGAAAGATGTAAATTAACAGGATTGCTAAGCGATGATTGAAGGATCGGAGGAGATCGAGATAGAATCACTTACAATTACTCGTAAAAATGATGTTTTTGATAAAAAAACTATTAAAAAAAAGTTCCAAATGATGATTTATGATTATTTTTAGTGTTTAAGTGAAATGTAAATGAAAAAACAAGATAAATAAATACCTTGATGTAAAAGTGAGCTAGAAAATATTTACAAATGTTTGATGGTATTAATAGAAGTTGATGACCATTTTTGAGCTTGTTGAGAGATGATTTACAAAAAGCTATCAAAATGATGTGTTGGAAATAGCTTGAGGATTATACGGGTCCTTGATTATCTCTTGAATGACATAGATTCACTGTGGATTCAAAAATGAAGTGCTGAGCATGGGAAAAGGGTTTCAAGATCCGTGAGAAAGGAGAAGAATTTCATATTTATAATTCCTAGCAATTGGATAGGATCATCGGTGATGCGTGTTTTTCGGGAAAAAATTTGGGAATTGGTTGAAACCACTTCCCAATAGGGTTTTCGAGTAACTAAAGTGGGAAAATGGTTGAGGGGTGGTTATGAAAAAATTTGAAGGTTAGGATGTGAGAACAAAATAGACTTGAGAGGTTTTTAAGATGGTTAAGGTAAATTTAAAGTGGTTAGGTGATTTAGGATGGGTATAATGGTAATTTATGAGAGTGTAAAATAATTTTTATGAAGGTGTGGATAAAGTGACTTAGGATAATGACTTTTAGATAGTTTTTAGATTAAATAATGTGTATATAATATGAAGTAGGTTGGGTGACAAGAAACCAGGTGTCTACATTTTCCACTTTTTATTGAGTAGTTTGTAATAACCTAATTGTTTGATAAAAATGGTGTGAGATAAATTTTACTTTGTGTTTGAATGGGTGATTCCCCTCAAACTAGAGGTGATTGCGATGTAGTGTAAGAAGCATAAGTTGTATTTTGAGTGGATTATATAGGTTTGAATGTTTTTAACATTTTATGCATCTCTTAACAAATGCACAATAATATTAATTGATATTAGGCCATGTAATAGCCCAATCAAAGGACACACTTTACAATAGTAGTGTCATTGAAATGTGCACCACATATATAGTCATGGACTTCTGGATGGATTTAGTAGATTCGTAAGATTTAAGGCATTTTTATAAGAGGTTGTCAAATCTACGTTTATAAAGGATCTTTGCTGCTATGGCGACTTATTCGGTAGCGTGTTGAAGAAATTATTTTTTGATATTTCTAAAAAAATCTAGAGTAATTTTGGATTCGAGAGATAATACAATGTTTGAGTGTACCAATGATCATTTGGATTATTTTTAGTTTCATTGATAGAGGGAAGTTTTTTTATCGGATGGTTGATAAAGGGATGACAGATGTTAAAGAAGTTATGGTATTTTTGAAATTATTAGAGGATCGTGGAATTTTCTGAATGGTGTAATGGTTGAAGGTTTATAGGAAGAATTAAATAATGGATTTATATTTTTGTATAATTTCATTTTTACATTGATAAATTCCTTTTATTTGATTAATGAAAAGTTTTGAGTCTTCATAGATGTCTAATAATTATACACCAAGCATGATGGTAGTTTTAAGACCCATGATTAAATCTTCATACTTGGCCATGTTATTCATGCATTTGAAATGAATTTTGAATGATAGAGGGATGGGAGTCCCCATGGAGGTATAATTACAATATCGGTTCCTCCTTGATGGGTGTCGTTATTCCCTTCATTTAATCAACTTCTTGTTGATGTCATATCAAACCAAAGTGCGTCTAAAGCTATATGCAACAAGAGTACTTTAACTGATCTTGTAGTTGAGTGTAACTATTTTTATATTTTCTAGGGGATTTTCTAGAGTTTTGGAACTATGTCTAAAAGTTTCGAAACTAAATGATGAATGTGTGATGGAGTTCCGAACCAGCTTGGAAGTTCCAGAACTAAGCTATGTAGGATCAGACGCTATAAAAAACATATTGAATGCCACCTACTTCATTTCCTCGACTGATTAGACCTACTTTATTACAAAACTAAATTTAAACACACACTATGTTAGGAATTTCATATTTTTAACATTACGATCACAATCAATCAAAAGACAGACAGTTACATCCTAACTCATATTAGATCAACTAAAAGTCACACAATGCAATCAAACTTAATCAAAAGGAGAGTATGATGAGATCATATATTATACATTAATCGGACATATATTGGCCTCATCATTTCCCTAAACTTACTTGTTTGTAAGTCCCTTTACAAACTCATTCTTCAAAAGTGGGATCATATGTTCTGCATTCCATTTGATTGCTCAGATCAAATGGCTGATACTGAATTTTCCAATGCTTAAGCTCAAATGTACTATACCCAACTCCTTTTCTTATTTTCCTCTCCCACTTTTCAAATTCAGTAGGGTCCTGAGGTTCCCTGTTCTACCAAGGAGACATGGGGGTGAGAAGTAGAGGTGGCCTCGTTCACATTCCCATCCATATTTGGCTGTAGGTTTCATTGACTTGGGGAATTATTGTGCATAATGCTTTGGCCCTCTCTAAACTCCATATCAGATTTGTAGGGGAAATTACTTCCCTTCTTTTCAAAGCAACAGTAAGGAGTTCCCACCTTTTGAGCATCCTTCATAAATATCTTCAAATTTTTCCTCCTCATAGGAGGTGAAGGCATCAATACTCTTTTGCAGAATAGTAGGGTAATGTGTCTTGAATCTCTTATCAAAGGCATGAGTTCTAAAATGTGTGAGGAAGGCAGAAGGTTTACCATAATGAGCTCTCATGCAGAGGCCTGTTGAGCTGGATTTCAATAAAAATTTAGATTCTCTTTCCTTCCATGTAATTTGGTTTTGCAAAAGAGAGACAAATGCATTGAGCTGGCTCTCCCCTACATATAAGTTAATCATAAATCCTGTGTTTTTCTGTAGCATATAATTGCAAAGATAAAATTCACACAGGAGATTTTTCTGCATTCAGGGCTGGATAGAGAGTAAGCTACCATGAATTCAGATTCATCTTGTAGTTCATGTGGAAGCCCACATGTAATTCTTGACAACTGCCAGCGAATGAACTGCTCTTCCAAAAATACACTATATGCAGGAGAAGGTCTCCTATAGGAAAGAAATTTCTCACTCATAATACAGACCATATGAATTTTGGCAAGACATTTATATTTATTTCCTTCCTCCTTATAAATTTTTTCTTCCCATTCCTTTCTTGCCTTCATCTCTTCCTCCATCTTGGTCTTTAATTCCTCATTTGATGTTTTGGCTTCTCTGAGCTCTTTGCAAATATCATCCCATTGCTATTTCAGTGGCAAATAGGTCAACTCAGTTTGTGCAGAGGCTATGGACACAACACTCTATTTCTGGAAGTCTGGAACTCTTCTTCTTTTTCTATCACCGCTTCTTGCAGTTTCTGATAACTCTTCGATTTACACAAGCTGAACTGTGAGTTCATCAATGAGCATTTCCCTTTGTTCCAATTTAAGTTTGAGGAAGTCCAATTCCTCATATTTTTCTCTTATAATAAGCTCTCACGGATAAGAATAGAGCCTATTTAACTTGTTTGTCTTTCCTCTTCCTCTGAAATTATTTGAGGAGTTTGGCATTCTTCCTCTATTAAAGGAAATTTTCCTTTTCTTATCCTAGATGCCAACTCTTCTTCTTCATGTGGCACTGCTGAAGGTTCAGCCAACTCCTGAAAATATTGATCATCAAATCTCTCTTCTCCTTTGTCCATTTCAACATGACTTGGCTCAGGTGGAGTCATGGCCATGCTGCCCAAAATGTCAGCAACTTCCTCTTCCATCCTTTCTTGCTCACTCCTTACTTCTGGAGTTCCCCTTGACCTCTTATGACTTTTTCTTATCTGGGGAAGTTCAATATGCCCAGTAGTGAATTTCCCCCTAGAACTTATTCTTACTATTCTTTCTGGTTCTTGTGTAGGTGAGCTATCACCGTCAGAGACAGATATTGGTTCTTCGAAACTCTTTGTGGAAGATGGAATTTCCTTCACAGGTATAGAAGGCTCTGTTGTTTTTATCTTCCTCACTGACCTTCTTTTCCTTGGTATGTTTTCTCTTTCTATTTCCCTTTGTTCTTCTACAGGGGCATCAATTTCCAGATTAGCTGAAGGAGAGAATGGGGCTAGAATTTCCCTTATGATAATATTAGGGTTTTTCTTGAACTTGCCAAGAAACTTGTCCCAAATTTCTTCTCCATTCTTTTCAACAGAAATGGTGTTGGCATATTAAGTGAATTAGACCATGATGTCTAATTGTTCCAACACCCCAGGAATATCTCTAAGCCATGGTCTGAATGGAATAAAAAGAAACCTTGGGAGGTTTATTATGTATTCAGGCTTGGTGGCTCCATACTTCAGATATATGAGCATTTTTAAGACCTCCTTTCCCACAGACCCAAACTGACCATCACAAGTTAAATATTTTACTATCCGAATGCTACCCTATCAAAGGGTTTGGGAAAATTGGCCCTTCTGACCCCTTTTATGATTTTCTTTGTATTATAGATATACTGGGGTTCAACTTCTTCTTCTTATAGCAAGACTTCTACCAGTTCTTTCAAAGTCCCCTTTACAGGTTGTGGGACATGAACAATGGGTATTCCAGACACATTACTTACAGTATTTACAGAGAAAGGAATAAAGACATTTCTTACTTTTGTTCTAGACTGTTCTAGATTTATGATGAATTCTCTTACCAATTCATCATTATGCCTTGAAAATTTCTTCAGGAATTCAAGCCATCCTGCATGCTCAAAGATGGATGCTACTTCTTTGTCTGTGAGCAGCTAGGAATCATCCTCTGGTTCTGATTTCTTCTTAATCCCCATATCGGCTTGAGTTCTATCTTCCTTGATTTCATGTAAATTGGTTATAGGCCTTCTCCTTAGCTGCAGAACTAATGGCTTGGCTATGGAACCTCTGTGTTTAGTTGTGGAACCTTAGTTCTTAGCTACGGAACCTTAGTTCTTAGCTACAAAATGTCTGAATTCTCTGTTCTTTGTTGCAGAATACCAACTCAATTCACTGATTCTTCCTCAAGATACTTCTGCAATATTTATCTCACTTGATGTTTGTAATAATGATTATTAATGATAACCATGCTGCCACTTATTCCATCCAAATCAATATCATGATTACACACTTGTAATCATAATGTATAAATAAATGACTCATCATACCTACTTTTAAATTAAGTCACATCACACATGCAAACATTTAATCAACCCTAAATAAGTTAAAAGACATAATTACCATCCTTGATGATGTAAGCCTTTTGCTATGATGACTTGTCATTCCTATAAGTGGAACAAAACATGATTAGATAAGACAGCTAGAAATTCAAAAGAATTCCTTTATTTGAACTAGCCAAAAAGAGGTCAACCGCCATTTGTTGGTTTTCAATTGACCTTGAGAGAATTTTTATTTTATTTTTTTTTTAATTTTTTTAATATATATTTTTGGGGAAGAAGATGCCATTTACTGGTTTTCATCTTCTTCCCTTTATTCTAGATCTATCATCTGATTATTTGATCATTTTGGAAGAATTGAGTTCTTCCATATGATCAAATTCTTTATCTGCTTCAATCTTCCTCAAAAATTCATTCTTAGTGGGAGGCTTCCTATAGAGTTTCAGCCTATGTCCATTGACCAAGAGTGTTCTGCTGCTGCCATCAATGGGAAGTAATTGAATAGAACCATTGTCAAAAATATGATCAATCTGATAAGGTCCCAACCATCTGGTTCTCAATTTTCCCTTGAACTGTTGGTACTTAGAGTCAAACAGTAATGCCCAATCTCCTACTTTGAATTGTCTTTTCTTGATATGTATGTCATGCCATTACTTCCTTTTCTCTTGAATCATCTCTGTCTATTGAAGTGCTTCCATCCTTAATTCATCCAACTCATTGAGTTGAAGGATTATTTCTTTTTGAGCTACATTTAATTCAATTCCCACCTTCACTGTTGTCCTCAATGTCTGAAGTTCAAATTCTATAGAAACAAGGGATTTTTCCCATAGACTAATTCATATGGTGAAAACCCTGTTGTAGTTTTCCAAGTTGTATTATACGCCCAGCATGACTTTAGGTAGTCTCTTTACCCAATCCTTTCTCCCAACTTCAACCGTTTTGGTAAGGATGTTCTCCAATTCTCTGTTTGTTACTTCAGCTTGTCCATTTGACTGTGGATGGTAAGGAGATGACTTCCTATGATTGATTTGATAATACCTTGTGAAATCTTGGATCATATTAGACATGAATTATGGTCCCTGATCTGAAACTATGCTCCTTGGTGCTCCAAACTTGATCATAATTCTATTCCAAAGGAAATCAACAACTGCTTCCTCAGTGGCATTTGTCAATGCTTGCACTTCGCCCATTTTGTCACATAGTCAGTACATACAAGAATATATTCCTTCCCTTGTGAAGGAGGATTAAAGGGACCAACAAAATCCAATCCCCATCTCTCAAATGGTTCAACCACAACTTGAGGCTGAAGAGGCATTTCATTGGTGAAAGTTGGTTGTCCCATCCTTTGACAAGGATCACACCTCTTGATATATCTTTTCACATCCTTGTATAGAGATGGCCAATAATAACCAGTGCCAAGTATCTTATGAGCTGTTCTTTTTATTGAATAGTGTCCTCCACTTGGTTCATCATGACATGCTCTGAGGATGTCAAAGATTTCATCCTCTCTTACACACTGCAAGAAGACAAAATTAGGGCCACACTTAAATAGAATTCCATTTAACCATTTACATAGTGCAGTAGTTTTAATTAACTTCTTTATTTGTTTCTCAGTGAAAGAAGGAGGGAACTTGCTTGTTGCAAGATAATTTTCCATATCAGCAAACCATGGTGTACTTACTGATATTGTAAATAGTTTTTCATCTGAAAATTTATCCTTGACTGGATCTTTTTCCCCTGTGGTGGTTAGTCTTGACAAAAAATCAGCTACCACATTAGATTTACCTAGATTTTCCACAATGGTAATATCAAATTCTTTCAAAAGTAATAACCATCTAATGACTCTTCCTCCAACCACTGGTTTGTTCATTAAATACTTAATTGTTAAATGATCTGTGTGTACAAATATCTTATACCCTGTAATATAATGTCTGAATTTATTGATTGCATAAATTACAGCAAGAAATTCCTTTTCAGTGGGAGTAAGATTCTTGCTAAGATAGTAAATGGCATACATCTTTCCTTCTTCATATTTTTGTCCCAATACTGCACCAATGGAATAATTTGAGGCATCTGTTTGGATAATAAATTCTTTGCCTTATTACTTTGTTACTACTTCAAGGATAAACTCAAAAAGCATACCTTATTTTATGATGTCTTTATGGAATATCTTTATTCCTTAATCAAGATGAAAATATCCACTCTAGGATTGTATAGCCATATGAACCCTTTTGATAATTTATACTCCCTCCTAAAATACCACCGTAGACCCCAAACATGGATACAACTTTGAAACAATGCACATCAACCGAAAAAACTCACCTATTAAAATTTTATAGATATGAAAGTACTCAAACTTCATCATAATACCTCCATGAAGCATGAACACACATGAGAAATGTAGTACATGATTCAATAATTGAGACAACTCACACACATACCTAGAAGCACCATTACACCTTGCCTTTTATGGTATAATCAAGTTATCATACAAAATGACTCTCTTTTTATGGATCCAACAATATTGCAACATGACAATACCTAAATCACCTTCAAAACAAACTGAATACCTTTAAAAACATAATGAACATAGCTTGACATCATGACATATTTCTTAAAATATTATACTTCAAACCATTCATGCTCCCCTTTAACAACATGCATCATATGGATGAGAAATTTCTCTAACAATCCTATTAGAGAAACTCTATTACACAAGGAGTCTATAAAAATAGGTTGAATAGGTCCCATTTCCAATTTGACAACTATGACTCACCTTTTGCTTCTCTATTATGATCTACACCCGAGAATATTGTTGGTTTCCTTCAACAGATGCCTTAGGTGGAATGTCATGACTTCCTCTTAGCATCTATAGCTTGCCTTGCTTCTTCTTCTATGCATTAGGACTATGAAACCTCTTTGTTTTCCTTGAATTACCATAATAATCTCTAGCAACATGTCCAACATTGTTTTATTTGAAGTTCACAACTTTATTCTTACCAATGGAACATTCATTTCACTAATTATGACTAAATGGTTCATATAAATAGTACCTAGAAGTATGTCTTCTTTCATGACAATTATATAAAATTATGTTCTTTTTCTTATCATCTCTATTATCCCTCCATGTATGATCATATTTGACAAACCTCCTAAACTTCTTTTCCCTATGCCCAAAACCATTACAAGTATAAACTTATAAATTAAAATACTTCGCATACCTTGATGCATTGGGATGTTGTACTAGAGAGTTTTTCTGTCCAAATTTAACTTAATAAAATGAAACAACAAAAAAAAAGTGAATTCAAAAGATGGAAGGGTTTACCAATACCCACGTTGATGGACTTCGATGATGATGTGATAAATATTCTTCCTCTTACTCGCCAATGAAGAAACATGTAGATCAAAGACACTAAATAGAAGATATTAGATAGATGGGTAAATGAGTTGCTTGGCAAAGGATGATTCAAATAATCCAAAAGAAATTCCTTTGAGGATGTCATATTACTTTGATATAATTAAGTAGATTAAAAAGATAATGATAAGGATATATATAAACGAAAAGGATAGATTGATAATAGGTAAGAAGATTAGAAGATTTAAAACTTGAGGTTGAAGGGTAAGTCACGTGCAGCTTCAAACATAGCTAAAACAAGGGTGGGTGTAATCAATGGACTCAAAATAATTGTACCAAAATTCTTTTTGTCTCTTATTGAATGTCATGAAGGAATTCGATTTGGTCATCAATGTCTTCTATGTCAAAGTGGAAAATCATATTACACACAATGTTAACTCATGAAGGATGTTGTATTGTTACCAGGAAAGAAGGGTTGTTGGACTATATGAAGATCTAAAATGCTTGAGATTAGATGAGACCAGATAAGTACGCCATCTAAAGAATATCCATGCTTGCAAAGAAAAATTTAAATCCAAAAAGATTGATAAAAATGATACTAAATAGATGAATTGATAGAAAGATGTAAATTGACAGGATTGTTGGTGATTCGGAAGGATCGAGGTGATCAAATAAATCACATGCGATTCTTGTAAAATGATGTTTTTGATAAAAACTATAAACAAAGTTTTAAATGATGATTTTTGATTATTTTTAGTGTTTAAGTGAAATGTAAATGAAAAATCAAGATAAATAAATACCTTCAATGTAAAAGTGAGCTAGAAAATATTTACAAATGTTCGATGGTATTAATAGAAGTTGATGACCATTTTTGAGCTTGTTGAGAGATGATTTACAAAAAAGCTATCAAAATGATGTGTTGGAAATAGCTTGAGGATTATACAGGTCCTCGATTATCTCTCGGAATGACTTAGATTCACCGTGGATTCAAAAATGAAGTGCAAGCATGAGAAAAAGGTTTCTGAAGATCCCTGAGAAAGGAGAAAAACTCATATTTATAATTCCTAGCTATTGGCTAGATCACCAAAGTGATACGTGTTTTTGGGAAAAAAATTGGGAAGTGGTTGAAACCACTTCCAAATAGGGTTTTTGGGTAAATAAAGTGGGAAAATGGTTGAGGGGAGGTTATGAAAAAAATTGGAGGTTAGGATGTGAGAATAAAATAGACTTGAGTGGTTTTTAAGATGGTTAAGGTAAATTTAAAGTGGTTAGGTGGTTTAGGATGGGTAAAATGGTAATTTATGAGAGTGTAAAATAATTTTTATGAAGGTGTGGATAAAGTGACTTAGGATAATGAATTTTAGATAGGTTTTAGATTAAATAATGTGTATATAATATGAAGTAGGTGGGTTGACAAAAACCCAATGTCTACATTTTCCCCTTTTTATCAAGTAGTTTGTATAACCTAACTATTTGATAAAAATGGTGTGAGATAAATTTTAATTTATGTTTGAATGGGTGATCCACCCTCAAACTAGAGGTGATTGCGATGTAGTGTAAGAAGCATAAGTTGTATTTTGAGTGGATTAGATAGGTTTGACACGGGTGGTTTGTTTAAGATGAGGTATCGAAACAAGACGAATATCACCTTATAACTAAGTGATAGGGGAACTAAAGGGTTCATGTCCTATAGACGTATGATTTGTAGGGAAAGATAAAATATTGTAGAGCCAAGTGATAGGGGATCCAAAGGTTTCATAGCCTTTATAAGTATGGTGTATCGATGTTGAGATCAAAAAGGATTTCCGTGAAGGATGGCCCATTTTTGGTTTCTCAAAATGAGGCATATTGTTGAAAAATGTGGTTGAAAATAATTGATGGTATTGAAAAATGATGCTTTGTGATATAAAATGATGAATCGTTATCAATTTAGATGGATTGATAGTAATTAGGTAAATTGTTGGTGATTAGCGTAAATCACAGTGATTATAGGAATCGTCGGTGATTCCTACGCAAAATATTTGGGGGCTATAAATAGTCAATTTTTTAAAGAAATCTCTCGATTGTGATTTTTCAAGTTTGTGATATCTTAAGAATCTTAATTAAATGCTTAGAGTGTTATAGGAGACCAATGGCGATTCTGAGGACCATCCAAACGATAGAGGAGGCTCACTAAGGCATAGGTATGTACAAATTTTGTCATTTTGTGTGTTTTTATTCATTAGTTTGATTTTGTTTTCTTTAATGGTCGTATGCGAGGGCATGTTTTTTAAATTTTAGAATCATCGGGGATTAGGATGATATCCAATGATTTTAATGGATCACCATGATTAGTATGGATTGTTGATGATTTATACTAAATAATTAGCTATCAATGTTTTTTATATTGTATGGGGACTTGTTCTAATCTATGTTTTGAATTCTTGGGGATGCGGGTGAAGGATAAATTAACTATGAGATATAGGATTCTAGTGATTCTATTAGAGAGGAGGGAGGATATGTCGGATGAGGATTGGGCACATGTAGAGGATGTGGTTTTTGTGGGGATGCGTCACTATAGATGCATTCATAGACATTGAGGGTTGTTGTTAGCATTGATGGAGAGGTGGGATCCTGCCACCTATACATCCTTATTCTTGATGAGTGAGATGACCATCACCCTAGAGGATGTTCATAGGATCACTAGATTTCTGTACATGGAGAGGACATATATTGTATTGATGATACATAGAGGGATGATGTTATCGGGAGATTGTATGGAGAGATGATAACGATTATGTGAGGTATATTATGGGTGAATTTTATTATCGGTATTTATATTCCACAAAGAGGGAGGGTTGTACTTGGATGACTATGATGATGATGGGGATTACATGTTTTTATTTTCCTTACTCTAGTGGTGGTCCATTTCCTTGAAGATGATAGGGTAGCGAGAGATGATGGAGCGTCGAAATTTTTTTACACAGTGCCACTACTTTTCTAGCATAGAATTACCTGAACTATGGGCCTAGAGGATCAAGAAGAGATTCATATTGATATCACGTTTCTATTACAAAGTGTTGATCCTTTGAGAATATTTTCATGGCTTGTCCTCATGGTTTACCATGGGGGAGGTGTAGATATGGTTTTGCTATCAATTGGCTTCATGTGATATCATGTTGGTGCAGGGAAGTTTGGAGCGGTATAGAGTGAGGATCATTATACGAGATCTCTTTTCGTGGGTTATATGTGGGGTGTGCGCTATGGAGGCCCTATATATTTTCCATTATAGGAAGAACATGAGAGTTCTTTGAATGCCACTTAGCGAAGCTTATGGGTCTAGGGGAGACAAGGAAGAGAGTGGGAGCTCATCATATTTAGTCATGTTAGGTGACAATTTGATTTGATACAAGATGTACCAGGGATCCAAATGTTGTATAGATGGGATGATGGGGATGTGGATCTCCAAAGGTAGTGGTGGGGCCACATTATCTTATTCTTGATAAGGAGGGGGATGGAGATGGTGATAGAGTATCTTTGGAGGCCATAATTACATTATTAATGGCTAAGAAGTCCATACTAGAGGCAGAGTGGGCTATAGTGTGCAAAGAGAGATAGATTGAGGACCGAGCGTGATGGATTGGTGACGGAGAGATATGGGTTGAAGAATGAATGAGATATCCTTAGTCACAAGAGCTAACATAGGCTATGACCGATCATTATAGATACAAATAACACCAAGATACCATGAAAAGGACTCTCAACATTATAGAGACATTGGTGTCAAGTGTCAAGTTGGCATCTCAAGCTTAGTCAAATAGTCTGATGGGTCCACTTGGTATGGTTAGCCCGGCTCACTACTATTATTTTCATGGTGAGCTAGAATATTATGAGGAATACGTGGTGTGGAACTTACCTACCACACCTTATTACGCGAGTATCTAGGCCGAGAGAGATTAGGCCCTAGTATTAGTGCAACGAGTGTGGGTCGACCACCTCAAGGTCTAGATGGAGGAGGACCGGATGGAGGGCCGAGATGGGGAGATGGTGGTGCACGTGGTGTTAGCGGTCAAGCTTCTTAAGAGATAATTTTTCGAGGTAGTGACTTCTTTGTTGGTGTCTAGTTTATTAGATAGTTATGATGTATGGTATTTTTATGTATATGGTTCTTTATGAAGCCTCAATTTTTATGTATGGATTTTGATATACGAGTTTGAGGGACTTCTCATGATGTATAAAGACATTTTGATATGATTATATATATATATATAATGGGTTTGAGTTATAATTCATGTTTTGATTTTTATGTCTACGTGATGTGATTTGTTATTGTGCTTAATTATTAATGGTTATTTGGATGGATATTGTGTTGAACATTGATTTTTAATAAATGAAGACATGTTACATGTGATGTGTTAGAATATTGTGGCTTTAATGCTATCAAGATGTGTATCAAAATGTGTTTTAAATTTTGAATAAGAATAAAAATGGAATGATTGATTTTATACTGGATTTGATGCATATGTGATGGGAATAAATATGGTGAAGGAATTTGCACTTTTTGGCCTTTACTATAAATGTTAATAGATGACTAACAATGAGTAGTCACATGTAGGATATTTAATATAGATGGGAATGAAATTTATACCTTCCTTAGACATGGGACGAGTTGACACATGTAAGTTACATAGAAGTAGGTTCTCCTATCAATGGTTTCAAAGAGAGATGCCCCAACTACATATTTTATTTTTCACACAAACTAGTCAATGCAGGAAGTTTGGTTTGAGGGAAAGTTGATTGATGTGGTAATATTTCCTAGGATGCTTTTTTTTTATATTTGATTTTGAAGGTTGATCAATGTGGTAAGTATTTTTTTACATAAGTGGCCATCCTTTGAGGTAGTGGTCTACAATTTTGACTTTTTGAATTTGATTTTGGATATCCATCCTTCGAGGGATTGGTCTATGATTTTAATAGGTAGTTTTCCTTTGAGGGATCAATCTACTTTTCTTTTTGATAATATGATTTTTATTTTTGAATTATTGTCCTTCGAGGGATCAGTCTATTTATTTTTACAAGATGCATCTATAGATATTTTTGAATTTATTTTTATGTAGAGGGATAACCCTAATATATCATTTCATTGAGGGGAAATGATGTGTACACAAACTACACATGTGTGCCCCATGACATGTCTTTGATTGATATACAAGGTGGATGAATGTAATGATTGTGGGGTTCCTACTAAGGAGGAAATTTTCCATGTGAAAGATGTGATGAACAAATTTGTGGTTTTCATCTTTAAGGTCTTGAGGATAGTGACGAAAAACCACATGCTTTCAAATCATTACAATGATGAAATGACTGGTTGGTGGTGGAATAATATCTTTGATGTGATTACTATCATAACAAAGAATAGGTTAACAATATAAAGGACATGAGTGCAAGGAATTCAAAGGTTCCTTTTTAAGTGTACCATCAAGGAGGATAAACATAAGATCCCAACCCATACTTATGAGTGATAACATATGGACCGATCCAATTAGGGGAAAAATTTCCATGTTTACTCCTTTCTAAAGTAGTGACATTTTTATTTTCTTTGATAATGAGATCACCTATATTATTTTCACGTTCCTTTACATGTTTTTATATTCTTATTTTATATGCTCTTAATAGACATGATGATGTTCTAGAGCTATTAGGCGTTTTTCATCTAATAATTCTAATTATTTTAGTTAGCCTTGTTGATAGTCTTTATTAGGGATGAAATCTAGCGAGAGATACATAGAGTGGCGAGATTTTAATTTCAAGGGTAAAAACTCGTTAGAGCCATAGAAGAGTGAAAATGGTGTAGCACCATGGTACAGGATGTTAGTCGATAGGCCCAAAGAGAAAATGGAATTTGGAGATGCCAATTCTAGCCTAATTTATCAATAGTTTCATGAGGATATTTTTAAGTGTCTTATTAGAAGCTTCATCTTATCCATTTTCTTGGGGATAATATGGTGATGAAAAGCTAAGTTTGATGTTAAAATCATCAAAAAGTTTCTTAATGTGTTTATTTTTGAATTATTTTCCATTATCAATGACGAGTTTGTGAGGGATGCCAAAGTGACATATGATATGTTGATAGATGAAATTGATGATTTTTTTGTTTTAGTATAATTACAAGGAATGTAATCTACCCATTTATTGAACTATTCATTAGTTATGATGATAGAATGATTTTTTTGTGATGAGTGAGGATTGATAGTGCCAATGAGGTATAATCCCCATTATGAGAAAGGCCATAGGTCTTTTGTAGGTTTCAAAGCTTAACTAGGGATTTAAGTGAGATTTGAATGTTTTTGACATTTTATGCATTTCTTAACAAATGCACAATAATATTAATATATTATGCGCCAGTAATAGCTCAATCAAAGGACATGCTTTACAATAGTAGTGTCATTGAAATGTCCACCACATATATCGTCATGGACTTCCTAGATGGATTTAGTAGATTCATGAGATTTAAGGCATTTTAATAAGAGGTTATCAAATATGCGTTTATAAAGGATACCACCTATGATGACTTATTAGGTAGCGTGTTGAAGAAATTATTTTTGATATTTCTAGATAGATCTAGAGTAATTTTGGATTATGAGAGATAATCAAATGTTTGAGTGTACCAAATATCATTTGGATTATTTTTAGTTTCATTGATAAAGGGAAGTTTTTATTTATCGGATGATTGATAAAGGGATGAGGTATGTTAAAGAAGGTATGGTATTTTTGATCTTATTAGAGGATTGTGGAATTGTTTGAATGGTGTAATGGTCGAAGGCTTCTAGGAGGAATTAAACAATGGATTTATATTTTTGTATAATTTCATTTTTACATTGATAAATTCCTTTTATTTGATTAATGAAAAGTTGTGAGTCTCCATAGATGTCTAATACTTGTACAACAAGCATGATGAATGGTAGTTTTAAGACCCATGATTAAATCTTCATACTTGGCCATGTTATTCATGCATTTGAAATGAATTTTGAATGATAGATGGATCGAGTCCCCGAGGAGGTATAATTACAATATCGGTTCCTCCTTGATGGGTGTCATTATTCCCTTCATTTAATCAACTTCTTGTTGATGTCATATCAAACTAGGGGTGTGTCCAAAGCTATATGCAACAAGAGTACTTTAACTGATCTAATAGTTGACTATAACTATTTTTATATTTTCTGGGGGATCTCTTTAATGTCTTAAGGACTTCTTGGTAAAACCTTATTCAAATCAAACTATGAAAACTTGCTGAAAATAAAACACACTGAAATCTTACTAAAAGGAAACACACCGTGCAAAAAGGAAACACACTTGTTGTTGGAAAATAAACACACTTTCTTTTGAAAGTAAACACTCAGATTAAAATGCTTGAAAACAATTGCAAGAAATATATAAAGATTTATCTAAACACCTGCAGCACAAGTATGCAATAGAATTTAACTAAAAGAACTAAAGCAATACAAAATTAACAGATCTAAGCTACTTGCTGAAGAAATATAAATACCAAATAAATGAATATCCTGGTCCTTGGGGGAGTGGGCCCTTGCTCCTCCTTGAATCAGGATTTTAACAACTTAGAATTCTCTCAAATCAAAATGGATATTTTATTGATGAAAACATTCAGTATTACAAAATGTACTGATCTGGATACTTAGTCTATTTCTCTTCTCTGTTCTATATCTCTAATCTTCTATATCTAATCTAATGTAGGTCTGCATTTATATACATTTTACAATCCTAGTTGTCTCAATGATTCTGATGAAATTGAATCATGCCCAGAATAGATGTTGAGTGGGATGGCGGTTGATCAGATAGTACTGTAGGATAACTCTTCCTGGATCTGCATTCAGAAATCTTCTCATCCTTTATGACTGTAGATGCAAAATTTCCAGATGTGTTTTAAAATAGATAACTCCCATCGGTTCCAGAACTTTGGAGAAGTTCCAAAACCATAGGAAATTGTTAAGAACCAAAACCTATGAGAGTTCCTGGAGTGCTTATTGTGGAGTTCCGAAATAATTCTAAAAATTTCAGTAATTAAATTATGGAGTTCGGAACTAAATGATGATTGTGTGATGGAGTTCAAACTAGCTTGGAAGTTCCAGAACTAAGCTATGTAGGATCAAACACTATAAAAAACATACTTGAATGCCACCTACTTCATTTCCTTGAATTGATTAGACCTGCTTTATTACAAAATGAATTTAAACACACACTATGTTAGGAATTTTAGAGTTTTTAACATTAGGATCACAATCAATCAAAAGATAGACAGCTTACATCCCAACTCATATTCGATCAACTAAAATTCACACAATGCAATCAAACTTAATCAAAAGGAGAGTATGATGAGATCATATATTATACATTAATCGGACATATACTAGCCTCATCACTCCTCCTTGTTGGCATTTAGATCCATCAAAAAGAGATTCATTTTGATAGGAGTGAGATCTTGATTAGTGATGGTGTTGATAGATTCATCATGAAATTGTCACATCAGGGTGGTTGATTGTCAAGAAGAGGAGCCTTGGCAAGCTGATCGATAATGGTTTGTTCTTTAATGGACTTTTTTGGATAAATTCAAGGTCAAACTCGGTTATAAGCATAAGACATTGATTGATGTGGTCACTATGATATGGTTTAGAGTGCATGGTTTTCGGTGGGTTAAATCTAGTAATGATGTAAGTCTTGTGGTTAATAAGATAGTTACGTATTTTGGAAGTTTTGAAGTTCAAAGCACAACACAACTTTTTTACTTTAGTATAATGAGTTTTGTATTCATGGAGAGTGTGGCTTATATAGTAAATGGAATGTTCCCAACATTTTCATCTTGATGAGAGAAACACGACACCTAAGGCATGATTTATAGCAGATATGTAAAGGTAGCATGGATCCCCTCACGTGAATGTATGAGAACAAGTGAAATAATTTGTAACTTGGGCATAAAATCAAGTTTTTTTTTCCTTCCATTTTTCCATAGTCACGTTTTGTTTTCCTTGTCAATTTTTGTAAAAGTGGTCCTTTCTAATTGGATGTGGCTCGGTGGATCACATTTGGGCCTTATATCATTTCCAAATTCTTTTCCTTAAAGAAAGATTCATTTCCAGGGCACAAATGGTGATTTCCTACATTTTACGGTTTGACAGGTGTGTTTTCCCATCAAATTTATATCTCAACATCTATGGAAATGTGGCCCTTTCTAATTGGATGCGGCTCGGTGGGGCAATTTTGAAACTCTAAGGCCCACTTCAACTCAAATCTTGTCCACGTGGAGGGCTTGCGCTCATCTGAAAATTTTCCTCTTGGTTTGACCTTTGGAGAGTTGCGCCAGGGAGACACGTGGAGGTTTTTATTGGCCTTTCCCAGACTTAGACATTTTTTCATGTGGCCGGTGCAAGCTTTGTCGGACCATGGACACATGGAGGGCCAACTCATTTGAGGATCTGCCTCTGGGTCCCACCTTAGCAATTGTGCCAAGGAGACACGTGGTGAGCCCACACTTGTTTGGGGTCTCCACTTTTGGGGACCATCTCAAAGTTGTGCCAGGGAGACATGTGGAGGCTTCCACTGCTCCTCTCTATACTTAAACTTTTCAAGAAACTTTCTAAAGGCATAGGACACATGGAGGGCCCACTTTGTTTGGGGACCTACCCCTAAATTTTATTTTGAAGAAGCGCCGGAGGACACACTTGGAGTTTTCACTCACTCTCTACCCTTGCTTGGACTTTTCAATGGCCAAGGAAAACTATCTCGGACCCTAGACACATGGCACCTTCCACTGGTCCTTAAAATTTTCAACAACTCTGCTAGAATGAGACATGTGGTGAGCCCACACTTGTTTGGGGTCTCCACTTTTGGGCACCATACCAAAGGTGCGCCATGGAGACACGTGGAGGCTTCCATTGGCTCCTTTTATATTGAGACTTTTTCAAAGGCCAAAAGGTGTTTTCTTGGGCCCAGGGCACGTGGAAGGCCCGTGCTTGTTTGGAAACTTTCCTCTTTGTACCTCACCTTTGTAGTTGCACCAAGGAAACACATGGATGACTCTAATCTAAAGTTGAGAAGGGGAAGAATCAATGGTTGTGTGCATTGCATCTGATTTTTTTTTCCATTTTTTCTCAAGACTCTTGGAGATGTGAATACGCATTGTTTTTCATCATTTTTGATGAAATTCCTTGTCATTTTTTTCTACAAAGTGCCATTGAATGGATTTAGAACTTAATTTGTGAGTCCAAGGATTGTTAAGGTTGATATTTTGAAGTTGGAATTTCTCGGGCACTTGAAAAATGTGAATTACCGAGAAGCTGGATGTGGGGAGAGTTGAGAGAAAGAATGGGAAAAGGATGAAATGATGGAGGTTGCGGTGCAAAAAGGATGAAAAAGGTTTGCCTCGAGGGTGAAAAGGATTTCCTATCGAGATCCAATATATACAAGCCACCGAAAAATGATTAAAATGGGGATTTCTCACATGATAAAAAAAAGAATGATTAAAAGGACTATCAAAAATTTGTGGCATGGCATCCTAGTCATTAGTCGAGGTCTAGAAATGTGATCAGTTCATGATTTTCCACTGGCAGCTTTTGGGTAAATTTGTTAAACGTCACTTTCCGAGACAAATTGGTAACAAGAAAAAGGTTCCTCGAATATTCTTCTTTTTTTGGGGGAAATTTGGGATGAGTGAGTGAGTGAAATGTATAAATGCAATGAGAATACTCTTGCAAAAGGTCGGGGTTGAATTCTTAAGAGAAAATTTGAGAGAGCCCATCTTCCTGAGAGACCAATCAAAAACTTTTAATTTCTATGTTTTAGATTTCAATCACGTCAAGTTGGTTGTGAGTGTACAACCATTGACAAGCTCTGAGAATATTCAAAGAAACTTTCCCTTGCTGATGAATCTAATCAATTTTGAATTAATCTGTGTCAATCTTGGACCAATTTGTGTCTTCTTTATTTTAGAATGTCTGCAAGTAGTTTTCTTATTCTATTTGCAATCTTGTGTTAAAGTCCCTCTGATCACAAACAAGATCTCATCCTGTGATAGTTTAGTGGCATTTGCAATTTCATTTCAAGAAGAGCCTTCATCTGTAATGAGATAAACAATTTAAAATCACTTTACTTGTCATTTGTTGATAAAGATTGTCTGTAAGCCTTTGAGTGTATCTTAGGCATGAGGAACCAGGGGTCTTTGATGTTTAATTGAGTCTTTAGCTCAAGCCTTCATGTTAAATTCTTGGAGATTGTGTGAAACCATGCAAATATGGGCCTCCATTGATGCACACCTTCTAGTTGAAGGAATATTTTAGCTATTATTGAAGCTTTCTGTCATTTAGTTTTCCAATTGTTGTGAAGGTTCTCAAAGATCTAGCATAATCAATTTTATCCTGCTTAATCTCCCACCAAAATTATTCAAAAATAATGAATCCTACCTAAACTACCCTTGTTTTCCTGTGTGTCCACAAATGTATAAATTCTACTACCAAAATATGTAGAAGCAATCAAGATTCCATAATGTCTCTAGTAACCTTTAACCTTGTTTAGGAAAATATCACCATTCTTTAGAAGTGACAACTCATGAGAGTTAAATTGTGGTGCATTGATCATATTTTCTCAGGGTCTCCTTTCAAATTTGTGCAAAGAAGGATATCTTCATTCTCCTTCACCAACAGAGGTTACAAAATGGGTCCTCTCACCCTGGTCGAAAGGCATGGCCTAAAGTAGTGAGGATAGATCAAATCCTTAATGAAGGTGTTATCCATTTCTCCGATGCCCAGAGTGAAAAAGTCGAGAAAAAATCCCTCCCGGCTACAAAATGACTCATAATATGATATTTTTTCTCTCTCTCTCGATGTCTTGCTAAATCTTTGATGTTGCTCTCGGTTTCTGGGAGAATCAATTTGGATACACAACACCGAATTTGAGGGATTTGAGCTTTTTGATTTATTTATTTGATGGTGTGTGGACATTTTGTGAAATTTTATATTCATCAAAATGCCTTGTAATGTAATATCTTACATGATTTTAAAGTGCAAATACATTGTTGAAATGTCATCCTGTGTCCAGATTTGTAAGAATCAAGAAAGTTACAAGTTTTGCATGTAATATTTCTAGTTTTCTGTTGGTTTTTTTTGCACTAAGTTTACATCATCAATGTTAAATATGGGTAAAGGAAGGTCAGATCTATGAAGCTTTGCATGAATTTAGTGTTGATAGACATTTGATAGACCAATTTTAGTGCATTTGCACAACTAAGGTGAAAATCCTTAGTGGCGACTCCATATTGAATGAATTTTTGATAAATGCCAGTGTCTTAACCTCTGTCAATTGCAATTTATCACTAATCTTTGCAAAATGGAAGGAAGAAGATATTTCTTCACTAGAGACCCTACTAGAAAGTTGTTTCCAGAGCTGGGAAAGATGAATTCAGAAGGAAGAAGAATCTGGAAAGTTGTTGGAGATCAAAAATCAAGAAAAGAGTTATCAATTGTGGAAACTGATCATCTTGTCATTGAAAGATTTCCATACTTCCTCAAGTGCTTCTAAATCAGGTAGTCTCTTTGTAAATCTGAATTCTCCAACTAGAGAGGGTCCTTCTTTTGTATTTGAAAAATTTGCATCTCATTTTGTCCCTGTGTTCTCCAAAGCTGATAGGATCTTCCAAGAAATAGAGTTTTTAGAGAACATTCATTCTAAGAATTGCATTCTGTGCCCCATGACCCCCCTCACTCCTCATCATTTTGTTTCTCTGTAAGATCACCTCCCCAAAAAAATATGGCCCAGCCCCCACCCAGACCTCCATTTGTTGTGAACACTTTTGGTCCTATAGATTTTAGAGGTATGGTTGGATATCCAAATGTTGTGCCCCAAGATGTTAGAAATAGATTGCCTAAATTTCAAGGAAATAATGCCATTACTGGGGATCAACACTTAAAGCTTTTTTGTCAATATGATGGAAGACTTTGAGATTGAATTTGAGGATGTGTACATAAAATTTTTTATTCATACTCTAGAGGAGGATGCACGGGACTAGTATAAATATTTTCCAGACAACTCCATTGATTCATGGACAGAAATGAAGAATGCTTTTAGATTGTAGTATGGAGATAAAATAGACCCTAGGTTTCTTTTATCAGAATTTGAAAATATAAAAAATAATCCTAATGAGTTTATTCATGACTTCAATACAAGGTTCAATAAGACCCTAAATAGGCTACCTGTGATCCTTGAGGCCAAGTGATGTTTCTTGTTTAATAAAATACTCTGATGCTTTTGATAAGAAGGTTTCCTATTATTTGAGGATAAGAACCCAACAACATTGAGGCAGGCCTTCACCATGGCTTTGTAGATTGAAAATAATATCAAAGCAATTGGTAAACCTCCTAAGAGAAGGTATCAAGCTGATCAATCCAGAGAAGCCTCAGTCAAGTAAAGTTGTGGATCTAGGAGGTTGTGAAAACTTTGGCTGGAGTTGTTAAGGAAATATCCTATAAATTGGCCAGAGAGAGAGAGGGGATTGGACAAGGTTCCCAAGGTCATCATAAAGCACAAGGTCAAGAAATATTTTCAAATCATCCTAGGGGTGATCAGAGATCTGATGATAGAGGAAAAGGACTCATGGGATCAGGAAATAGACAGCCCCAAGCCCATGAGAATAGAATTGTGCTTGATCCTTTGACTACTAGAGTTGTTGTTGTGGAAGAAGCCAATGAAATTGAGTGGTGTGATAGATGTTTCTTGCCACATGCCCCATGTGATGAAGAAAAATAAGTTGAGGAAGTGATGATGATGATGATGATGATGTGTGCATGGTGGGGTGCTCTATAAGCTCACAAGAGGAGAACTTTGACTGAATTAATCAGTGCCAGAACTACTACAGATTTTTAGGATTGCATCCACTAGGTATTACCCCTTCCTCCCTCTCATACTTTTGAAATAGATATGGTACAAGATTTTGAATTTCCTAGTAATGATTTTGAATACTTAAGGGCATTAATGATTAAAAATTATGATGGAGGAATCCCTTATGAGGAGGATAGGTAGTTGTTAATGAATGTTGTAGTTGGCCATGAAAAAAGGAATATAACACTAGGAGTAAAGTTGTCAAAGGGGCAGGGCCTCAGGCCAAACCAAAAACTCCAGTTCTCACCAATATCTCAAAAGAAACTCCTAAGAAAGATACATCTGGAAAAATCCTTGTGTCCCCAAAAAAGAAATGGTATCCCTGCCCATGCTCAGACCATGAAAAATCCTTTGTTGTCAGATGAGTTTCTCAGTCTTCCTCCAAATGTTTCCTTGCCCAAATATGTTCCTTATGACATTTCCCAAGTCTTGAGTCAGATCAAGATTTTTGTTCCAATTGTTGAGCTTCTTAGGATTCTGAGCACAAGAAAAGGCCTTTGAGTATTTGGGATTGAAAGAAGAAAAGATTACCCAAGGTAGAAATGTAAACAATGTTGAGACTCCTCCTACCATTTCAGAGTTGGAAAAACCCCAAGTGTTGGAAGAACTAGATGAGCCACCTAAAGTATATTTGGGAACATCCTTGGTTGAGTCCCAATGAATGTAGATCCATTTTTCACTACTCTGATTATTAAAGACAGGTTGTTACACAACTTGTATGTTTGATTCTGGAGCATCATGCAATGTTATGCCTCTTGAGGTCATGAATGAATTAGATATCAAAGTGACAACAACTTATGGGAAGTGCACTTGCCATGGATTCCAGAGAGGTGGTGGTTGGATGTGTCAAGGGTTTGATAGTGCAACTTGCAGCTTACCCAGGAAAGAACTTAAAACTAGATGTTGTTATTGTTGATTGCCACCCAAATGGGGAATGTTGTTATCAAGAAAATGGGTCTGCTAGTGTGGGTGGTAGTGTGCAAATGGATATGTCTTTTTCCACTATACCTATTGAGGGCAGCCTTGTAAAGTTGTATGGTGAAAAGAAGATGCTACATCTCATTGAGGATCCCAATAATGCTTCCTATGAAGTGTTATACACTTGACATTGATGCTGATAACTTTGTTGGATTTGCTGATGGTAAAGAGCACAAAATTGATCAATGCAAGTCTCTTAATCAAGTAGGTTCTCCTTGGACTTTGTTGTTTGATGGGGCTTGCTCTAAATTTGGAAATGGTGTTGGTATTGTTTTGATATCTCTAGGCCAGGAAGAGTTTGTTTTCTCTTTTAAACTCAACTTTGAGTGCACTAACAATATTGCTTGAATATGAAGCACTATTATTGGGTTTAAGAATTGCTTGGAAATATGGTATTAGAGACATCATTGTTAAAGGAGATTCGAGCTAATTGTCAAGCAGGTTAGAAAATTGTATGCAACAAAAAAATCAGAGAATGAAGCAGTATAAGCATGCAATCTAGGATTTCATTGAGATGTTTGACTCCTTCAACATAATACATCATGATAGGAAGTACAATACTCTAGCAGAAAAATTGGCCATATTGGGGTCCAGATTTGAAAATTATACTGTATCCCCCTATTGTGAGTATAATATTGAGGTATTGACTAGGCCATCTATTCTAACAATGTTAAACACTTGGAAAGTGTTCAAAGATGATGCCCAGTGCAAAGGTTTTTGTAGAACCAAGGAGAATTTTTGATCAACATATAGATTGGGAGCCAATGGTTTGTGTGGCTGATGGAAAGGAGACTTTATTTGGAAAAGACATCATTCAGTTGAAGACTAATACTATTCCCAGAGGTTTGGTAGCACTTGAATCAAACTTTGATAATGTTGATTGCATTGTCAATAGACACATGTCATCCTCGAGGGATGTTGAAGAGCATGACCTAGGCATGAAGGATAAACCACGTAAGATCTGGCTAGGTAGCAATCTGAGCAAGGAAGAAAAGTAGTCATATGTCCAATTGTTGAAGAAATACCAGGACTTCTTAGCATGGTCTTATTCTGAACTGAAAGCATACAGAGAGGATCTTTTCCAGCATGAAATTCCCTTAGAAGCTTCTACCAAGCCATTTAGGTAGAAATAGAGGCCAATCAATCCACTCCTTTCCCTGAAGATGCAAGAAGAATTGAAAAAATTGAGGGATGGAGGAATCATACAACCCACAAGGTACTCATCATGGGTTGTAAACTTGGTACCTGTCAAAAAGAAGAATGGAGATATAAGGTTGTGTGTGGACTTTAGAAACTTGAATAGAGCATCAATGAAGGATAACTACCCTCTGCCAAATATGGACAATATGTTACAATTGGTTACTTGGTTCAGAATTGTTATCCACCTTGGATGGTTTTTTGGATATAACCAGGTAGTTGTGAAGGAATCAGAGTGAATCAAGACTACCTTTACCACTCCTTGGGAACATATGTATATGTCAGAATGCCTTTTGGTCTAATGAATGTTGGAGCCACTTTCCAAAGAGCAATGGATGTAGCTTTCTCTTGGCTATATTAATGATTTCATTGTTGTATATCAAGATGATGTGATTATTTTCTCTAGAAAAAGGAGTGACCACTAACACTTAGAAAGAAAAAATGTTGTTAAGATGCAGGGAGTATGGTATTTCACTAAATCCCAAGAAGTGCCATTTTGGAGTTCAAAAAGAAAAGTTTGCTTGGACACATTGTGTCAAAGGAAGGGGTCATGATTGATCCTGAAAGGGTAGAAGCCATCAAAAAGTCCCTATTCCAAGAACCAAGAAGGAATTCAATCCTTTTTGGGAAGATTAATTTTATTAGGAGATTTATCTCCAACTTTGTTGAACTAACTATCCCAATCACTAGCATGCTGAAGAAAGACCAAAGTATCAAATGGGAAGAAGCAGTTATTCAAGATTTTTTGGGATCAAAGAAGCATTAAAGAATGCCCCTATTTTAGCAGCTCCAGATTATAAGAAGGCTTTCCAAATGTTTTCTTTTTCTTCAGAAAGTACTATTGCATCTGTGTTGTTGTAGAAGGATGATGAGGGAGCTGAAAGACCAATTTCCTTTTTCAGTAAGGCATTACAAGGAGCTGAGCTAAAGTATACTATCATGGAGAAGCAGGCATTTTCTTTGGTAAAAGCAAAAAAGGTCTTCAGGCCATATATTATGAGTTCCAAAATCATTTCTTATGTTCCCCACACCATGGTGAAAGATATCCTATCAAAAATGGAGGTTTCAAGAAAAGATGTCGATGGGTAAACAAATTGCAAGAGTATGATATGGATATCCAAACAAAAAAATTGGTTAGAGGTTTGGGCCTAGAAAAACTTATGGCAGAGAGCAATCTATAGACAATTGAGGTAAATGAAGTTGAAGAAGAAAGGTTGAATGTCCTTGAAAAAATGATAAATTCTAAATGGTACAAGGACATCATTTTTATCTCAAACATCTACAGTTCCCTAAACATTTGAGCAAGAATCAGAAAAAGAGCACTTAAGTTAGCTTCCCAAAAATATGTCATTACTGATTTTTGGTTAGCTTGGAAGAACCCTGAGGAGTTCTCTTAAGATGCATTGTTGAAGATGAAGCCCCTAAAATAATTGTTGATCTCCATGGAGGAGTTTGTGGGGGAATTTTGTTGGAAGAGTCACAACTCATAAAATCTTAAGGGTTGGTTATTGGTGGCCAACTCTTTTCAAGGATACAACTCTGTTGGTAAGAAAATGTGAGAGTTTCCAACATTTTTTTGGAAGACTAAAAGCTTCAGGCTCCCTTCCTTTGCATCTGTATCAATTGAAGCCCCATTTAGGAAATGGGAATGGATTTCATTGGGAAATTTATGATCCTTCAAGTGTAGGCCATAAGTGGATACTAGTGGCCACATAATTACTTCACCAAGTGGGTGGAGGCAATCCCCACCAAGAAGGAAACTCACCAAATTGTCATGGATTTTATCTGAATTATATCATTTGTAGATTTGGGGTACCTACCAAAATAGTTGTTGATAATGCCATGAGCTTTTGAGCTAAACCTTTGGTGGCCATGTGCCATGAATATGGGATCAATTTGACATATGCTTCTAATTATAATCCCCAAGGAAATGGACAAGTAGAGTCCAACAATAAAAATATATTGAAGATAATTAGAAGAACTTTGGAGTTGAACAAAAGGAAGTGGGGTGAGCAGTTGAAGTTTTTGTTTGGGCTGATCGAATCACTGTTAAATGAGCTACTTTGGAAAAATCCCATTTGAGTTGGTGTATGGAACTCAAGCTCTGCTTCCCCTACATATGCAATTGTCTTCTTTTCAATTTCTTCAACAATTGGAAGATCAAGAGGTTAGTCCCTATGATGCTCACATAAATCAGATTGTTGAGTTAGATGAAGAAAGAAGGGCATCCCATCAGAGGCATGTAAAATTCAGAGAGAAATTGAAGAAGTTGTTTGATAAGAAAGTGACTCCAAGAGCTTTTAGTGTGGGAGATCTTGTGCTATTGTGGGATAGCAGGCATGAGGATAAGGGAAAACATGGAAAGTTTGATGCATTGTGGATGGGCCCTTATTCAATTGACATTCAAATTGGTGAACATACCTTCTTCTTAAAAGACTTAGATGGGGAATTGCTTGAGTTTCCTATTAATGGCAGGCATTTGAAACATTTCCTTGATTGATTTCTCAGAATCAAGGTATACACCATTATATAGTGTATAGTCTTTTGGTTTCTTTCTACTTTCATGTTTTTCTTTTTTTTTTTCTTGTCCTTGGCAGCCATTTTGTTGGTTTCTCGGTTCATCCTTGGGGAGTTGGTTTATTATTTCTTCTCTCTGAAGCTGTTCTTTGACTCCATTTCCCAATGGTTTATTTTTGCACTTGGTCTACTATTTTTTCTTGTGGCACTCACAGGGAGTGCCCATCCCTGAGTCGGAGCTGATGTTGGTGCTCAATTTGATCTCACCCCATTTTCCTTGAAATTCTTCAGTTTTGGGCTCTGTCATATTTTTGTCTCCCATGTGTTGATGCATGAAAGCTCTTGTCCTTCATTTGGTTTCCATGATCAGTCCTTTCCTTTGGTCGAGGATCACTTTAAATCCAAATTTTTTTTCCATTCCTCTGTCCATGTGAAAGAATTTGTAACTTGGGCGTAAAATCAGGTTTTTCCCTTCCTTCCATTTTTTCCACAGTCACGTTTTTTTTCCCTCAATTTTTGTCCCAATACCTATGGAAAAGTGGTCCTTTCTGATTGGATGTGGCTCGGTGGATCACATTTGGGCCTTATATCATTTCCAAATTCTCTTTCCTTAAAGAAAGATTCATTTCAGGCACAAAATGGTGATTTCCCTACATTTTACGGTTTTGATGGTGTGTTTTCCCCATCAAATTTATATCTCAGCATCTATGGAAACGTGGCCCTTTCTTGATTGGATGTGGCTCGGTGGGGAATTTTGAAACTCTAAGGCCCACTTCAACTCAAGTTTTTGTCCATGTGGAGGGCTGCGCTCATCTAAAAATTTTCCTCTTGGTTTGACCTTTGGAGTTGCGCGGGGAGACACGTGGAGGTTTCCATTGCCTTTCCCAGACTTAGACATTTTTTTTTCATGTGGCGGTGTAGCTTTGTCGGACCATGGACACGTGGAGGGCCAAGTGCTCATTTGAGGATCCACCTCAGGTCCCACCTTAGCAGTTGCACCAAGGGGACACATGGTGAGCCCACTTTTTAGGGTCTCTCCTTTTTTGGACCATCTCAAAAGTTTGCACCGGGAGACACGTGGAGGCTTCCATTTGGCTCCTCTTTATACTTAAAATTTTCAAGAAACTTTCTAAGGCTAGGGACACATGTGAGGGACCCACTGCTTTTGGGGACCTACCCCTAAATTTTATTTTGAAGAAGTGCCATGAGGACACTTGGAAGTTTCCTCTCACTCTTGCCCTTGCTTGGACTTTTCAACGGCCAAGAAAAAACTTTCTCGGACCCTAGACACATGGCACCTTCCATTGGTCCTTAAAATTTTTCAACAACTCTTTGGAATGAGACACGTGGTGAGCCCACACTTGTTTGGGGTCTCCACTTTTGGGCACCATATCAAAGTGTGCACAGGAGACACATGGAGGCTTCCATTGGCTCCTTTTATACTGAGACTTTTCAAAGGCCAAAAGGCATTTTCTTGGGCCCAGGGCACATGGAAGGCCCACTTGTTTGGAAACTTTCCTCTGTACTTCACCTTTGTTTTTGCACCAAGGAAACACATGTGGATGACTCTAATCTAAAGTTGAGAAGGGGAAGAATCAATGGTTGTTTTGTGCATTGCATCTATTTTTTCCACCATTTTTTCTCCAAGACTCTGGAGATGTGAATACACATTGTTTTTCATCATTTTTGATGAAATTCCTTGTCATTTTTTCTACAAAGTGCCATTGAATGGATTTAGAACTTAATTTGTGAGTCCAAGGATTGTTAAGGTTGATATTTTGAAGTTGGAATTGCTCGGGCACTTGCAAAAATGTGAATTACCAGAGAAGTTGGATGCGAGACAGAGTTGAGGAAAGAATGGGAAAAGGATGAAATGATGGAGGTTGTAGGTGCAAAAGGATGAAAAAGGTGTTGCCTCGAGGGTGAAAAGGATTTCTGTCAAATCTATATATACAGAGCCACCGAAAAATGATTAAAATGGGGATTTCTCACATGAAAAAATAAAAATAATGATTAGAAGGACTATCAAAAAAATTGTGGCATGGCATCCTAGTCATTAGTCGAGGGTCTAGAAAAATGTGATCAATTCATGATTTTCCACACTGGTAGCTTTTGGGTGTAAATTTGTTAAACGTCACTTTCGAGAGAAAATTGGTAACAAGAAAAGGTTCCTCGAATATTCTTCTTTTTGGGGGAAAATTTGGGATGAGTGAGTGAGTGAAATGTATAAATGCAATGAGAATACTCTTGCAAAGGGTCGGGGGTTGAATTCTTAAGAGAAAATTTGAGAGAGCCCATCTTCTGAGAGACCAATCTGAGAAACTTGTTAATTTCCTATGTTTTAGATTTCAATCATGTCAAGTTGGTTGTGAGTGTACAACCATTGACAAGCTCTGAAGACTATTCAAAGAAACTTTCCCTATTGATGAATCTAATCAATTTTGAATTAATTGTCAATCTTGGACCAATTTGTGTCTTCTTTATTTCAAAATGTCTACAAGTAGTTTTTCTTATTCCTATTGCAATCTTGTGTTAAAGTCCCTCTGAATCACACATAGGATCTCATCCTATGATAGTTTAGTGGCATTTGCAATTTCATTTCAAGAAGAGCCTTCATCTGTGATGAGATAAACAATTTAAAATCACTTTACTATCATTTTGTTGATAAATATTGTACTATAAGCCTTTGAGTGTATCTTAGGCATGAGGAACCGGGGTCTTTGATGTTTAATTGAGTCTTTAGCTCGAGCCTTCATGTTAAATTCTTGGAGATTGTGTGAAACCATGTAAATCTGGGCCTCCATTGATGCACACCTTCTTGGTTGAAGGAATATTTTAGCTATTCTGAAGCTTTCTATCATTTAGTATTCCAATTGTTGTGAAGGTTCTCAAAGATCTAGCATAATCAATTTTATCCTACTTAATCTCCCACCAAAAAATTATTCAAAACAATGAATCCTACCTGAACTACCCTGTTTTTTTTCTGTATGTCCACAAAATGTATAAATTCTACTACCAAATATGCGAAAAGCAATCAGGATTCCATAATGTCTTTAGTAACCTTAACCTTGTTTAGAAATATCACCATTCTTTAGAAGTGACAACTCATGAGAGTTAAATTGTGGTGCATTGATCATATTTTCTCAGGGTCTCCTTTCAAATTTGTGCAAAGAAGGATATCTTCATTCTCCTTCACCGATAGAGGTTACAAAATGGGTCCATGTCCGATAGTTAGTTCGACTAGTTGATCAATGTTTGGAAGAGGGAAGTCATCTTGTAGACAAGCAAGATTGAGATCTCGAAGTAGGTGAAGATGCGTGAACTTTCCTAAGGCCTTGGTTACTAGACAATGTTGGATACCCATTATGGGTAGTCAATGGGTATAATAAAATTGGTGGAGAGCAAGCGTTGTAGCTCCTCTTTTATGAGGAAAGCTATGTGAGGGTGAATCCTACCGTTTTTTTACGGGTTTAGCATCAAGATAATTAACGATATTTTGAAAGATGATGTTGGGGTAAAATCCTAGCATATCACTATACGACCAAGAAAAGGATTTAATATATTTATATAGGAAAGTGGTAAATTATTTTAGCTCATGAGGATCTAACAATTGGTGATCTTGACTACGTGAGGTTCATGTGGAGTCCTAATTAACTTTGGTAGTAAATTCATATAGAATTAGTAAAGTGTCAATAAGTGGTAAGGATTTACGGAGGAAATGATCCTTTGCTCCCATGTGGGAGAGAATATCTTGGCTGCCTTGGCATTAGAGGATGTTGATGGTGGATGAGTCTTCTTCTATCATTTCGGACCAGATGAGAGGTAATGTTTTAGTGATGTGATTAGTTTGATAATTCAACATTCCTAATTTAATAATAGTATTGAATAAAATAATTTAGGAGGAATGGAAATGGTGTCACCAAGTGTCCATAATATTTTCATGTGTAGATGATTCGGATGGTTCATGTTTTATGATGGGTTTATATGTGGCCATTGTGGAGGATCCGAAAATGGGTCTTTCGTAACCTATCCCATATTTTTCTTGTATTTTGTGTGAATTTTGGATTATTAGATCATGCATACCACCGCTCATAACACCCGAATCTAAATCCTTTCTAGGTGTAACGATGGAGATACGTATGTTTGAAGAATTAGTTATATAATAATTTAAATTTCAACATGAATGGCATGGCATGACATTGATAAGTAGGTTGCAAAAGGGGTGGTCAATCCCTCCATAGGTAATATTTTTTTTTCAGATGTGGGGGACCATATGAGTTGACATCTCTGATGTTAGGTTTTTATATGGCTTTTTTATCCGGCATTTTATATGTCTTAGGTGTGGGAAAGGAATTAAGTGTAAGGAGGTGATACTCCCTAGCGAAAAGTGTTTCATAATAGTCATCAAAGGAATATTCATGTGGTAATTTGGATGATGGGATGGATGAGCTAGTAGAGGCTTCATCGAGATGATCCCGTGTTTGATTTAGGAACAAGAAAATCATTCAAATGATAAGCCATGTTCTACAATCCTGAAAGGGTTAGGATCCATGGGGACTATAAAGTCTTTACCTTTGTGTTTGTACTTGAGACATCGATGGAGTGTTGAAGGAATATAATGCATAGCACAAATCCGAGGGTCGTCCTAACACTATGTTATATTGGAACTCCTCTTCTACCAGATAGAAGTGTTCAAGAAGGGTTTTGACATCGAATTTAAGAGGTAAGATGATGGTACTTAATGTAGGAGCTATAGAGTCATTGAAGGCTCAAAGTACAAATGGTTTTTTTTTATAATGGTGTTAGGTAATTGAAGTTTATTAATGGTGTATGATGATATAATATTGATGTTAGATTTTTTATCGATCATGATGATTTTTATGAGGATATCATTAATTTGGGTGGTGATAAATAGTGGAAGATCATGGTCTTCTAAATACAACAATGGTATCTCTCAATTATTGAAGGCTAGAGATATGGATGTTTGACGCAATAAGAAGATGACTAGATTTACAATAGGTTGTGGATCATCTGAAGGCACTGATATGGATTGGAGAGATTTAATCATGGCTTGTCGATGTGAAGGTGAGGTTTGAACCAGCTCATCAAGGACATCTTGACTAGAGCATAGTGAAGTTTTTTTGATTGTAACATTTTGTATTACGATGGTGGATTATGTACGAGGAGCAGCACATGGATGGAAACCCTAGATTTTGTGGGTGATGTTTGGATAGATGGTTCAAGATAAATTGGGGTAGTAACCTTGAAATTATTTTGGTTTGAAGGGTTGGATTCATGGGTAGTGTTTAGAAAAATTTTACCTCTTCAATTTAACCTAATAAACAAGATAGAACAAATTACCAAACCTCAAATGGAAGGGTTTACCATTACCCACACATGTATATGGATTATGTTGATGTTGCGTCACATGTTCAAAATATTTGAGCTCATATCCTACAAATGAAACTGACATCAAAGACACTGCACCAAGTTTTTAATTAGTTAAAATATTAAGTGGGTTACCCAGTGAAGGCCAATATCCTATAATTGAGGGGATTTTTCACAAGGATGTCAACCATCTTTTTTATGAAATCAAGTAGTACATAGGGCAAATAATGATATAGGATGGATAAAAATAATGATTGTTTTGACAGTTTCAAACTTTATTACAAATTTATAGCATATAATGAAAACCTAGATATATAAACTATAACCTAGAAATCTGAATCAAATTCAGTGTTATAATCTTCAGACGATGATGGATTCTTGAAAGTGAGCTCTGGATAATCTATCTCATATTCTTCAAAGAGGTCAAAGTCGTAATCATCGGTATGCTCATTTATAAAGAAATTAGGGACAAATTCAGGTTCCTCATTCTCTCGAGTTATCTTGGTAATCGGATGTAGAGTTGGAATATTGATATTTAGGTTGTTGATGAATTCATTTGGTTCGTTGATTCAAGATCGATTCCCAAATTTTGATTTGACTTTGTAGTGGTATTCAAACCAAGCCAAGTCAGCTCAATACAAATAATTTTTAAATAGGCTTCCCAAAATTCATCCATGGCCTCACAAATCCTCCAGTGGTTTCAAAGATGCTTTGTAGCTGATCTAAAGGGGCTGAATGTATAGCACAAAGTTCCAAATTGAGCAATACATCGTATTTCTTCCAATGCAAAGGATTGATGAATAATCATAAGGGAATTAATGTTGGTGATCTCATGAGCTTGGCCACCTATAAACATCTACAAAATCCATTCTTGATAAAGTATGTTAAAAGGGACAGAGAAAATATATGTAATGGATGAATAATAATATGATAAAAGTTATAAGAGGCGGAGTTTGATAGGAATTGCGGGTGTTTTTAGGAAACAAAGGAATTTCACTAAATCATACGGCATTTCGAGTTAAAACAAACAAGTATAAAAAATTGATCAATTTTACGACAAATTAATCAGTTTGATTTTGATTATAGTGTAAATTAAAAGGATTTTTGGCAATGGATGTTTTGAATATATAAATAAAAGATGTAAATTTAACTTCCTACCTTTATTTGAATGAAGATTAAAGCTGTCAAAATATTTAAATTGGTGAAGATTGTGCTTGAAAATGGTGAGTGTAGGTGCTAGATGACAAGCGGATGTAGTGACAGAGATGAATTGTACTAACAGAGGCTTGAATGGATCTACGAACAAAAGAGGATGCCTGTTTGGAAACTTGAGCTCTTGGGCACATTGTAAAATATTATCCAAATGGTAACAACTATATTAAATTATATAGAGTTAATCTGTTGTAACACTATGCTAAACAAAGACTCTGATAAAATTTTCAATCGAAGATATGGAAGGATGGAAGAGAATGGGATCGAAGACGTAGCAGATGATCCTGAATGATATTACAAATAAGTATTATATAATCACCGGTGTTTTACTTTGAAACATCGATTTATTTTGGGTTATTCAAGTTTATTTAAATAATAGTTGAAACAATTACCTAATTCAATTTTATTCATTGTGTATTTGACGGATAAGATCATGAATGTGTTGTGTTGTCGTATATGAGGTGGTATGTTTGTTTAGAAAATAATTAGATTACATTTTATTTTAGCCTAGGTTTTTTTAGGATATATTTTAGGTGGTTTAGTTGGATACATTAAACATATATCATAGGATAATGTATAATAATAATAGATTATGTTAGAATATTTAAATAAAACAACATCTTATGAGTATATGAAATAGTGCATGGTAGATATGTCGGGATAAAGGGGTTTCAAAATGATTTCATATTAGGGGATGATTTTAAAATAATAACCTAAATGATAATATATATTTTTAAGCTAATGGATATGAATGTGCTAGATTATAAATGTGAATGGGAAAAATTATCGAAGACGGGGAGTGTAGAATTGCAGTGTCTACATTTTCCCTTTTTGTTCGATGTCTTAACAAATTCGAACAAAAATAATGGAACATTTTATGGGTGATCGGCCATAACACAATATGAGGAACACCTATGTTTGTGTGTCATTTGTTTTATATTTTCCCAGATCGAGGGATGTCGAAACAAGATGTGCTACCAAGAGGACTAACTTATAGGGAAACCAAGGGTTAGACACCTATGGACATATAATCGGTAATGGTAGGCTAAAAGAACAGGAAAGAAAAATGATGGGCACCAAAGGGCACATGTCCCATAACAAACAATGGATCCGATGTAAATGTTTTTTTAATACTTTGAGGACTATGGTCCATTGAAAATTGGACACATTTTTGGAAAATTGTGATTTTTGTGATTAATGGCAAAAATGAGCACATATGCCAACAAGGTATGATTTGCAAGTGACTAGAGGGAAAATCACCAATGATTGGGGAATCTTTGGTGATTCCCTCGATGTAAAATTTAGGCTATAAAATCCAATTCACGAGATCATTTTACCATACAATGAAAATGATTTTTCAGAGCGAGTTGCGTGGTAAAAAAACATCTTTTCAAGGGTAAAAGGTGATATCTGGATGGAATGGTGAGTTCAAGTAGAAACAGAAGCCCATGACGGTGAAGGTGAGTGCTCTATCCTTGTTTTTGTTGTTTTTGTAGATTTTTGTAGTTTTAGAGAATTTTTCCATTTTGGGGGTCGCGCGAATGCCTTAGGAAAAAACAGAATCGCTAGCGATTTATACAATCCACCGACGTTTATATTAAATTGTTGGCAATTATTTTGATATGTAAATGGTTTAAATTTTATTTGCAATACAGATATTTTGAATTGTTTGTGATGTGTGTGGTTTCAATATTAACATTGGTGTTGAATGTAATTGATGTCGACACTAATTTTGTTTTGCAATGACATTAAATTGTAAGAAATTTTGTGTAATCTATTATTTTTTCTTTCAAATATGGGATTTGAATTTTAAATAGTGAAGCATTATCTAATTATTTAATGTTTTAGATGTTGTTGGTATTAATGTTTTTAGACGATGATGTTGATGTTGATGTTTTTTTATATGTTGTGGATGGTTTTAATTTTTCAATCATATATTCTTAATGATGATATTGATGTTAGTTTATTTCTATTTTGTAGGTGGATGCGAAATTAACTATTTGGGATCGTATACCATTGATCTTGGATCAGGTTAGAGCTGATATGTCTGAGGATGATTGGGATCATGTCAAGGCCATAGGTTTTGGTGGTATGAGATATTATCGGTAGTTACACAGATGTAGGAGTTTTATGTTGGCTTTACTTAGAGTGGTGGAAACCTTCCACCAACACTTTTTGGCTACCTACTAGAGAGATTACAATCACTCTAGAGGATGTTCACCACATCCTGAGATTTCCTATCCAGGGTGAGGGTGTTTATCTCATCAATGAGGAGTATTGATACGATACTATGAATATATTATATGGGGGTGATGTAGGGGATATCATACTAGATTGGGAGGGTTTGCTTATGGTAGATCATATTTAAATGAGAGAGTGATATATACCTGGATGACCATGATGATGATGGCCATTCTTTGCTATGCATTGCCAAATTTAGGAGGTGGTTGGTTTCCTTGGATGATGATGGGAGTTGTAGCTGAGATGATGGAGGAGCATATTTTTGAGTGGGGTCCTACCCTACTTGCTTAGACATACAAAGAGTTGTGGGCCTGGAAGGTCCACAAGAGATATGACATTGACATTGGATTTCTACTATAGGCTTGGGCCTTCAAGCATATTGTTATTGCTTTTACGGTGGGATTTCTTGGGGTGATTGGAGATGAGTATCCCGTTTCATTAGATTGAGGTAGGACGTCGACTAGAGGCTGAATAGGAGGAGATTAGGATATTATAAAGAGCTATTTTACTGGATAGATTGGTGATGAGGTATAGAGGCCATACCTAGATTTTTCTTTTTAGCCTTAGTTTGCTGGTGAGTTGGTTAGTTTATAATTATATGTATGGGTGGAGACTCATTGACTTGGTGAGCATGAGTTACTTTGGTTTGGACTGTTTTATGAGATATTTTGGATTGACACAAGAAGTGCTAGTGGAGCTTATATAGTATAGATGAGAGGATGGAGATACGAGAGCTCGGAGGGCCTTTATTAAATATCCCGAGGATATCATGGATCAGCCAGGGGCCATGGGTCCCAATGAAAAGGGTCATATTGTTCCTATTGATGATGCAAGGGTGAATCCTGATTATACAGCCTGGTGGACCCATGTATTGAGGATATTTGATACAACTCACATTTCTAAGAGAGTGACACATAAAGTCAAACTAGTACATGCCTCGAGATAGCGAGATGAGAAGTGGCACATGAGGTGGTGGAGGGTTTCGAGGGTGACGGTGGGGAGGATGGTAATGATGAGTTAGTCGAAGCCATATTTGTAGTGATGACCAAGAAGGCCATAGTTGAGGGTGAGAGAGATGTGGCCAAGAGGGAGAGGGATGACCTTATGGGTATCCGACATACATTGATTGTTGAGCGAGAAGGATTGATCACTAAGAGAGATAGTGTGATATTAGAGTGAGAGGATTATAGATCTCAGTTGGAACACATGGGTTACATATAGAGATTAGTAAAAGGGTTAGAGAGATGGAATGAGGAAGGCCTTAGGGATTACCGGACCTTCTATTTCTGGTGTAGAGTTAGATGATATGGCTCGAAAGCATAGGAAACTAGGTAAAGACCTGTGATTAGTGGAGCAAGGCCATAGGCTAGTGGAAAGAGGCCATGTACGGGTCTAGGATATTTTCTAGGGCTCACTTGAATTCAATGCGAGTACAAATTACATATTATATATGGTGACTCATGATTTCCTAGACACATTCTTATATTTAGATCGTTTGACTATTAGGACGACATGACCTACTATTAGTGGTATAAGTGTAGGTCATCCACCTCGAAATATGAGTGAGTGGGAGATGGAGGATGAGACATTATATTATATACTAGTGTTGTGGGTGTTATAGGAGTAGTAAGAGGTGGAGGTATGTAGGGAGAATAAGATAGTACAACTCCTCTTTGCCGAGTCTCTTGGAGAGTTTATATTTACAAAATCTTGTTATGTAGTTATATGGCTCATGGAAGCCAATTTTTGTATGATGTGTTTTGTCTACATGGATCTTAAAATCTTATTTTGGATATAGATGCATATTGATTTGATTGATATTTATGATGATGAGGTTTTATGGTCTATACTTTTTTATCTTTCAAGTGTTGAATATATGTGGTGGTATATGTTTTTCAATTTGAATTTTTGATGCTAGATAACTATATCATGACATGTGGTTTAGTTTTAATTATGTTATCATTAGATGTGATAAATGAAAATGTGATCATATCAAAAATTTGACTTAGTAGAATAGGATAAAAATGGAATAATTGATCTATTATGGATTTGGTACATACACGATGAGTTTTGAAAGCTTGAATGTTCTTGCACTTACAACCTTTAACACATGTTAACTATGATCATCAATGGATTGTTACAAAATATTTAATAAAATGTGGGATTAAATGAGAGTTTATTTATTAGGACATAAAAGGGGGTTTAAACATGCATATATCAATGAGGGGAAACATATTCCCCTTTTCCACAACTCTAAAGAGAGATGCCCCATCTTTACTTTGATTTTGAGGTAGATTGATCAATGCGAGAAATTTTCTATAAGAAGAAGGCTGATCAATATGGAAACCTTCTGTTTCACCATTTTCTTTATGTTTTTGAATGATGAAACAGATAGGGTTATGGGCTAGGAGGAATACATTAAAATGGGTTGGTTGGAGTTTGATAAGTTCATTCGAGACTTCTTGACCCAATGCCGATTGTGAGAGCTTCCTTTTGGCTAGGAAGAACTACCTATAATATAAAAAAAGACCGTGAAAGAGAAGTTAAATGATATATGACGGTGGAATGCCTAGCGTATGCTAGTTCAGGAAGTGTGATACTTCCTAGATGGTTTTCAATCCACTATTTAAAAAAATTAATGCGAGAAATAAGTAAATTCCTCTTGTAGTTGATATGATTTAGGTATCTCATTCAAGGACAATAGGAAAATACAATCACAACAAGCTAGGCTATAATTGGATCCGAAGGATGAGGTGAATGTCAAGTCTTGGGACTGTTGGTGAAGTCTGATTCTTGGTTATTTAGTTCAATTAGTAGGAGGTTGTTTGGCTCTATTCTTGGGCATGCTATAAAATACAGAGACCAAGTTCAATTGGGTATAACCAACAATGCTTAAGGGATACGGATGACGGTTATGGGTACATAACGTCGATGCGATGGATAACAATAGTTCAATTGAAAAAACATTATTGTAGAGTCTAGGTGAGGATAGATGGGGCTAAAGAAGGGGATGGCAAGGTTTGTGGGAATATTGAGAACACTCGGAGAGATGTGGAAGGGCCGAGGATAGGTGATCGATAAACAGTGGGTGAGGTTTTTGAGTTTGTCAGAAATAAGGCTATGGAGGGATGGGAATGTTAATAGAAGAATGATAACAGAAATGGTAACAAATCTATGAGAAGAATAAGAATGGAAATGATTAATGATAAAAACACTGTCCCAATGTTGCGGACTAATGGTTGGGTGGTGCTCATGATCATTTGATGTAATGGATCTTGGTGCAATAGTGACGCTTCCCAAAATGTTACTGTGAGTGCCAATGCTTATGGATCTCATCTGGTGCTTGTTATGGATGTATGGGTGCATGAAAAGACTCTGGTTCTTCTTGCATGCATCTCTCTTCTCATCCTCTTGCTCTCAAAATGTGCCAACCCAAAAACAAGGTTGCTTAGGTGAATAAATGATAATCGATGATAGTTTTGGGTTGAATTGAGTTAGTTTAGGGGTGAGCGACATCGGTTGAGGTGGGATTCCCTAGGTTTACTAAAATGGGAAGCTCCTCTTATTTCTTGGGCCAAGTTAGTTTGTTCTCATGGATTAGAAAGAAGCTTCCCTTCTAATGAGTGGGAATGTGGTTAGAGAAATCTTAGGCATTGATTTTAGGGTTAGAAAAAATCTTAGCTCATTAAGGAAAGTAAGACTTAGTTATTGTTAGTTATGGAAACATGTCAAGAATAGGTCTAGGGTGAGGTGGTTGGATGAGGTGTCTAGGTGAGGTGGAAATTAGGTCAATTAAGGTAATAAAATAATGGATATTGTGAGGATGGGTATTTAATTTAATTAAATTAATTAAATTAATTATTAATGTGTGGGGTGAAAGGGGGCCATGGTTAGGTGCCCATGTTTAAGTTGGTTATCCTATTAAATAAGGGAATGTAACTAAATTTAGGTGTCTATATTTTCCCTTTTTTCACGTAGCTTGTATTGGCAAGTGATGTTGAAAAAAAAAAAGAAGTGGTGCCCATGTGTGGGTGAAGGTGATTTCCTTAAACTAGGAACTGATGAGGTAGAAGATAGAATCGGTGAGTGGTTTGATAAAAGGTGGATGTGATGAAGAGGAAGGTGGAAAATGGGGGTAATGGGGTAAAGGTCCAATTAGGTAATCAAGGTAATGGGCTAGGGTTAAAGGAATCAATATTCAAATACACGTACACATATAAACTACAAAATATGGTACTAGGTTAAAGAGCATGTAAACTCTACATTGTCTAAGGTCGATAGGTTTATCCAAACAAGGTTGAGGTGATTCCGGTATCTAAGGTATATGATATGGTGTAGAAGCACATTGTAGGTCAGTGCGGGGAATGTGTAGGTATGTTCCAATACACAAAAGGTTGGGTTAGGATAAACGACATGATAATAGGCAAGGTAAGGTCATTAGGTCAAATAACATGGGTAACAGTGTCACAAGGTATAGTGAGCACATGGGTTCATAGGTCATTAATAATGTTCCAGGTCAAGGTAGAGAGGTCATGGCATGGGTAAAATAACCAAGTCCCTAAACGTAATTAAGGACAAGTATAGGTAATGTAGGCTTGGAGGTAGGTTGCGATAAGGGTGGGTAAGGTCAAATAGTGGCTGGGTTGGTTAAGTTGGAGCAAAAATGGGAAAGGGTATTTGATAGGAGTATGACAGGTAACTGATGTTGGTCATCTTGAACCATTTGATGGTCTAGGTAAACTGACCACGGTTTGCTAGGGCACATGACCGATATCGGTTTAGGTACAATCAACGGTGTGCTTAGGGCATAAGATCGATGTCGATCTAGGTATAAATGACTCCGTCGAGTTGGTGTGGTATATAAAAAGGAAAAATCCATATAATACGGATTCATTTGTATGTTTTTGCTTTTGTGAAAATGATAAGAGCATGATACTTTTGTGCCTTATCGAAAGGAAAATACGTGGGGATACAATGAGCCGAGGTGGAGAGATCCGATTGGAGAGGAGAGCTAGGTAGATAGGTCCACGAGATTGGGTGGAGGGAGGTGATTAGTAGAGAGGTTAGAGGGAGATTGTGGGATGGCGGAGGTGGGAGAGGGTTTAGGTGGACCACCGGCACAATTACCAAACATGCCACCATGGAGGTGACATCAAGATTAGGTAATATCTAATCCTTTTGTTGTTATTAGAGATAGGAAGAAGTAAATTTAGAGAGATAGTGGTAGGGAGGTTAAAATAATTGAAATTTGTGGTGAAATGAATGAAATACGGGGTGGGAAAGGTCAGAGGTAGGGGGAAAAGGGTTGGGGAGACTTAGGTGAGGTGTGGGTAGGTTCATAGGGAAAATGGGAAAGAAATGAGGTAAAGAAAATTAGGGTTTCAAGATTGGGTATAGTAATGAACGAAACCGATCAGTCAAGGTATGGCTGATGTCGGTATTTTCTACAAATGACATCGGTTAGGTATGAGGGGAACCGATGTCGATTATAATGGAAAAGTGATGGTTAGGAGTAAATGGTACAAGTTAGGGTGAAAAGGCTAGAGGTCTAAGAAGGGTAATGGGAGGGGTTAAAGGTTAATGTTGGGTAAAATCAAGTTTTAATAATGTGTGTGATTGGTTGAATGTAGGCCAAGGACCAGCTACGGATGAGAGATAGGGTACCTCCCTTACTCGCATGGAGGTATGAGGGAGTGTGACAGTTGATGACTGGTGCCATGTTGTAGAGGTTGCTAAGTAGGGTAAGAAACTACCATACATGTAGTCCAGAGCTAAGTTTTATGGTCCCTCTCATCGACATATGGGACTCATGACCAATAACTTCCATCTCCCACACATGTGAGATCGCAACACCCTAGAGGATGTGTACAGGATCCTATGACTACCGATAGTGGGGACACAGGTGTATTCTATCTCCTCAGAGGCCTTTGAGGAGTTGATGTTGACCGTGTTTGGCAAGGGGCTGGAAAAGTTGAGGTTCCATAGTGCCAAGTATGAGCTATGGTGATATGTACTGGGCCCATCCAGAGGAGATGAGGCTTAGTAGTGTTGCTGATGGAGGCAGTTTGCTACTTTGCACTACCGGATGTAGAGGGTCAAATATTCCCATGATCCTTGATGTGGGTTCTACATGACATGGTGGAGGAAAAGACTCATTTTGCATGGGTGCCCACATTCCTGGTACAGTTGTACAGAGAGCTATGGGCTTATGGGTGGCTACTGAAGGTTTAGCTTGTGTTTTACTTTCCTACTTCATTGCTTGGACATATGAGTAACATTATGTGTGTGTGCATCCAGTCATTATGCCCTAAGCTAATGCATTTGATCCAAGTTTTGTTCGAGTGGGCTTCAAGCAATGGGTTCTATGATTAGGGAGTGCCGAGATGCTAGAGCTACACACGATGTAGCCTATTATAGGTGATTACTAGAGGGGTTGTCTGGTGTGGACATCATTTGGAGGCCCTATGTGGGTTTTCCATCATATGGGTGGATGACAGAGGAGCTACAGGAGCTACATCCGCTCCTGGTGGATAGAGGGTGACATGCAAGTGAGTACAAGATGATACCTATAGATAGGGTGAGACAACATATGTTCAGCCACTTCAAGATATACCCCTCCCTTCCCACAGTATAGGTGGGATGACGTAGAGATTCCTCAACCTCTACCATAGCATCCGATAGTGTTGACAGGGAAGGAGGAGCAGGTGAGAGACTAGTAGATTGATGATGCCGGGGGGACCGATACGTACACATAGTGGTGGGCTGCACATTTATGAGTAGTACCCCCAACGCCCGGGCAACCATTTTTATCCACCATCACATTGCAGAGGGACAACACAGTAGGGAAGGTGGCTACACTGATTACACAATTGGGGATAGTGCATAGTAGTAGTATGTAGGGTCTCGGAGGCACAGTTTGCTATTTTAAAGGTATAGATGGCCACTCTACGAGCCCGGGTAAAGACAGGACAGTACTTGCATAGGGTGGAGATGGGGATGGGGTCAGGTGGCCACCCCATAGGTGCATATTAAAGGTTTACAGGTCATTTGGCCACCGTAAAAAGCGCAGGTTGTGGCCCTTCATGCCCGATACGAGCACATGTATAGGTTCCCTTAAGATAGGCACAAGCATAGGGATAGGGTCCCTCTTTACAGGTACTAATGGGATAGGGTCCCGAGAGACAGAACATGGGCTGAGGTCATGAATCCACCATAGATAATACTTTAGGATGGTTGAGGGATGCCTTAGGTGAGGTCAAGTATTATCAAGATATTTTGATGGCCACAAGGATATATTTTCTATCCTACGGGGAGTATAGAACACAACATCCCTTGTGTGAGAGGACCAGTCACGTACCCACAAAGAGTGTAGAGATTATATGGGGCTGAAGAGCCCCAAGATGAGTCGTGGAAAGACTACCAATGCATGATGGCCAGCTCAAGTGAGGTACCATTAAAGAATCGTATCGGGCAAGGTGGGCCAGAGGGTCAGGGGGGGTAGGCACCCCACTAGAGGGGAGACGGAGGAGACGATGAGACAAGGATGGATATCAATGGGTGATGATTAGTCATCATGGATGATCAATGTATCCATTTTTTTACCTATTTTTGATATTTATATCAGCCTACATGCTGAAGATGATGAGGATTTAGAGATTTTTTTTTTTATCATATACCAACCTACTTGCTTAATATGGTGAGGCTTTATATGAGAGCTTTTGAGAGATTGTGATTATTATTTGTATCTATGTTCACATATATTTTTACACAAACTTTATGATTTATAGCATATGGTATTTATAGTATGGATGGTGTGCTTGTTTTAATTTTCATTTTTATATATATATAGGTGGAAACAAAGTGGATTAGGCACTGATAGAGTCAAGGTCATGTAGGCATGGTGGAATTAGGTTGATGAGGTTCGTCAATCCTCACCATTAATAATGTCAATCCAAGTTGGTGTCCAAAGGTTGTATGCATTAAGAGAAGAAGATCTTAGAAAGTAACTCCTTTAAACACAAACCAAACTTGCATAAAATAAATCACACTTTAAAAATGAAATTGAAAGGCACACTTGCAGAAATAAATTTTGCATGAAAGAAACACACTTGCATGAATTGAAAGGAACACTTGCATAAATTGAAATTGTTGAATTAGAAATAAACATAATTGAACAAAACACCTGCAGGTTCACAACAAACTGCATTTTCACAATACAAGGATAAAAACAATACAACAAAATGAATTACAGACAAATGAATAAACATAAACATAAATACATAGATCCATCTTCCTTGGAATGAGTGGCCAGCTCATTCCTTGGAAGAGGATTTAAATCATACTTATGAGATCTTAAAACTACAGAATATTTGAGAGGAAAGAATAGATCTTTATTTCTTGGGAGAAAAGCATTACATATCTAAGTGTGGAAGGTTACATTTATAATTCATGCATCCAACCAACTCCTTATTTTGTAAAATACAATATGATCTTATCTTTATTCCAATCCTAACAACTAAGATTTCCATCTCCACAAAATATAGAGAGAGATCTATTATTGGAGTCAAAGTCTTATCTCACTTATTTTAGGAAGATTTGCTCCCAAATCTTCTTCTTGCTTTTCGGTAACAAGAATCATAATGATTTTATTCCTCTACATTATTGGAAGGATTTTTTCCTAAAAATATTATTTTGACCAAATACCTTTCTCGGATTTTCCATTTGACTTTGTTGTTTTTTACTGTGGAACTTTTGACGCTTGTCTGATACGCTTTTTCTCGGACTACAATTCACTAAAAGTTATATTTATCTTCATTGGTAAAACCTATTACAAATATGAATGATTTTTTTGTTAAACACATTTCTATGAACAAAAACCTCTCTCATATTTTTTTTTGACTTTTTATTTCTATTTATGGAACTTTTAGCGCTCGTCTGATACACTTTTCCTCATATTGCAGCTCACTAAAAGTTAGATCTCTCTTCATTGGTAAAACCTGTTGCAAATATGAATGAAATTTTTGTTAAACACATTTCTATGAACAAAAACCTCTCTCATATTTTCCATTTGAATTTTCTATTTCGTTTATGGAACTTTTAGTGCTTGTCTGATACACTTTTCCTCGGACTACAGCTCACTAAAAGTTAGATCTCTATTTATTGGTAATACTTGTAGAAAATATGAATGAGGTTTTGTTAAACACATTTTTATGAACAAAAACCTCTCTCATATTTTCCATTGGATTCTTTGATCTTTCACAATTCCTCAAAAACTGTCAAAATCTGCTTAGTTCTAGAACTAAGCTGCGTTCTCCTAACTAAGTCTGCAAATTATGGAACTAACTCGTGAGTTCTAGAACTAATCTTGCGAGTTCCAGAACTAAGTTTGTGAGTTCTAGAACTAAGCTTGCGAGTTCCGAAGCGAACTTAAAACAACTATAACTTTTGCATACGATCTCGGATTGAGATGATTCTTTTTTTGAACTTGCATAATTTTTCGAGAGGAATCTAAATATGAAATTAGATTTGAGTTTATATATACCATCCATGATCAATTCCAATTTTCTCAATACTAGAATTATCTTTCCTTTATGGCTTGCATACATAAGACATTGCATATTTTCCCAAATAATCAATAGGATTAGTCAACAAAATAGTAACAAAATATTTCTAAAGAATGAACAAGATATATATCATATATTCTATCTTAAGCAAACTATAAGTTCCTAGATTACATTTAAATCCACTTTCAAAGGTAACTTGGAAGGAAAAAATAATGGTAATTTATGGCCAATTTATGGCCTCATCATAGGTCGATTTAGGCATGATGGAGTCAGGTTGATGTAGGCATGGTTGAGTTAGGTTGATTTAGGCATGGTGGAGTTAGGTTGATTTAGGCATGGTGGATTCAGGTTGATTTAGGCATGATTGAGTCAGGTTGATTTAGGCATGGTTGAGTCAAGTTGATTTAGGCATGGTTGAGTTAGGTCGATTTAATGTCCAAGTTTTTGGTAACATGAGAGACAAATGTTGATGTATACACTGTGTGGTTTTTAATTTCCAAATTTGTGCCATAATGGAAATGGGAAAATGATAAATGGATAATTTGATGATGTAATAAAATGTGTATAAGTTGATTCTTATTAGGTTTAATTTCTATCTATTGATATAAAATAGAAACTAACCAGGGTAGAATGTGAATAGGAAAGGGAAAGGGGGAATTGGTGAGGGTAAAGTGTGGCTGAGATAACCTCTAAGGGCCATATGCCTCGGTTATTACCTACATCGTCCCGGTGAAAAAGGGACCTCAAGATGATGTAGTTCTCTCATAAGCTAGGGAAGATTAAAATGAAGAGAATAGAATAATGGGTGTAGGTGTTAGGCATTATGAATGTAGGTCATAGGCATGGTTTATTGGTTTTTAAATATACGTTTCTATAATCTAGTGTTATATAGGATAATCAATAAGTAATGAGGAAGGTGAATGGTAAGAGGTGGTAAAAGAGCCTCTTAATTGATAAGAACCCTAATGAGTTGGCCATACCTAAGAGGGGCTTATGAACATAAGACCTACAGGCATTACATAATGGACCATTTAAGGGTGAAGAAAGTTTCATAATCACAAAATGTCACATTTGTAGAAGTCCCTTGAGTAAGGAGGAAATTAGGAAAGAAGGAAAGAAGGTGAGAATGGGTGATTTAGCATTACTTAGTGTAAGACAACGATGTCTTTTCAGAACAAGAAACCAAAATCAAAAATAAGCAAGCCCATGATGAAAATTTCATCATTTCTTCATTTGTTTGTTTATGGTAGAATGATCAATGCGGGAAGTATATATGGGATGAGTATATTATCTCCTTGAGGTCTTCATGAAGTTGATCGATGCGGGAAGCTTTGGATATTTATTACATTTTGTAATGACTTTATATAGCTTTCCTTCAAGGGAGTAGTCTATTTATAGTGGTGGAATTATAGTGAAGAGATGTCCCTTTTGAGGGAGTCATCTTTTGCTGGAAGTTTGACTCAAGGAATTGTATCCCTTTTTGTTTTTGGACATTTAAGTCATGGACAAGACTATAGAGGAAGATTAGGTTCTTGTTTAGAAGACAAGACCATAGCACACAAAAATTAACTATGAAAGAGGTGGTTTTGAGTGATGAATTACCATGGGATTCCATCTTGAAGAAAAAAAAAAATATCCATGAGAATCATGCTACTAGTAGAGAGTTGTGGTACTTATATTGAAGATAGGGCTTTGGAAATGGTGATGGGAATCACATGATTCTTGTTGATTCACGAATCCTCAAAATGGGTAATATGGAAGGTGAAAATCACTCAAGGGATGAGTGATCAACTGATAGAAAGTTATATAGGACTTGATATCAACAATAAAATGTTTGAAGATGCAAGGTTAAGGGGCTCAAGTTCGGTTTACCTTCCAGAGTGAAGATAAATGATAAACACCTAATCCATAGGCATGGGTAATGATATAGTGTCCAAACCAATTAGGATAAAATTTTCCCCATTTACTTTTCTCTTCTTTAGTTACATGTTGATTTTCTTTCAGGATGAGGTCACCGACCTAGAAGGTTCGTTCATGAACGCATTTTTCATATGCATGTTTGATACACTTTTGGTAAATTTGGAGATGGTCAAGAGCATTGAGATGAAATTCATCTAATAACTCAAGTTACACCAAATGATCTTGGTGAAAGTCATCATCATTGAGCATGTCTTGTAGTGAGATGTAGAGAGATGGAATTTGGACTTTGAGAGGTAAGACAACCTCGATACCATAGACTAGAGAAAAGGGTGTGGCGGTAGCGTCGAAGTGCAAATACTAGTACAATAAGCCCACAAGGTGAAAGGGATGTGTGTATGCCAATCTTTCCCAAAGTATCATTGACTACCTTCATAGGAATTTTATTAAAGGTTTTATTGGTTGATTCCACTTGACCATTGGTTTGTGGGTAATAAGGTGATGAGAAACTAAGTTGGATGCCAAAAGCGTCACATAGTTTTGTAGGGTTTTGTTTTTGAATTATTTTCCATTATCGGTGATAAGAGCGGTGAGGAAAACCAAAGCGACAAATGATGTGATGGTTGATGAATTCACATATTTTCTCATCCTTTGTAGAAATGAGAGGAATGGTCTCTACCCATTTATTTTAATATTCGGTAGTGGTTATGATCCATTGGTGGCGTTGTGAAGAATGGGGTTGATCTCACCGAAGATCCAAACCCATTGAGATAAAGGCAAAGGTCTCGTGTGACCTATAAGGCATGACTAGGTGTGTGATGGAGATTAGCATGTTGTTGGCATTTTGCACAACGTTTGACATAATCACAATAGTCGTAGTTTAGGTTTGGCCAATAATAGCCTAGGTGAAGGATGCATTTTACAACGGGTAAACCATTAAAGTGACCTCCAAAAATTCCATCGTGGACTTCCTTAATGGTGTATGGAATTTTAAAACTCATAAAGCATTATAGGAGATGTTTCATCAAAGCCGCTCTTGTAAAGAAGACCACCCATGATGACATAATGGGAGACACTTTTAAGAAATGCTCATTGTCCATTATGAGTGAGATCGGTGGGTAAAATGGAAAGGGAAAGATAGTCTACATATTGCTTATACCAAAGGTCACATGGGTCGGAAATGGTTTCAACGGAGTAGACCCCATGAGGTAAATAAGAGGGTGATTGTAGCCTTTGTATACAAAGATTTTAGAGTCGGCGGGTGAAGCAGGTATTTGAGAAGCCAAACAGGCCATGGTATCCGTAAATTTATTAGTAGAACGTGGGGTGGTTTGAAGTGTATAATGTTCAAAGGTGGTTAAAAGTATGTCTATGTGTGTTATACTTTTATATCTCATAAATAATCTCATAGACCATTGACTTAGTGTATGACCAATTGATATCACCAAAGTCATTGATTATCTTAATATCTAAGGTTTATGACCAATGCTGATTCCAAATTGTTTAAAATCAAAATATTTGAAAGACAAAGGCATAGGTTCACCATCAAGGGAATGAGGATAACACTAGCCCATCCCCCATGCCGACACTTGGAGCCATCGAAGAAGAGTGTCATTTGGTAAGCCCGGGTTCATCAGGGAAAGGGTAGTTATAGACTCATCTAAGGGAAGTCAAAGTTAGATGGTTTATCCCTGGAAATAGGTGCATCAACTAATTGGTCGGTGATATCTAGGCCCTTAATGGAATTTTGATGAATGAATTCAAGGTCAAGATTGGCAAGAAAGCATAAGCCAACATGCACACACGTTGATGTTGATAGGGTTTGGCATACATATAGTGTAATGGGTTAGTATTAGTAATCACGAAGGTTTTTGATTGAGTAGGTAATGGCGGAGTTTGGTGGCGATGAAAACTAAGGATAAACAAAAAAATTTGTTGTGGGTATATCTAGTTTCGTAGTCTAGAAGGTATGGGTTATGTAATAAACTACTTTCTCTCGTGTTGCTTGTCATGATGAGCGATCATGGCACCTAGAGAATGTTAGTGGTGGAAATATATAGATAAAAGGGTTGATCATCCTTTGGAGTAATGAGCATCACTAGATGTTAAAGGATGTATTGTTTTAAGGCTTCAAAGGATTTATGAGATTCATCATCCCATTGAAGGACAAGTCTTTCTTGAGCAAATGATGGAATGGTTGACAACGGTCAGAAAGCTGTGAGATAAAATGATGAATGGATTGCAACTTTCCTTGTAGGCTTCAAAGTTGATGGAGATTAGTGGGTGGAGACATTTCCAAAATGGAATTAAATTTAGTAGGACTTCTATTCTATGCCCCATAAAGAAATGATGAAACCTAGGAGTTTTCTAAAAATTACCACAAAGATTCACTTCTAGGTTGAAGATGCACACAATACTTGATGAGTCGGTCAAAGATGACTTTAAGGATGGAAAAGTGTTTGGTTCGATGTTTATATTTAGCTAGAAGATCATCTACGTAATCTTCTAGTATAGTGATGCATGATGTCATGGAAGATGTAAGTCATGGTTTGATGATATGTAGTACCAACATTTTTGAGGCCAAAAGGCATGACTCGATAATAGAAGGTCCCCCAAGGGGTGATGAAGGAAGTTTTGTGATCCTCCGGAGCTAGTAATATTTGATTATATCCCAAGAAACCATCCATGAGTGATAACATTTCATGGCCAATGGTGAGATTAACTAGTTGGTTAATGCATGGTAGTGGGAAATTATCTTTGGGATAGGCAGGTTGAGGTCATGGAAATCTGTGCAAATATGGAGTCCCCTATCACCTTCATGACGGAACAATGTTAGAAATCCATTGGGGATAATCAATGGGTAGAATGAAGGAAACCGAGAAAAGAATTTAAGTTCTTATTTGAATAGAAGAGCAGCAATGTGAGGATGCATTTTCTACATCTTTTTTTGATGGGTTTGGTATCGATGATGGTTACAATATTGTGGTCCATGATTTTTGGGTCAATACTGGGCATATCGGCATAGGACCAGGAAAATGTGTTGCTATGGTCCCGAAGGAAAGAGGTGAAGGCTTCCTATTCAGTAGTGTCTAAGGATTGGATGATCTTTAGAATGTGTGGGTTGTTCTAAGTGTTAATGTTGATTTCAATGGTTGATTAGTTCAACATGGTTTACGTCTCAGAGGGTAACGATTGATGAATATAAGAGTATTCGCACCAAGGTAGGTGAGGATGGACTAATCATCCCGACATTGAACAAGATTAATAAAAGACATATCATCATCGATCATGTCGAAGATACAAGAATGGGAAAGAAGAGGGAGCTTTGTCATCATGTTGATAAGTCATCGGTCCCAGAAATGGTGTTTATGAAAAAAAAAAAAGTTAGGAGGAATAGATTCGGGATCTATGGACTCCGTGGGTGAAGATGGTAATGTGGGTGAATGAGATGGGGAAGATTTCCCATCCTGGATGAGGTCGATGTGAACCTTCTTAGAAGGTGGAGCATCAAAACCAATTCCACTACGGTCATTATGTTTACGAGAGGTACAAGAAATGATAGTATGGTGGCCCTGTTCATAAAATCAAGACAAATCCTTTCCATGCGGACCGGTGAAGGAAAGTGAGAGAAAAGTGGTTAGTGAGGAGTGTAGGTCGGATGAAAATGGTTGGGTTTGGGATGGAGGTTCAGGTTTATAGGTGGCCATATCAAGTCCCCCATACGTTAGATTAGTGTGAAGGTGGGGAGGACCATAAGGAAAAACTTCACCGATGCGGATGTCATAACTGGGGTGTTGGCGCAAGTTCCCATACTCTTGCGGGGTGAGGAAGGTGTTAATATTGTATAGGCAGTATTCCCCAGAGTGAGGCATTGAAAAACACCTTCTAAGGGATCAATAGTCGGTATGTGGGTAGTGGGGATGGATGGATCACTAGATGATGGGGAAACATGTGAGTTAGCGGTAGAGGTTACAGCTATAGTGGGAATAGTAAGGTTAGATGTAGAAGAGGTGGTGGTGAGTCTGGGTGGATGGGCTAGTAGGTGAAGATGAATTAGGATAGTGGTAGATGCCTTGAATGGTACGAGCACATCATTCGGCCGGTATAGCATGTTACAGGTCTTGAAAGGTGATGGGTTGGTAGGGATGGTGTAAATATGTCCCTCGTGTTCAAATTTGAGGTAACAGTGTAAAGTCAAAGGGACACAACCCATGACATGGATCCAAGGTCAAATGATAAATAAGTTATATTGAAATCCCCTTCTAGGACATAGAAAAGTTACGGGATAGTGTGGGGACCCACACATACATGGAGAACAACGGTACCTAGGGTAGAGGTCATGGCATCATTTAAGGACTTTTTACAACATAACTCCAGGTTACTATACATGTAATTAGTAGGTATCTGCATTTGGTCGTATGCATGGTGTAGTGCCCACTTCCCTTTGACACCTTTTAATACTAATCTTGATACTATTGATTTCATTATGGACATTATTATGGTTTTGATTTAGTATGATGTTAGATATTGGACCATGGATTATTGTTGATCTTGATTTAATTATGATGCATGATGATTATTAGAGACACTTCATATGTGGATGATGATATACTATTTGACATGGATATATTTTGAATGTTGTTCGGACATGTGATTTTGGATATTGTGAGTAGACCTAGAAAATGGACATTATATGATGATGATATAGTTGTTGATTAAATTACAAATGATACGATCTTACTTTAATGTGTTGTGATTCATATGTATAGTTGATTTTGTGTTTATATTTATATCATGTTGGATGTTTTGATATGGCCATGAGGTCAAAGGAAGTATTTGTGTTTATGCGGTTAAAATATCACAACAAACATCGGGGATTGAGACCAACCACATTGGAATTCTAGGTGAATTCAATAAGGTCACCATGGCAACATGTTTTGTGTGTGTGTGTGTGTGTGTGTTATTTTTTGTTAGGGATTCTCATGTGGGAAATCACCTTTATATTTGACCATGTGTTTTGTGTATTTTACTATGTGGTTCCTTTTTATTATTGTTTGTATGTATTTTATTAGTGATGTGTCCCTTTCTTTTATTTAATTAAATTATGGTAGATTAATATGAGTAAACATATGGTTTAAAGTTATTTAATCAATTTGGGATATTATAAAGTAAATATAGAAGTGGTTGAACTTTGTATTAAATATGTAAGGGATGTGTATGTGTAAGATTTGTGTAAGTCATATTTTGGAGTAGAAAACACTCCACCCTCTTGAAATTCAAATTTATCCTTGGGGCTATTTTTGGAGGATTGTGGGACAAGTAAAACTCATGTCCCATACCTCTTAAAGTTATATACCAACCATAACTATGGTTGGAGCATTGATTTAGACTTTTTAATGCATTTTGATAAATCATATTGCATATTTTTATTGCACTCTTCTTACATTTTATTTAATTCAGTCCTTTGGGGTGTGGACTTTTGGAGTGTGTAAGTAATTTGTCATATTTTCACCCACCTCTTTATCATTGCTTTAGAGAATGAAATTTGACTTTTGTGTTGGAGTGAAGATGTGTGATGTGGCATCCTACATGGATCCACATCATCCTCTTCTCTTCCCTCTTCTATAAAATTTAAACTCATTGCCTTGTTTTGGGTTGTTGAAACTTTGGAATGCTTCCTTGGGGTGAATTTTCTTGTGCTTGGAGCTCTTGCTTTTGGAAGGAGATTGGAAAAATTTGAATGCTTTTTGGTTGTTGTTTTGGGACTATATTTTGGCATTGAAGCTTGCTGTTTGGAAACAAAATCTATCATGGAGAGGTAAGAGCTTGGCTCTTGGAAATACTCTTCTTTTCCTTCCTTTTCTTGAATATGTAAATGTTGGTATGTTTGTTATTGTTGTGGGTTGTGGGTAGAATGCCTAGGAATGGTGTAGGAGAAGGCTATGGGGAATCCATGTGGGGGGCATAAGGAATTCCATTGGCATCAGATTATTGAGGAGGGAGTTTGGGTTTGGGATCCACCATGGAAAAGAAATAGCTTGCATTTATTACTTTGTGGGGGCATAAGGAAAATATGTGGGGGCATAAAGAGGGATTGTGGGGGCATACAGATATGTGTGATGAATTATTTTGGTGGTTTTCATTACAAGTGGATGCCCAATTACCATTGGGAGGCATAAACAACTTCCCCCATAGTGCTTGCTCCTTTGGCTTGCATGATGAAGCCCGAGTTCTGTTTTAATGTGTCAATGTTGTTGTAAACTACTGTTTTTGATTTGGAATGTGTTTCTAAATTAAAATGTGCATGTTGAAATAATGTTGTGTGTATTGGAAGCCTATTGTTGCCATGGATTGATATACATTTCTTATTGCATTTTGGTTGGGTCTCGGGTGCCAAAAGATGAAGGATGGCTTCTCCTTTCATTGGATGTCTTGGTTGGGTGGAGAGAGTTTCCTTTCCCCAAATTTTGTTGTGATCAAATTGGAAGAAAAGGGAACTTGCATTTGTTGTTCCTGGTAGAGGAAAATACGAGTTTTGATGAGTCCCTAAGAAATAAATTCTTTTGTAACCTTTCCCACTTTGAAGTGGATGAAATTGTAATATTTTTTTGTGAAGGAAAGATGTTTGTATTTGGATATGAAAGCTGTAATTTGAATTGTGAAAGAGATATACTTTGTTTTTGGGTTTTGAAAGAAAGACATGAAATTTGTAAAGTGAAATGAAAAGAGACAGACTCTGTTTTGCTTTGAAAGAATGTGAAAGAGAATGCAATATTCTGCTATGTAATTAATAAATGATTTTGGAAGGAAATAAAGAAAGAAGTTGTAAAAATTGTCTTTGGAAATCAATGAATGAATGAAATGTTCTTTCCAAATTGTATTGTAAATTTAATTATGATCATGTCTATGTTTTGGGAATCTCTATTTGAAAGGAAAGAAAACATATGTGAGGAAAATACAATGTTTTGCCTCTTTTGGAAATGTGTAAAATTGAAATCAGAATTGCATTTTGGGTTTTGAATAGTTTGATTTAAATCGTTTAAATTTGTTAGACTAGATGAGAAATGAAATTTCATAATTGGAAGAAGAAATGGTAAATAGATCCCTCAAGATTTGATCCATGTTATTGTAAATTTAAAATTGGTAAATAATTTAATTAAAATACCCATTTGATCTCGTAAATAATCAACTTTGAAACATTAAAATTTAACATGCATTATATGAATGCACTCAATTTGACAAAAAAAAACTTAAGGAAATAATTTTAAACATTGCAAAATTGGTCCCAAACCTTCAAAATCCCTTTTCTATCAATTGTTGGCAAAATTCAAATTGGAAACAATCACAAAATAACCTTCCAAAAACATCCTAAATCCTTCTTAGAACAATCCTCTATGTTTATTTGGCATGTTGAGTGAAGGAGAAAATCAAATTTAATGAAATTTATAAGTTAAAATTACCGCTTGCTTTTAAAAAGCCTACGAAATATTTTCATGAAATTTACCCCTTAAACTTTATCAAAATCTAAAATGTATGATTCTTGTGCAAAGAGGGAATTGAGATATTTCCGATGTAAAGTCCACATTTTCCTAAAACTTAGCTTTTTATCAAAATTTATGGACCTTTGAAGTTTTCCTTCCTTGGTGGGAAAATTTGGGAAAATTTTCCATGGCGGCCATGACCCAAAATTTTCCCTAACACCCTTAGAAATTTTTGAAAATTTTTTAAAATGTCCCCTGCCACCTCTCAGCTACACAACCAACCGAGAGGTTGCCATGTGGTAAATGGGGTGACAATGAGTGGGGAAACCCTCCAACTTTTTCCTTTTTCAAATTTCTATCTTTGGAAAATTTTATTAGAAAAACCCCGCGCCCCACACTCCCACCCCTACCTCGGGAAAATATCTTCCATGGATGCATAGAAATGTGTGTCAAACTATCTCTCCTCCTCCTCCCATAAATTATAATCAAAGTGTTTCCTCTCCCCTTTGGAAAATTTATCCAACCTTCTCCCCTGTTTGGCTTGTTGAGTGCCAGTGTCTCTTTTGTTGGCAAGGAGAGGCGTGGGTGAAAATGTGGACCTTGCTCCCGTGGGGAAAATTTCAAAACACCACCCCGTGACCTCACCAACCCAATAAATTGATTTTCTCCACCACTTGGACACGTTTCCCTTTAAAAGTTTGCATCAGTTTCCGCGGACCCGTCTTTGGGGAAAAATTTCACTCCAAGGATCACCCATAACTTAGTTTTATTTAGTTAGGAGGACTTCTTTATATCATTTGAAAGGTGAGAAAATTTCCTATCCAATGAAAATGATTGAGGGAAATTTTTCATATGTTAAGTGTGAGAAAATTCAAGTTAAAACTATGAGCCTTTTAGAGAGTGGGTCACGGTGATAAATTACCCCCGAACCTAGTTGAAACTTCTAACCCTAAAATTTAGACCTTGTGACCTCTAATAATTGCTAATAAAGAATAGTATTTTCTAGTGTAATTTAGACTTGTTCCTTAGACTTGTTGGTGACAATTGTTGTCTTCACTAACCTAGTTGTTGGTTCCTTTAAATAAAAAATTTATTCCATAATTTTTCCTAACTAATCCTAGGTTATTTCTTAGGTCTCAGTGGGTTGTTTTATTAGGTATCACATTTTTTCATATGGGAGGAGATGATGTTAATGCTAGCACCACCATCGATCATAATGCATCATATGCATATATTATCAATAAAGACAGAGATGAAAAGAGTGGGGTCGGGGTCGTCAGACTGGAAGGGAGTGATCTCTTCATCTGAAAAGTTGAGGGCGGCCACTTGGCGAGTAGGTGGAGGTGTAGAGGAAGGTGATGATCTAGTGAGAGAGGCTACATGGTGAGGGGTAATGATGGAGGCTATGGGTGTGGGGTCATTTGGTAAAACTTTAATAGATTGAAGGACCTCCATGAGGGCTTAACGATGTGACTCCAAGGTTTGGACGAGGTCATATAAAGACATTTTGAGGGGGGATTGGTGTAGTTGTTTTAACATTGTGCGATGTGTGACCCCATCAAAAATAGGATATGTAGGACCTCGAATGGTGACTTTGGGTATGGGTGCGGATGGTATGTTGGGTATAGGGTTAGTTGATGGCCAATTGCTTTTTCCTTGCCCTTGTCTTTATGAGCACGGTGGCGAAATGTTGATCATGTTAATCTAAGGGGATGTGGATGAAGAAGGTGTTTCATGGAAGGTATAGTGACATGAGGACAAAACCTAGTGGGGGATATGATCCTTGTGAATAGAGTAGGGTACATTGGCATTTGGTGGTGCTTTTGCCAACTCTCTTATACAAACCATGTTAATCTCAAATCTCGAGGGTGGAGATTTTGGATATTTTGGTCATTTTGGTAAGTAATGGGAGAATATTCAAGGAAATTGGTAAAGGTGAAATGGGGTCCTCATAAAGAAGATCGTCATCATCAAAATTATCTTCAGAAGACACAATTGGACAAGAGTGGTTTTAAATCCTTATAGTTCTCTACATTGTGTCTAGGTACACGATGGTAGGCACAAATTTTAGTTTCATCAAACCCTTTTGGTTTGGGTTTGAGTGGGTCGTAAGGTCTAAGAGGTGGTAATGTGATGACAAAATTCTCAAGGAGATTAGTTAAAATTTTGGTGTAGGATCTTGCCCTACTGGATCACAATGGGAGGTGAATGTAGGTTTGGGTACAGGTGGCTGATTGTGGAGGAAGAGGCTTTACAGAGGGGGTTCTTTTTACTGGTTTAGTGTCTTAGGTTTTGGTCTTGGTTGCATCTTCTTAGGTATGGGCATGGTAGGAGAGCTAGCGCGGCTGGAAGGTTTGGTTGGTTTAACTACCTTATTGGAGGGTAGCAAGATTTTTAGCTTTAAGTTTCCTTTTTTGGGAAAAGGTGACACAGTGTATAAGATGTGGAGGGAAATGTAGATGGTGGAAGAGGACGGGGTTACCCACGGGGGTAACCGAGGTGTCTTTGTGGAGATGGGTAGGTAGAGGTTGGGTAGAGGGCATGAGTGAAAGAGAAGAAATTGTCATGCGTAGTGAAGAAGTTATGGAAGCTAGTGGAGGTATGGGTGGTAAGAAGGTTACGGGCGACATGGTGGAAGTTGTGTAGGTTGATTGGGTATATTAGAGGTTTATGATGAGGAGGTGGGTTACCGCGTTCTTAGTTTACCAATGGATGGAGATTGTTTGGTCAAGGTCGAGGGTGAGGTCCTAGGATGGATGGAAGGGGTGAAGGTGATAATGGCATGGTAGGTGAGGTTGGTGTATGAGGCCTAGGAGGTTAGATCTTCTTTTTAGGGGCTGGGTGTAGTTTAGTGTTAGTTTTGGAAAATGTGGATAAATCTAATTTGATGGGTAGGTGAGTAAGGTCTAGCATAGGTATGACCCCTAAGGTAGTGATAGGTTTAGGTAAGGAAGATGATATAGGTGTTGGTAGGTGTTTGGGTGTAGATGTATGTTGGGTTATGGGTAGAGGTGTGAGTTGGGCTATGGATGGTGACATCAAAGGTGTTGCAATAGTCATGGTTGTTTCTAGCTTTGGTCACTCGAAACACCTTTGGATAGATAGTGGATGTTTCATGGTAAGTGACAACTACATTTGGGTTGAAACAGGAAGTAAAAGGCATCCCCAAAGTAAGGCTCTATCAACATAGTCCAGGTGATCGGCCAAACATAAAAATGGTATTTGTCAAAGTGGTACCAACATGGATCGAGTAGAAACCCATGTAAAATGTGTTTGAGATACAGGAAATGGCTAGCCTCAAAATTTGTGGGTAAGAGAGTTGAAAGTAGATCAGTGGGATCTTGAAGGTCCAATGGTGAATGGTCATCGAAAGGAAATGGTATTTCGATAGGATGGGCTAGATGGGCTAGAGAGGTGGACTCTCCTTGTGATGGTGTAGGCGGGGGACATGCATCTCCTATGAGTAGGAGAGGTGCCACCGACAACCGCTCGGAAATTTGAGGGGTCAAAGGTGGCATTCTAATTATAGGCTCCTCTATGGGTGAAGGAGAAAATGAAGGGGGTTCCTCTGTGGGTGGAGTAGATGAGATAGGTTCTTATGCAGTATGGGAGCTTGGGCTAAGATTTCATCTATGGAAGGAACATGAAGCAATTGGGATGAAATTGGTATGTCATCAAAATACCATGTGACCTCGTGGACATTACTATCATTCTTTGACATGTCACCACTTGGTTGGAAGATGCGGCATGATTAGGGAATGGCTTCTTGAAGATATGTATATTTTTGTTAGCGGGTGACTTCAAGTTATCGAAGACTAGATCTCCATTTTATAACATTTCTTGGATGATATTCTTAAAGGTGATGCGGTTATTATCGCTTTATGACCTTTGAAACAAGATGATAGTTGTAAAAGTCATGATATTTATACCATACGGGTATGGGCACTCGGGGTCAACCAATAGGGTGTGGTTTTATAGGTGGAATGGTAATGGTGCTAGCCTTGATAAGCTTTTCCAAAATATAAGAATAGGGTTCTCTTATCTAAGTGTATTATCATTTTCTCATCTAAACTGGAAATCTTAGATGGGAGAGAGATTAGAAGGAGGTTTGGATGGGTTTGATTGATGAGGGGGCCAGCTTGAGAATTACGGCATTGGTAGATCTTTTGGGTTTTGAATAGGTGTTTTGGGGTTTCAAAGATGAAGAAGCATCATTTGATTTGAACACAATGATCTTTTTACTGAAGTTGAATTTTCTTCTCTTCGATAGCGAATTTCCAATTTAGGCCATGGTGAATGCCTCATCAAAAGTGCAAAAGGTATTCACCTATAGGGTTGGTGAGATGTGTCTAGCGCAATCCCGAGTAAAAAAATCTATGATTTTAGTTTGAGGTAATTGAAATGTGAGTTGGCTTATTAGTTTGCACGCCAAGTGAAAAATTTAGTGATAGACTCATCGTCGTATTGTTGAGTGGAATAAAGATCATTCATGGTAACCTTCTTAATAACATTTATGGAGAATTAATCTAAGAAGGCTTGGGATACTTGATTAAATGAGTATATGGAGTGTCTTGGTAGCCCACATGTATTCCAATGTAGGTTTTGTCGGGGACATCGATAAGGTTCATAGGAGTAAAGCATCATCATGGGTGATCATGTAACACCCATGTTTGAAAGACCAAAAATGCTGCTTGCAGGACTTCTTTAGTATTAAAATGGTTGAATTTTGGCATTTCCCAATGCACATGGTATGGTCGAATAGGGATGGATGATGAATGGGCTCATTACAAATTTCATCGTAGGTGAGAGAATTGCAGACTCGAAACCAATGCTTCTAATGTCTGCATCCGCTCCATCATAATTTAATGAGATCATTGGTAGGTTGTGATGGAAGGGCACCTCCTATGGCATAAGGGGTTTGTATTGAACCTATGATGTAGGTGGCATTCCATTGTATGGTGATGTCGAATAGGGAGTTTGAGAATAGAGGACTGACATAGAGGGCATGTATCTAGAATGGGTCACATGTGAGATAGGGGTTCTTAATAGTATGTGTATGTAGGTGGGACAGTCATAGTGAATCTAGTAGCAATTAGGGCAGAAATGTTTGTGGGATGGAGAGGACAAGATTATAGAATGGAGTAGGGGCCACCAACACCACGGGCCGTTGTGTTGTAATGTGTAATTTTGAGACAATGGGAAGGATGGATTTATGGTATAGGTGGTCGATGAGGGACAACAAATACTACAAGTGTGATTGACACTACGATGATGTAGTAATCATAGTGGGTATGGTTCCTAAGCCTAAAACCATTAGGGGTGAATCGGGTGAAGTCAATGCTACATTATTAGGGGCTGATGTAGAAGCAGAATAAGGTTAGGAGAGATGAACATGGGCATGCCATATATCAACTAACTTTGAGGAGTCCCGGGTGGAAGAGTGGCAAGGTAGAACTATAAGGCTATAGGATTCTAGTCAAGGAATCATGTAAATTCCTCATCACCAAAGTGGAAATGGTGGTAGGTAGGGTTGATCCATGGGTGACAGGACATAGGATGGTGAAGGATTAGGTGGGAGTGGGTGACTTCTTGCATGAAATATAAGAGCGTTACCTTGATTGCAAGTCAACACCATGTGAATTAATGTATATCGGGTGTTGTTGTACCTATAGATGACATGGGGAGCAATCGGGATGAAGAAAACATGTTCCTATAGGTGGATTTGGGTAATGAATCAGCTGAGACTTAGAACAGGGTAACCGATGCTAGTTAAGGATGACCGATGCCGGTTCAGGGGTAACCGAGGTCGGTTACTGTGAGAAAAGAATAGTTTTGACCAAAGTGGGAAAAAACTGATGACAATCAGATGAACAAGTTGTATGATGATTGTTTATCAAATCCTAGAGAGTACAAAGACTCACAGGAACTCTAACAGTGAAGAAAAATGAAATAAGGGTTCTTTAGGCAATTTAACCCAAAATAATAGAAAAATGATGCCGGTTAAGCAAAATTGATGCCGGTCATGGGTAATCGATGTCGGTTACTATGTGAAAATTGGAAAGATGTAGAAAAATGGATTGTTGTGAATTTGAATCAAACAAATAATTAACCTAGAGGTATGGGGATGATGCAATGAAGTCTTGACACACTCAGAAGAAGTCAAAATACTCCAACTGTGATTGTGGAGTGTGCAAGGAAAAAGAATAGAAAATGGAGAGATGTATCCTCACACCTCAAAATACACATCAATCAAATGATAAAAAACACGTATCCAACAAGTGATTTTAATGTGTTGAGCTTATGCTATTTAGAAGACTGACTCATGAATTTAAAGTAGATTTTTGGTGAGGAAGGATTCCTATGAAGAAGGATATCTAAAAGGAGAGGTTTGGGTATGTTATGGTGGTGGTGGGCCATCCTCGAGATAATTAATCGATAGAAGTAACGATCGGGGAGTACCTACCAATCAGATTGTGTGATCACTAACAGTGTTCCCAGGTAAGATGTTGTTTAAGAAAGATGTGTATATTTCAATTTTGTGCAGTTTGGTAAGACACACACACACACACACACACACACACACACACACACAGAGAATGTGCTTTCTACGATTCTTTGTGTCAACCATCAGCTAGGCATGAATTCCAACATATAGGTTACCCTCATTTTAATGTGAGCTAAATGTTGCAAATCATAATGTAATGCAACCAATTTTAAGCCCAAATTGAAAAAATTAAGTTTGATGAAACAAAATGATGAATATGAGAGGGTATGCTCTTTCACTAAATGTAAAAAGAAAGAAAGAAGAATTATTCCTTTTAAATGCACCAATAGAAATGTTTCTTCTAGAGAAATTAGAAAGAAGAGAATATTACGAGAGGAGAAGATTAATGCGTAAGCCTTTTAAGGAAATGAAAACACAACTTTCACCTAGGAATGAAGAAAATGCAATAGAACCCCCGATGGCTCCCATTGGGCATGCCAAAATGTTTTACCATTTTATTTATGTTTTTGAATGATGAAACAGATAGGGTTATGGGCTAGGAGGAATACCTGTTAAATGGGTTGGTTGGAGGTTGATGTGTGCATTCTGACTTCTTAACCCAATGTCGATTGTGAGAGCTTCCTTTTGTCTAGGAGGAACTACTTGTAATAGAAAACAAGACAACAAAAGAAAAGTTAAATGATATATGATAGTGGACCGCCTAGTGTATGCTACTTACGAGAAGCTGTGATACTTCCTAAATGGTTTGTCAATCCATTGTTTAAAACAAACTAATGCAAGAAATAAGTAAATTCCTACTGTAGTTGATATGATTTAGGTATCTCATTCAAGTACAATAATCAAATCCAATCACAATAGGCTAGGATATAGTTGGATCTAAAGGATGAGGTGATTGTCAGGTACTAGGGGGTCGTTAGGGTCTGATTCTAGGTTGTTTAGGTCAACTGGTAGGAGGTTGTTTGGCTCTATTCTTGAGAAGGGTATAAAACATAAAGACCAATGTCGGTTGGGGATAGCTGATGACGATTAAGGGAGACCAATGACGGTTATGGGTAACGGCATCGATGGTACAATAGGATGAAAGTAGTTCAATGGAAAACTTATTATAGAGTCTAGGTGAGGTTAGATGGAGCTAAAGAAGGGGATTGTGAGGTCTATGGGAATAATTAGAACACCCAAAGATGTGGAAAGGCCGAGGATAGGTGATCGATAAATGGGTGGGTGAGGTTTTGAGTTTTTCAAAAGAATGCTATTGAGGGATGGGAATGTTAATAGAAGAATCATAATAGAAATGGTAACAAATCTATGAGAAGAATAAAAATGCAAATGATTAATGATAAAAATGCTTACCAATTTTGAGGTCCAATGGTTTGGTGGTGGTGATGATTGGTTGATGGAATGGAGCTTGGTGCAATATTGATGCTTCCTAGAATGTTACCGTGAGTGTCAATGCTTCTGGATCTATCTTGGTGCTGGCTATGGATGTCCAGGGTGCATGAAAAGAATATACTTTTTCTTGTATGCAGCTCTCTTGTCATCTTCTTGCTCTCAAATGTGCCAACCCAAAACAAGGTTTCTTGGTGAATAAATGGTAATTGAAGACAATTCTAGGTTCACCAAGGCGTCATTTTAGGGTGATTGACATCGGTTAAAGCAAGATTTCCTAGGTTTAGTAAAATAGATGTAGATCTCTCTATTTCTTGGGCCAAGTTGGTTTGTTCTCATGGATTAGAAAGAAGCTTCCCTTCTAATGAGCGGGAATGTGACTAGATAAATCTTAGGCATTGATTTTAGGGTTAGACCAAAGCTTATCTCATTAAGGTAAGTGAGACTTAGTTATTGTTAGTTATGGAAACATGCCAAGAATAGCTCTAGGGTGAGGTGGCTGGATGAGGTGTCTAGGTGAGGTGGAAATTAGGTCAATTAAGGTAATAAAATAATGGATATTGCGAGGATGTATTTAATTTAATTAAAATAATTAAATTAATTATTAATGTGGTGTGAAAGGGGGCCATGGTTAGGTGCCCATGTTTACTTTGGTTATCCGATTAGGGGCTAAGGGGAATGTAACAAAATTTAGGTTTCTACACCTTCCTGGATGCTTTTGATTTTGATGTATTTATTTAAAAGGCTAATCAATGAGGGAAGCCCTTTTTTATGAGTATTCATCCTTCAAGGGATCCGTCTACTCTTTTTTCCTTTGATTTTTGTACGGATAATCATCCTTCAAAGGATTGGTCTCGCCATTTTGGTAGATAGATGTCCTTAAGTGATCGATCTACCTATTTATTTTGATTTTTTATAAATGCATCCAAATTATTTTGATACATATATTTTATTTTTTTTTTTTATTGAGGGAAAATCCCTAACAGACTATTTCGAGGAGGGGAAAAGGTGTATATATGATCTACACATTCGTACCCATGTTATGTTCCCTTTTAACTGGTACATGGGTAATGGATGTAGTGATTACAAGGTTTCTACCAAAGAGGAACTTATCTGTAGAGAAAGATGTGATGAAAAAGTCATGGTACTCATCTTTAAGGTGTTTTAGGATAATGACAGATAACCACATGCTCTCAAATCACTACTGTGGTATGATGGATGGTTTTAATGGAATGATAAGATATAACTACTGTCATGAAAATTGAACATTTAACAATATAAAGGCCACAAGTTCAAGGAATTCCAAGGTTCTACTTTAGGTTCACCATCAAGAGAAGTGAGATGGTATGCTCCTGACCCATATTTATGAGTAATGATGTATGGACCGTTCTAATTGGGGGAAATTTTTCCATTTTTACTTCGTTCTAATTGAGTGAAATTTTTATTTTCTTTAAGCGCAAGATCACGACTTTAAATTCATGTTCCTTGACATGTTTGTTATATGCATTTTTAATGATTTCTTGATAAAGTTGATGATGTTCAAGGGCCACTAGACATTTTTCATCTAATAGCTCAAGTTATGTTAAATGATCTTTTCGATATTCTTCATCAGGGATACATTCCTTGAGGGACACACAAAGTGATAGGATTTGAATTTTAAGAGGTACAATGGCTTGAGCTATAGAAAATTGAATAGGGTGTTTCTCTTGTAGGTGTGTGGATGCTAGTTCAATAAGCCCAAAGAGAAAATGGGATTTGTAGATGTCAATTTCTTCCTATGTCATTTACTATTTTCATAAGGATCTTGTTGAGTGTTTTATTAGAGGCTTCACCCTATCCATTTACTTAAGGATAGTATGGTGATGAAAATCTGAGTTTAATATTGAATGTGTCACAGAGGTTTTTAACTTCTTTATTTTTGAAATATTTTCCATTATCTATGATAAGCTTATGTGGGATGTCGAAACGATATATAATATGTTTATATATGAAATTGATAGTCGGTCCTAACTTAATTTATGTTAAGGGGATTTCTTCAACCCATTTGGTGAAATATTTAGTAAATTGTGATAATGGAATTATGTTCTTTGAGATGACTTGGGGATGATAGCCCCATTGAGGTCTAATCCTCATTAAGAGAAAAGCCATATGTACTTGAGAAGGTTGTAATGCTCTACTAGGGACATAGATCAGATCTAAATGAATTTGGCATTTCCCACATTTCTTAACGTACTCACAATAATCCTTGGTGATAGTGGACTAGTAATACCCTAGCCATATAACATTTAGTGATGGAATTTTTTTCTCAAATGACCTCCACAAATACCATCATGGATTTATTCAATGGCTTTGATCAATTCATGTGCCTTAAGGAATCTTAGTAAGATACTATCAAAACTACATTATAAAAATTATTGTTTATAATGAAAAATTGAGTAGTGCATTGAAGAAATGACCATTTATTAATATGTGATAAATCAAATGGAATTTATGACTCAACGAGATAGTCTTATATCCGAGTTTACCATAAATACGTTTGATTATTGTCAATGATATTAATAGGAGGAATTTCATTTTGGTGTGAAGGATGATCTAATCATTTAACATTGATGAATACTTTAGTGTTGCCTTTTTAACATTTCTGCTTTCTAATGGCATGAGGGCTCCTAAATAGGCCATTGTATCTACAAACCTATTAGAATATCACGGGATAGCTTGGATGGTGTAATGATCAAAAGTGCTGAGGAGAAATTCCATGTTAGCTTTATATCTTGTAATAGTTCATTTTTACATCGATATTCTCATTTGACTTAATTGATAACAAGTTGTGAATCTTCATAGATGTCTAAGATATGAAAACATAAAAGAATAGTAGTGGTGAGACCCATGATTAAATATTCATATTTTGCCATATTGTTATTGCACTCAAAATTGAGTTTAAATGATAATGGAATAGGAATACCCCAAGGAGGAATGATAAAAACACCATCTCCTCCCCTTCCTGACATTTAAAACCATCAAAGAAGAGAGTCATCCTAACAGGGATGAATTCATATTCATCAACATCATTGATGGATTCATCAAGAAAATATTTGTGAGGAAGTTGGTTTTGAATTGTGGGGTGTCAACAAGCTGATCTACAATAATTTGTCCCTTAAGGTATTTTTTTTTGACATGAATTATAAATCAAACTCAGTCATGAGCATAAGCCATTGAGTGATACAATCACTATGATATGGTTTAGAGTGTATAGTTTTGAGGGGATTGAAACTAGTGACAACATACGTTTTATGATTAAGAAGGTAATGACACAACTTGGAAGTGGAAAAATATAAAGTGCAACATAGCTTCTCCACTTCGGTGTAATGGGTTTCATATTCATGAAGTGTGTGGCTGATATAATATATGGCTTGTTCTTGACCCTGACTATCACGATGTGTGAGCATGGCTCCAAGAGCATGTTTTGAAGTAGATATGTATAAGTAAAATGGCTCTCCTTCACAGGTGGAGTAAGAACAAGAGGTGATAAGAGATACTATTTAATTTCATCAAAGGCCTTCTGAAAATCATAATCCCAATGAAAATCTATGTCCTTGTGGAGGAGGTGATGAAAAGGATGACAACGATCGACAATTGTGATATGAAACTTCATATGGACTGAAAATTCCCTAGAGGTCATGTGTAGTTATGTGAGATTATATGGTGGAGGAATTTCAATAATGGCCTTAACCTTAGTTGGGTCAACTTCAATACCTTAGATAGATATGATAAACCCTAAAAGTTTACTAGTGAGGACACCGAAAACACATTTTGTGGGATTAAGATGAAGATAATATTGGATGAGATAAGTAAATATTGACTCAAGGATAGTAATATGATCTTTGCGTAATTTAGAATTTCATAAAAGGTCGTCAACATAATCTTCAACCATTTTTTTAATGAGGTCATTACTCGTTAATAGGTAGCTCTTGCATTTTTGAGACCAAATGGCATGACGTGATAAATGAAAGTTCCCAATGAGGTGGTGAAGTAATTTTTACGTTGATCATTGATAGTGATAAGAATTTGATTATAACCTAAAAAAACATCCATGAGGGAAATCATTTCATGGCTAGATGTTAGGTCAATGAGCTAATCTCTAATGTAGACATTTGAAGGGGGAAATCATCTTTTGGACAAGCAAGATTAATATCCCTAAAATATGTGCAGATACGTAACTTTCCTGATGCTTTAGTTATAGGAACAATATTAGAAACCCATTTTGGATAATCAATAGGTATGATAAAATTGCGATAAAAGATGTTTCAACTCTTCCTTAAAAATAATAGCTATGCGGGGATGTATTGTCATGAGTTTTGTTTGACTGGAATAACGTTTGGATATGTGACAATATTGTGTACTACAATATTAGGATCAATTCTAGGCATATCAATATATGATCGATTTAAGGCTTGACAATATTTGGATAAAAATGAAGTGAATTCCTTGAGTTCTTATAGACTTAATGATTGTTTGACTTTAACTATACGAGGATCTTGAGAGGTTCTTAAGTTAACGTCAATGGTGGATTCATTAAGGAGAATTGATGTTTCAGATGGTAAGGTTTTCTGAAGGAAGTGATCTTCAACTCCCATATGCGAAAGGATATCCTGGTCATCATGACATTGAAGGATATTTACGATAGGTAAATCTTCCTCAACCATTTCTGGCCAAAGAAGAGGTATTTGTTTAGTATTGTGGTTAGATTGATAAGTGAGTGGTCCTAAGGATATGGTATTGACTAAAAACAAATTTAGGTGGGATGGGTACAACGTCGTCTAGGTCCATAGGGTCTTTAGAGGATGTTGGTGATGATGAGTCTCGATTCAATGTTGATCACAAATATAAGCGGTCTAGATATAGTAGCCTCGATGTTTCCTTATTTTTCATAATTTTAAGGGAACATTGGATGACCACATCATGTATTCCCTATTCATAACACCCAAGGCCAAAACATTTCCATGCACAACAATGAAGAAACATATGGGTAAAATTTGGATTATCTAAAGATTTGAAATCTAATGTGAAGGGCATGACATGGTGTTGATCAATAGTACCAGATGAAGGATGATCAATTCCCCATAGAAAAAAATCGTTTTGAGATAAGATGGACTGTAAGAGATAACATCTCCCACATTAGGGTTGTATATGGGTTATTTTTTGGGATGACCATAAAGCTGTTGGTGAAGGAATGTGATTAAGCATGAGGAGATGATATCCATCCAATGTGAGGTGTTGTACAACATCACTAAGAGAAGAATCATTTGGTAATTTAGAAGAAGGAATAGACGTGCTAGTGGAAGCTTCATTGGATGATTTAGATGCAGATTTGGGAATAAGTACGTCATTTGGATGATACATCATGTAACAATCGGTGAAAGGATTTGGATCTGTGGGAACAATGAATGTTTGACCCTCATGTTCGTATTTGAGACAACGATGAAGAGTCGATGGAACACACCACATAGTGTGTATCCATGGGCATCCTAATAACATATTATATTAAAACTCTCCTTCTATAATGTAGAAGATTTCTAGGAGAGTTTTTACACCAAATTTTAGTGGTAAGATGACTGATGCCTAACATGGGTGTGATAGTATCATTGAAGGATCATAATAAGACTGGCATTTGGGTGAAAATAGTATTGGGTAATTTAAGTTGATCAAAAGAAAGGGAGGAGATAATATTAATAACGGCACCACTATCAATCATTACTCTTTTGATATAGACATCATTAATTTGAGTTGTGATGAAGAGTGGTAAGTCATGATCTTCTAGTTTGAGGGAAGGTATTTTGGATGGTTCGAATGATATGGTAGTAGATACTTTGAGAGATCCTAATGTTTTTTTAAAAGATGATGGATCATCTAAAGGTATTTTTATTGATTAGAGGGCATTCCATCATTGCTTGTTTGTGAAGTGGTGATGTTTGTATCAATTCATATAATGACATTTTGATAGGAGCTTGATGTAATTGTTTAATGACAACCTTTTGTATTGCAGTGGATGTTGAAGGTGGTGCAGTGAGGATAGAAACCTTGGTTTTAGGTGACATTGTTGGGCCAAATATTTTAGGAGCCACAGGTATGGATAATTTGGGTTTATCTGATGGGACAACTATTTCTGGTGGTGGAGGTATTGTTATGTAGGTTTTATCTTTTTTAGACTCAGATGGATCTGTGTCATAGTTCTATGAATGAGTAGTAATATGAACAACATCAAATTGATGGGAAGGAGTTTTAGACATAGGTTCCTTATATTTTGATAAGGATGGTGTTGATCCTTATGCCAAAGGTGTTGCATGTGGTTTGGAAGGAAGAAAATATGTCAATGTTGGAAAGGAAGCCAGGTGTGCCAATTTTTGTGTAATCATGTGGAAGGCTTTACAATTCTCAATAGAATGACCTCATGTTCTATGATATTCACATGAGAAATTGAATTTGTACCAAGATGGTTTCCATCCCCATGGGTCAGGTAATTTTAGTGGTGGTAATGTTATGAGTGATTGCTAAAGGAAGTCTTCCAAAATAGATGCATAACACCCTTTCAGTCCATATGCAAATGATGATGGAGCTTTGGATATCTTATCCTCCAATGGAAGTAAGAGTTTGACCAGAGGTTTTTATTTTGTTGATTGTGAAGGGCTCTTAGGTGTTGTGATGGATGAGGGATGAGAGCCACTCATAGCAGTTTGATAGACATGTTTTGGACCCAAAATGATGGGGTGATTCCTAGGTATAAGAGATCTAGGACCACGCACAGATTCTGATCTGGGGGAACATAATAGGGGTCATTAAAACTTTGAATGATGTATTTTTTATGAATTCATGTCATGGGAATTTGATAGGTAGGCCTAGGCCTTGGCATGACAAGAGGATCATTAAAAGTGGAAATGGTATTTATAGGAGGAGTGTAATTCCTCTTCCGTTTTTGATATCTAAACTTACCTTTGTAGTTAAAGTTTGTGAATGTTGATACGTGATTTATGTTTTGAGACAGCTTTACTCTCTCGCACTAGTTGATCATGTTTGTTGTAGATGATATGTTATATCTTCTAAAACTAGATGTAAACATACTTTGGCAATGTTGAATGGATTTTTAATTGTTTCATGTACTCACCATACTAATCTTGGATATACCTTATGTGAATCCGTAATAAGAAGCTAATTCACTCTTATGGACTAAGTTGCCAAGTTATCTAAGTGGCAATACTAAAACTTGTTTCTTATAATATTGTATTTCTAAGGAAGAAATAGTCATACCTTGGATCAATTTTAGTGATCCAAGGCATCCCTATAATTGTTATGTTGTCCCGTGAATTCTACCTTCATTTTTTATCTGTCTTCTTAGTTCGATAACATTCCTGGATAATGTACATGTTAAATATTTTATTGGGGCCTAACTAAGCCTACTCTAAGTTGATATTTATATAGGAAGGTAATTAATGTTTTTAAATCTACCTTTTGGCAGTGAATTGGTAAAAAATGGCATGCCTATTATTATCATGGCTAAATGAGTTGGCGAGATGTCATTTTAACTAGTAGTTATCTCTAATTTTGAAATGAATTGGTGGGTTTATTGGTGTCCACTGATAGTATGGCTTTGCATTGAATAATCTCGAACCAAGGACAAATATTGCCTTATAAATACTAAGATGGTTTGGGGAAAAAAAAATTACTTTTTGTTTTGCATTTCAATTTTTCGAACTCTAATGCTCTGCATGTTATTTCTCCATTTTTGAACTATTAGTTTGCTTTAGTTGCATTCTTTAAATTTTCATTGCATGGTAGAAATAATGGAGGAAATTTAATGAGGAGACTATAAACATGAAGGAAGGAGAGGTGGAAGGGTTTGGGTTCATTTTGTTATGATTTTTTTGTGGAATCGAATTCAAAATTTTCCAATGTGAAGTTAGAATATTTGTGGAGGAGTTCAAGAGCGCTACCAGCATTATATGATCTAACTCATTACACCACTTTTCTCTATTTAACCGTTTTCATGAAAATAATGCTCAAAGATTATTGGAAATATTCTAGGTTTTATTATTGTGGTTGGTTTTAGTAGTTTCTCGGGTTGGTTTATTTGAATACGACGTTGTTTTCTTTATTGTTAGGTTTGATAACGTGTCAACAATATGCTTACGGTTGTTTGTTATCAAGTTATTTTTTCAAAGTGAATATTTTTCTTACTTATTGGTTTATTCACTTTTGATGAATCTATGGATGTCCATTTTTATTATGTTGTTGATTATAGATTTTGAGCAAGGATAAAGTCCCTTAATTGGTTTTGCACATGATACGTTGCATATCTTTTCTTCTTTTTGTATTATATTGTATGCTTATTCATTTTTGGGGAGTCGTGTTAGAAGATAAGGAACATGGAATTTATTCTTTTGGAAAGAAATAAACCTAGGTGTTTTTGTTGTTAGATGAATGAAAAATATAAAGATAGGTTGAGGGTATTTTTGGAAATGTTTACGGTTTCCTATATATCACTCTTCTTGACCATCATTTCTATGAATTCAAGTATGTGCTTAAGGAACTTCTGATTTTTTTTTATTTCGTAAACCCTTGTTGGGTATGTATTGTTTTTGCTTTGAACCCTCTAATGTGAGGTGGTATTAGTTATTGGGTTTGAGTTCCAGTCTTTCTTTTATGATTGAGATTCATTGTTTCTTGTTTGGAGCTAACCCTTACTAAGGAGGCATAAATATTTCATATTTCTTTTGGAAAAGGGCTTAGATCCTTATTTTCTGATTTGATTCCTTTATGTTCATTTATTCTCACCATTTTTATTAGTGGTTGAGTTATTTTGTTTTGAGTTTCATCATAATCTAGGTCTACATCTTCATGTGAATTTTGTTGATCCCCTGACTATGGTTATCTCTAAGTCGGTATTGATTTGGTTGGAAGGTTTTGAATCCTAGAACTTATCTATCAAATTCATATTATTCTCTATAGCATAAATATTGCATTGATTTATTTATTTTCCTCTAGTGATTTCCTCGATTATTGGCTTAATGTCTTCAATAAACCTCTAACTCGTGTCTCACTTTGTTGGGATAGTAATGTCATTTTGATCAATAAATTCTTCGAGAAACTTTTTGAGGTTACTTTCTATTTATTTTTACCTTGATTGGTTGTTCTCATTTGGACTTGTTTATGCCAAGATTGATTGACATTCATGGCAGATGTATATTTTCTTAGTTGGTACTTCCTTCTCTATTTTCAATTGGCATTGCTTTCATTTGAGTAACTTATATTACTCATTATTCTCTTTGAGGAGAACATGGTTAGTACACAAAAATGTGAAGTATTCGACTATTTTTATGTGAAACCATGTGAAGTTAATTAGGTATGAAGACAACTTTGTGACTTGTTGTAGTTTTTCCATTATGACCTGTAAGGGTTTCTCTAAGTATTTCAGTTAAGTTGGATTCTAAGTAATGAGTGGCTTGTTGATTAAATTGCCTTATTTATTAATATTAAGGGGTATGAATTAATTTTTTGGTGGAAGAAATATTGTTAGATGTTTATATTCCCTTGATACTCTATTTTTACTTCTAGGGTCAATAATCTTCAATGGAATGATTATCAAACCTTTTTAGTTTTTAGAAAATGTTCATAAAAGGTACATATGGATTCTTTTCCTAAATTTACATTGTGTCATTTTTGACATGCAATAAGAAGTTGTTAATTTTTTTAACTTAGAATAATTTCATTAATAACTAAAGTTCCTTTCATCAAAGCTATAAGATAGAAACATGTTGTTATAATGATTTAGTACTTATCATGCTCGGTTCTTGTGAACTCGACACATGATAACCATTTTTAAATGGATTTTGAGAAAATGAAAGGAGAAAGAATTATAGGAACTTGCATTTATTTTATTGATAAAATTCATTTAAATTGGATACTTGGATGCAATAAGTTTTTGAAATGATTATGTAGAAGAACCATGAAGGCCTATAGCCTTAGTATTTTGTAAATGTTGAGAAATGTTGTTACTAATTTTTGAAAAACTTATGACTATTTATTAAGTGTGGAAAAAGTGTATTCCACTTTTATTTAAAGATTTGTTTTATGATTGGAATGTGATAATTGGTTTATCTATTATGCATTATTTTTGTAGATTTGGTTGATATTCCTATGTTTTAAACATACTTGACCTACTTAGTTAGCTAATTATATGACAATTTCTTGAAAAGGAATCATACGTAAGCCTAAAAATTAATGAGATAACATTTAATTGTTAGGGTTATTATTCTAATATATGTAACCTTTTCTAGAAATGGAAATTAGTATGATATCGTGATGTATAGAATGAGGTGGCATATTTATTAAGTTATACTCCTTATGTTATTATGGACTTATGTTTAAGATTATAGACCTTAATTGGGAAAAAGGGAAAACTTACTTGTCTTAAATGAAAAATAAATAGTTTATAACCCTTACGTATGTTGATAAAGTATTCTAACAATGATGAATTGTTTTATGTCCTATTATAATGAGAACTAAAACATGGAAATTGGAAGGATAATAGGGATAGGTAAAATGGATTGAATGATAATGGGATCATTAAACTTATTCTATCAGCTATAAAAACCTGATTTGAACATGTTTGATGGACTTAATCAAAAGAGAATTGATGATGTCCTTACTAAAATCAGATTGAATTTTAAGACTCAATGAATTAAGGATTAATGAATAATGAGATCATGAACATGAATGCAGAATTGATCTGCATACCTTCAATTAATGTAACCGTAAAAACTTAATTGACCCCTAGGTATGATGCTTAACATAAAGATAACTAATTAAAAACATGGAAGTTAATTAAACTAATGACTCATTAAGTATGACAATTATGTTAAAGGTACTTAGTGGGATGTTACGTAGATTTTTGTTGCACGTATACCCACTTAATGATGAAAGTCATTAGGTGGATACTGTGAAGCAACCACTATACCTCAATATTCCACTTAGCTCCTCTAACTCAACTATCATAAGTGGAATTTCAGTTCACTATTTTACTCTAAACTGAGATAGGCATATAGTCGAGTGTATTCGTCAACTTATGTTGACCTAGGGTGAATAAACACACCTGAATAAATAAGTTGATTCAAGTATGTCTACTTATCCTTAGTCACCACAAGTAGACTAATGCACTAGTTTATGTGAGTTGTCCTATTTAGTGTGAAACTTTGACTCAGAATTGGTTGATAGAAGTCAAGGAAGACTAATCTAGATAATAGTTAGAGTGGGGTGAAATACATATTCCTTTCGACGAGTATGCCGTCTAGGGATGTAAACATGGTAAACATGTTTAAAAATTTGGCCAAAGTATCACACACTTGCTGGTTGCATTGTCTTGTGTCACCTAGTTAAAGGTTGAGATTTTAGATGAGTATTAGTAATAGATACTCATATATTCTTCTTAGACAATAACACTTGAATGACCCATAAAGGGTAAAGGAACCAAAGTATACTTTGTATACACAAGAACAAGATAAACATGAGATATCGTATAACAGTCATAAAATTAATTACATTACAGCATATGGTTTTTTGTTATGTGATGGATTAGCAAAGGAATGTGTGTTCTAAATTATGTGAATTTAGAATAGAGAACATTATGTTAAAAAACTAAATTCCCTATTTTCTAAGTCATAAATGAGGATGTTACATTTTGGTATCAAAGCTTAAGGTTGCAACTCTTGGACCTATTTTATTCCATATCTGATAAAAACTTAATTTCTTGTTAATAGAAAATGGTTAGAACAAGGGGAGGTGCTGCAAATAATCTACCTCCAGGTGGTGAGGTAGCTACAACAAAAAAACTTGATGATATCCTTTCTTCCCTATTGGACACAAGATATCATCTTATTGTACTTGAATAACAAGTAATGGGTAATGAATATGAGGAAGAAGATGTTAATAATAACAATCAGCCACCTCTAGGAAACAACACTAATGATGGAAATCTTGGCATTGATAACAATAATGCAAAAATAACAATGCTACAAATGCCAATAATAATGCTACAAATGCAAATGCAAATGCACCTAATTAGTTTGAAAATAAAAAGGCAAGACTGGAAGATGAACTTACTAATGATATAAAAAGATAAGTCCACCAAAATTTTAAGGCACCACACTAGGAGATAGGGCTGAGAACTGGCTCAATGAAATGGAGAAGTACTTTACAATAAGGAACTTCTTAGAGGAAACCAAAGCTGTATGGGGAGCTTATCAACTTTCTCATGAAACATCATCATGGTGGGATAGTAAGGTTGAACTAAACATTGATGAAGCAATATTTACACTGGGATCAATTTAATGGCTATTTTAGGCATCGTTGGTTGCCACAACTCTATTATGATCATAAAATGACAAAATTTCATAATTTAGTACAAGGAAAATTAACTGTAACTTAATATTGGGAGAATTTTACCAAACTTCTCAAGTATGTACCACAGTACAAAATGGATGAAAAGTTCAAGATACATAAGTTCATTATGGGGCTGAATCCTATCATTGGTTGAGAGTTATATTTACACATCCCAACCACCAGGAAGGATTTATGGAAAAATCCATAAGGCAAGAGAAGAAGTTGAAGGTAATTTCTATGCATAAAGAGGAGAATAGAAAGAAAATATCCAATACTTCTTCATCACTTGCACCTAAAAAGGTGTCATGGAAAAAGTTTGGAACTAAAAATAAGTTTGGGGCTGATAATGGTAAGAAAACAACAACAAATAAACCATTGTGAATAACAGAAACAATTTTGTAAAGAATAATAATAATGGACAAAAAACTTATGGAGGTCAAAACAATAATTTCAAGGCTGAAAATAAGTTTGAACCAAAAAGGGGACCTGTAGGGGTTGTTATAATTATGGAAAGGATCACTACGCAAATCAGTGCCCTCTAAAGAAAAATGACAACAACCAACAACATAAGATACATGTTATAGTAACTAATAAACAAGCTAAAAAAATAGGCTACACCCATAGAAGTGCTAGGTAAATTATTTGGTACACCTGTTACTATACTTTTTTATACTGGTGCTACAGAATGTTTCATTTCTAATAAATTAGCTGCAAAATTAAAAAGAAAAGATAGAATAATGGAAAAATCATGGACTGTTCATTATGGTAATAATGTTGTCCATACTGTTAGTAAATGTATTTTTGGCACAACCTTAGAATTACCAAGTTTTACTACAAAAGTAGACCTTTATGTTACTCCTTTAGGGTCATATGATGTCATAATTGGTGTAAATTGGCTTACTAATCATAAAGCAAAAGTAGATTGTTTTGAAAAACACATTAAATGCCTTGATGATCTGTAGAAAATAATAGACATACAAGGGGTAAAATGAGAGATTTCAGTCAAGAAATTATTAGCTATGCATCTTAAGAAGGCCAAAAATAAAGGATGCACATTATATGCAGTAAATATTTATGAAACAATAGAAGAAGGTAGTAATTTCTTGGGAAAATACCTATTGTTCAGAGATTACAATGATGTGTTTCCAGAAGAACTACCTAGTCTTCCACCAAAACAAGAATTTGAATTCACAATAGAGATCAAACCTGGGACGAAGCCTATTTCCAAGGTACCTTACCACATGACTACAATTGAATTAGTGGAACTTAAGGCACAGTTACAAGAACTATTATCTAAGGGCTTGATAAGACCGAGTGTCTCGCCTTGGGGAGCACCAGTGATATTTTTTAAAAAGAAAGATGGAATTTGTATTGATTACCTAATGTTAAAAAAGCAACAATAAAAAGAAGATATCCTCTTCCTAAGATTGATGATTTATTAGATTAGATGTGTGGTGCATCGGTTTATTCAAATATAGATCTTTGATTTGGATATCATCAATTGAGAATCAAGGATAAGGACATTCATAAAACAACTTTTATAACAAGGTATGGACATTATGAATTCATTATTTTACCTTTCAGTTTAACAAATGCACCTGCAACTTTCATGAATTTGATGAATAATATCTTTCAAGAATACTTGGAAAAGTTTGTGCTTGTATTCTTGGATGATATTCTTATCTATTCTAAGAGCATTGAGGAGCACAATGAGCATTTAAGGATTGTACTTGAGATTTTGAGAAAGAGAAAATTGTATGGTAAATTGTCCAAATGTTCCTTTTATGAAACAAAAGTGCATTATTTAGGACATGTTATAAGAAAAGATGGAATATCAGTTGATCCATCAAATATTACAACCATAATTGAATGGCCAACACCTAATAATGTTCATGAAGTTAGAAGCTTCATGGGGCTTGCTAGATACTACAGAAAATTTGTTAAGGACTTTTCAAAATTTTCTACCCCAATTACTTTACAAAAGAAAGACAAAATTTTGTGTGGAGTGATAAATGTGAAGAAACATTTAAAACTCTAAAGGAACAACTAACTTCAACACCTATTTTGATTGTTCGGATCCAAATGGAAGCTTTACGGTAGTTACAAATACTTCCAGAGAAGGATTAGGAGGTATATTACTTCAAAATGATCATGTTATAGCTTATGAAAGTAGAAAACTCAAGTTACACAAGTTGAATTATGCTCCCCACGACCTAGAGCTTCTTTCCGCCATAGTAAATGCACTACAATTATGGATACATATTCACTTAAGTAGACCCTTTGAGTTAAAAACTCACCACCTTAGGATGAAGTATATTTTCACATAGTTAAATTTGAATGCTAGACATCGAAGATGGCTAGATTTTTTGTCTTAATATGATTTAGACATAATTTACATAAAAGGTAAGGAAAATAGACTAAAAATGCACTAAGTTATAGGAAACATATTTTTACACTTGTAACTTTGAGAACTCAGTTTAAGGATGAAGTAAAGAATGAAATGAATTCTGATTCGTATTTTTAGCAAGTAAAAACAACACTTGCTGCAGATCCTAATAATGTTAGATACAAAGGTTTTAGCTTTGATAATGAAGGAATTTTAAGATATGAGAATCAGGTGTATGTACCTTTAGAAAATGAATTAAGGAAGAAATTGATGACTGAATTTCATAACTCTCCTTACTCAGGACATCCCAGAGTTACAAAAATGCTTGTTGATGTAAAACAACAATATTTTTGGAAAGGGATGAAGAAAGACATAACTGATTTTGTCTCACATTGTCTAGAATGTCAAGAAAGTTAAGGCTAAACATATGCACCAAGTTGTTTTATTATACCCTCATAGCATACCGTAGTATAAATGACAAGTAATAAGTATGGATTTTGTTCAGGGGCTTCCTATGTCTAAGAATAAGCATGATGTTATTTTAGTTGTGGTTGAAAAATTAACTAAGGTAACACATTTTATTGTTGGTAATCTAAAATATGATTCACATATTCTTGCAAAAATATTTGTTCATGAAATTTTTATATTGCATGGTGTACTTGAATTGATTATTTCCAATAGAGACCTAAGAGTGACACCACATTTTTAGAAAATGCTAAATGCAACCTTAGGAACGAAATTGAATTTTAGTTCTACATATCATTTGGAAATGGATGGGAAAATAGAAAGAGTAAATCAGGTAATGGAAGATATGTTGAGAATGTATTGTATGGACCAACAATAAAAATGGGAAGAATACCTTTCTTTAGTGGAATTTGCATACAATAATACTTATCATTCCTCTCTTAAGATGGCACCGTTTGAATCATTATATGTACGAATGCAAAACCCCTATTAGTTGGTATAACATTCAATATATGGAGGTAATTGGACCTGAAATACTCACCGAAATGGAACAACAAGTAAAATTAATCCGTAAATGATTAAAGGAAGATTTTGATAGGTAGAAAAGCTATGCAGATTGGAAAAGGGTCGATGGGAAATTTGAACTTGATGAAAATGTCCTTTTACGTGTCAACCCTAAAAAGAGCTCGATTACATTTGGCAAAGAAGAAAAGTTATCACCTCACTTTGTGGGACTTTTGAGATTGTAGAAGTGATTAGCCATATATTTTATCACTTAGCATTATCTATAACATTGTCATGAATGCATGATGTATTCCATGTTTCTCTTCTTAAGAAATAAATTTCAAATTTATCACATGTGTTAAACTGGAATTCCTTGAGGTCCAAGACCCAAGAATAATCATGGTTGAACCCATAAGATTTTTTTAAACTCACGAATTATACTTGAGAAATCATGAAATCATTCAACGCAAGGTCCAAAGGGGGACTAGTTTAATGAAGAAAGTGCCACATGGGAAAACCTCAAGACATAAAAATACTTTTCCTTATCTGTTTGAATAGAATTAAAGTTGATTTTTGTGATATTTGATGATTTGATTAAAAATTATCATTAATTTTTTCGATTTTTGGGCAAGCAACGTATTTTGTAAAAGCTAGAACAATAATTTGATGTTGTAATAAGTTAAAGCAAACTAAATTTTTACAAAATATGATAACTATTTAAGAATTATGAAGGATAAGTAAATGATATTTATACCTATGTTCTTAAAATATGCGTAGACTAAGTTAATCATCGGACGATGATGCTTTTTAGGGGGTATGTAATGCCTCTGCCATTTTGCATATCCGAACTTTCCGCCTGTAGTTGAAATTTGCAAATGTTGATGAGTGATTTCTATTTTGAGACGTTTTACTCTCTCTGGACTAGATGATCATGTTTGTTGTAGATGATATGTTAAATCTTCTAAAACTAGATTTAAACATACTTTGTTAGTGTTGAATGGATTTTGAATTGTTTCATGTACTCAATATAATGAGCATGGAATTACCTTTTGTGAATCCAAGTAATAAGAAGCTAATTCATCTTATGGACTCGACTCATAAGTTATCTAAGTGGCAATTCTAAAACTTTTTTCTTAGGTTATGGGATTTCTAAGGAATAAATAGTCATACCTTGGATCAATTTCAGTGATCCAAGGAATTCCTATAATCATTATGTTGTCCCATGAATTCTACCTTCCTTTTTGATCTATCTTCTTGTTTTGATAACATTGCAAATAGTGTTCATGTCGAATATTTTATTAGGGCGTAACTAACCATACCTTGAGGTGATATTTATCTAGTAAGGTAATTCAACTATGATATACGTAATTATCCTAAGCTAAGTGGTATGCATTTTTGAAAGTGACCTAATCCCTAAACTACCTAAGGGGATTCACTTTATCCTAAACTAAGCTAAGGTTAATATTATTAAAAGGCGGGAAACTAAACCTAAGTGGAAAATACATCGACCTAGCCTAAGGTGTAGCTATGGTTAGCATTAATGGGCAAGGTTGAGTGGGAGATGGCAGTGGCACCAATCCAAATGAGTACTTGGGAATTTAATATGTTAATTAATGTTTTTAAATATTCTTTTTGCGTTGAATTGGTCAAAAATGGTATGCCTATTATTATCATGGCTAAATGAGTTGGAGGAGATGTCATTTTAACTGGTATTTATCTCTAATTTTGAAAGGAAATGGAAGGTTTATTAGTGTCCACCGATAGTCCTTATTTTCATTGAATGATCTTGAACCAAGCATGAATACCGCCTTAGAAACAACGATATGGCTTGGGGAAAAAGAAAAGAATTTTTTTGTTTTTCATTTTGATTTTTCAAGCTCTAAGGCTTTGCATGTTATTTCTCCATTTTTCGAACTATTAATTATCTTTAGTTTTATTTTTAAAATTGTCATTACATTGTATAAATAATGAAGTAAATTTAATTAGGAGACTATAAACATGAAGGAAGGAGATATGGAAGGGTTCACGTTGGTTCTATTATGAAGTTTTTTGTGGAGTCGATCGCAAAAGTTTCCAATGAAGTTGGAAGATTTGGAGGAGTTCAAGAGTGCTACTAGGCATGATAAGCTCTAAATCATTAAACCAATTTTCTTTATTTAACCATTTTCATGAAAATAATGCTCATAGATTATTAGAAATATTTTAGTTTTGAATTTTGTGGTTGGTTTTAGTAGTTTCTCCTATTGGGTCATTTGAATATGAATTTTATTTCTTTTTTGTTAGGTGTGATAATATTTCAGCAATATGCTTATGGTTGTTTAATTAATGGTTGTTTTTTTCAATGACTATTGTTGTTACTTTTTGATTTACTCATTTTCGACGACTCTATGGATATATGTATGGATGTTTGTTATTTATTATGTTGTTGATTATAGATTTTGATCAAGGATATAGACCTATGATTGGTTTTACACACGATACGTTGTATATCTTTGTTTTTTTTGTATTATATTATATGTGTGTTCATTTTTGGGGAGTCCTCTTAGAAGATAACGAAGATGGAATTGATTCTTTCAAAGAAAGAAACCTCGGGTGTTTGTTGTTGTTAGATGAATAAAAATATAAAGATGGGTCATGGGTATTTTTGGAAATGTTTATAGGTTCCTATATCAATCTTCTTAACCATTGTTTCGTGAATTCAAGTCTATGCTTGAGAAACTTCTAATTTGTTTGTAAAACCTTGCTAGGTGTTTTTTATTATTTCTTCAAACCCTCTAATGTAAGGTGGTATTGGTTATTGGGTTTGAGTTCCAATGTTCCTTTACGACTAAGATTTATTGTATCTTTTTTGGAGTTAACCCTTGTTGAGGGAGGCATAAATCTTGCTTATTCATGTAGAAAAGGGATTAGTGATGTAGCCTAGAATTTACCACAAATAACCCAGATGTGCTTTGGAACATCACCCATCCTGAGATGAGCACTCACCCAAAGCATGCAAAGGTACCAGGCCCCTCCTTAGAGTTTCTTGTGTAAGATGTTAACATGATGAAGATATAATGCATTTAGATCCATAAATAACATAAACATTCCACAGAGCATAACTAGATCTAGATCTTAAAGAATCATGAATTAAATAATAGAAATGATAGGATTAACCATACAAGAACTAGTTATAGTTATGTTTAACACCATTATCCAGCCAATACACTCCATTATATTAAACACAATAAATACATAAGATTCTTACATCATATAACATTACCATAAGTTTATGTGCATAACAGATCCAACAGCATAACTCTACAATAACTCATGTGTCTCAATATATCAAAATACATAGTTCAATCCATATTTATAAGGGTGGGGACTTTCCCTTCACCGCTTACACACTTCCTAAAATAGGTCGCATGCTAAAAATAACCATGTGCCTTTACAATAATAGGAACTCATGCAAGTGTGCTAATAATAGATCTCCTACAATTAACTAGCAGTAGTAATCCTATTATTATCTTCAACCTGTGCATGGTGCTCATCAAAATCTCTTCCAAAATAGCAGTTGTGTGTCACACAAGTCTCCATCCCGACGTGTGCTCTGCACGCTTTCTCCAAAATAGCGCAAAACCATGAAAAATGGAAAAGTCCCCAAATCAGCTTGTCCCAGTGCGCGTTTCCTTTTCTATCCTTCCACAACTTCAAATTCACATTATTCCTATGCATAAATATTCTGTGTGCCCTCTCCTTAGTGCCACACTCTTTCTTCTCAATAATTAGGTCCTTATTTTATGATTTGATTCCTTCTTTCGTTTAGTCTCACCATTTTTCTTAGTGGTTGAGTTATTTGGTTTCGAGCTACATCCTAATCCGAGTCTATCTATTATTTTGATAGTTGTTGATCCCCGACCATGGTTATCTTTGACTCGGTATTGATTTGGTTGATAGTTTTGAATCCTTAAACTTATCGGGTGAAGTCATATTCTTCTCTCGTAGCATAAAAATTACATTGATTTATTTGTTTTCCTCTGTACAGTTCTTCTAAGTTATTGGCTTATTGTCTTCAATAAACCTTAAACTCTATGTCTTGGTTTGGCTAGCATAGATAAGGTCATTTTGGTCAATAAATTCTTTGATAATAGTTTTGAGGTTACTCTCTGCTTATTTTTACCTTGATTGGTTGTTCTCATTTGGACTTGTTTGTGCCCAAATTGATTGACATTCATGGTAGATGTATATTTTCTTAGTTGGTCCTTCCTTCTTTGAGTTTGGTTGGCATTGCTTTCATTTGAGTAACTTGTATTATGCATTAGTCTCCGAGAGGAGTACATGGTTAGTATGCGAAAATGTGAAGTATGCAATTGTTGTTATATGAAACCCCGTAAAGTGAATTTGGTATGAAGATAGTTTTGTGACTTCTTTTAGTTTTTCCATTATGATTATAATGGTTGCTCCGTATTTCGCTTAAGTTAGATGCTAAGTAATGAGTCGATTGTTGATTAAATTGCCTTATTTATTACTATAAAGGGTATCAAGTAATTTGTTAGTGGAAGAATTAGATATTTAGATTCCCTTAATATTATGTTTTGACTTCTAGGTCAATAATCTTGACTGGAATGATTATCAAAATTTTTTTAGTTTTTAGAAAAGGTTCATAAAAGATACATATGGCTTCTTTTTCCTAAATTGACATTGTGTAATTTTCGGCATGCAACAAGAAGTTGTTAATGTTTTGAACTTAGAATAATTTCATTAATAATTGAATTTCCTTTCACGAAATCTGTAAGATATAAGCATGTTTATATAACGATTTAATACTTACAATGCTCGTTCTCCTAATCTAACACATGCAAACAATTTTGGAGATGGATTCTCAGGAGAAGTGAAAGGAGAAAGAATTATAGGAACTTGCATTTATTTTATTGATCAAGTTAATTTAAATTGGATACTTGGATGTAATAAGTTTTTGAAATGATTATGTAAAAGAACCACGAAGGCCTAGAGCCTTAGTATTTTGTAAATGTTGAGAAAAGTTATTTCTAATTTTTTGAAAAACTTATGATAATTTATTAAGTGAGGAATAAAGTGTATTCCACTTTGTTTAAATATTTGTTGTATGATTGGAATGTTATAATTGGTTTATCTATTTTACATTATTTTGGTAGATTGTGTTGTTATTCCTATGTTTTAAACATACTTGACTTACTAGTTAGCTAAGTAAATGATAGTTTCTTGAAAAGTAATTATACTTAAGCCTAAAAATTAATGAGATAAAATTTAATTGTTAGGGGTTATTATTCTAATATATGTAACCTTGTCTAGAAATGGAAATTAGTATGATATCAGCATGTATAGAATGAGGTGGTAGATTTATTAAGTTATACTCCTTATGTTATTATGGACTTATGTTTAAGATTATAAACCTTAATTGGGAAAAAGGGAAAACTTACTTGTCTTAAATGAAATAGACATAGTTTATAACCCTTACGTATGTTGATAAATTATTCCAAAAATGATGATTTTGTTATGTCCTAGTATGATGAGAAATAAAACGTGGCAATTGGAATGATAATAGGGGTAGGTAAAATGGATTGAATGATAATAGGATCGTTAAATTTATTCTATCAGCTATAAAAACTTGATTGGAAAATGTTTGATGGACTTAATCAAAAGAGACTTGATGATGTCCTTACTTATTAAAAAATAGATTGAATTTTATGACTAAAGGAATTAATAATTAATGAATAATGATATCATGAACATGAATGCAAAATTGCCTTACATACCTTCAATTAATGTAAAAGTTGCATTACGATATTTACTTAATAATTAATTGTACAAACTTAATTGACCCCTAGGTACGATGCTTAACGTAAAGATAACTAATTAACAAGATGGAAGTTATTTAAAATAATAATTCATTAAGTATGGCAGTTATGTTAAAGGTACTTAGTGGGATGTTGTAGTATAATTTTTATTGCATAATACCCACTTAATGACGAAATTCAAGTAAGTGGATCTGCGCAAGCAGCCACCATGCCTCAATATTCCACTCATCTCCTCTAACTCAACTGACATAAGTGGAATTTCAGTTCAATTTTTAATCTAAATTGAGATAGGCATATAGTCAAGTATAGTCTTCAAATTATGTTGACCTAGGTTGAAAAAATACACCAATCAATGAAATTTGATTCCAATATGTCTATTTATGCTTAGTCACCAAAAGTAGACTACCACACTAGTTTATATGAGATGTCCCTATTTAGTGTGAAACTTTGACTTGAAATTGGTTGATGGGCGTCGAAGGAAGACTAATATAGATAACAATTGAGTGGGGTGAAAGACATTCCTTTTGATGATTATTCCGTCAAGGGATGTAAATGTGGTAAACGTGTTTAAAACTTTAGCCAAAGTATCACAAAATGTTGGTTACATTTTCTTATGTCACCTAGTCTAAGGTTGTGAGATTTCATATGAGTATCAGTAACATATACTCAGATAGGCTTCTTAGACAATAACACTTGAATGACCCATAAAGGGTAAAGGAACCAAAGTATACTTCATATACACAAGAACAAGATAAACATGAGAGATCGGTTTAATACTTGAGTCATGAAATGAGAGATCGGTATAACACCGAGTCATTACAACTGCATATGGTTTTCTGTTATGTGATGGATTAACAAAGGAATGTGTGTTCTAAATTATGTGAATTTAGAACAGAGAACATTATGTTAAGAAAAAAATCCTTGTTTTCTAATTCATAAATGAGGATGTCACAAGGAGGTTGAAGAAAATGTGGAGGGCCATGGAAATGGTATTTTTATCATAAGAATGAATTTTAAAGACCCAAACCACACCTTGTTTATTAGGTTCCCTTAATTTTTGGATGATTTGGGTGTATTTATTGAATTTAATGCTAATGAAGGAAGAGGAGTTTGAATTATGCAGTTAATGTAATCTAAATGGTTTAAGGGTTGTATCAATCTTGGATTGTTTGTTTTCGTAGGATGAGGGTAAGTATGGCCCAAAGTCAGTTAGGCAGAGATGGTTGTGTTAAGAATGTTTCAAGAGGTATCATAGTTATGTTTTCGAATGAGGGTGGAGTTATAGGGGTATCTATACTAGAGAGTGGAATTGGTAAGGAGATAGGATTGATAATTACTTGTGATGGTAATGGTAAGATAGCAGACAAGGATTCAAGGTAGATACATGTTCAGGTTGAATAAGCATTTCCATTGTCTTCATTGATTATGTGGGTGTAGACGTTTCTTCCACATGTGTGTTTTTCGGTTCAATAGATGTGGATGTTGATTCAATAGATATAGGTATTATTTCATATTCAAGAACAGGTGTTACTTTAGTAATGGCATTAATGGTATGATAAGTATGGAAAACATTGGTTTGTGGTTGATCAATAGATGGAGAATGATTTGGAAAGGGTTGTTTAAATATGTCAAGGTTTTGGTTTGGGGTACATTAGGATTATCTAAATGAAGTTCACCCTTATCAATCAAATCTTGAAGAACATTGCAGAATGTCCAACACCTTTCTATGTCATGTCCTTTGACCCTATGGTATTTACAATAGTCATTGTCTTGATACCATGAGGGTTTAGATATAGATGTGTTGATAGGTCGATGGGGGAGAGATATCATATTTATGGTGAGCAGTTTGTCAAATATTGTGCTATAAGTCTCTCTAATTGGTGTGTAATTACGTTGTGGATGGGAACATTCAATGGTAGGATTTTCTTTAGGAGCCAACTTGACTACTATGACATTAGCTTGATTTATATTTTTCAAGACTAGAGGATGACTTAGAAGGAAACTTCGGTTCATGGTTTCTTAGGTTGAAGCTTAACATGACCATCTTCTAAAGCATATAATTCTAATTTTTGGGCCATAGTAAAGGCTTCATTGAAGGTCTAAAATGATTGAATTTGTAATGTTGATGAAATGTGCTTGGCACATGATCGACAGAAAACTTCAATCAACTCAGTTTGTGGTAATGTAAAGGATAATTGATTGATTATACCTCCAAAGTGGGAAAAAAAATCAGCAATGGACTCATCCTCAAATTGTTTGATAGCGTAAAGGTCATTGATGGTGACTTTGTGGGCTATGTTTATAGAAAAGTGTTCTAAGAACAATTGTGCGAGTTGAGTGAAAGAGAAAAGGTATATTGCGAGAATGATATTGTACCAACCTAGAGTAGGGATAGTAAGGGACATTAGAAAGGTTCGTAGCATAAGGTCTTGATCATGGGCTATTAAATAACAAGCGTGATGAAACACATGAATATGTTATTGGGGATCTTCTTTGCTATGTAGAACTTAATAAATTTTGGAAGCTCCTAGTGAGGAGGGTATGCTTTGTATGGGACTAATAAATGGAAGAGGAATCTCTTCCCAAGTGTGGGACTTAGGAGGGAATCTCTAGATTAGAGGCTCCTCAACTCCTCCGATCAGCTATTTCACTTGCACAATTGTAGAGGTTTAAACTCCTAAATCTACTCTAAATTCCAAAGGGACAAGGATAGAAAATGCAAAAAGAAAGAACTAATGCTAATAGGTGATGCACCAAAGGAGTTGTAGACACCTGATGCTGCATGAAATACACAATCCACAAGGAAACACAAACAAAACATGCACAAATGCTCAAAATGTAATGAAAGATCAAGAAAGCAATGATAGATATATGAAAGGATTGAGGGATTTTAATCACAACATATATCAACATCTCGCATCCAATACAAGACATTACAAAGATCCGTGAGGCAAGAAAAGGTGTTGCATTACATGGAAAGGTAAAATTTCTTCACAAATTCTACCAAGGAGGAAGAAAAGGAAGTCAGAGAGCTGAAAAGTGTCTCCCCTTTGCAAAATGAACTCATTCTCGCTTTTACAAAGGCAAACCACGACCCCGAGAGAGAAACACGGAAAACATGCAAGGGGTTCAACCATTGACCAAAATTCCATCAAAACAACATGGGCACCCTGACAGACCCATTCCCTGACATTTTTAACCATGCTGGGAGAGAATGCGAGCCATTCTTCATTAAAAACGGTGGTTGAAACGTCATTTCTGCCCATGACCACCACGCCGAGGTGTTTTTTGATTTTATCTCTCCAAACTCCACCAAAATGCAAAAATAACCCTAGAATCTTATAGATAATTTCACCAGCTTTCCATTGATATAAAGAACGTGAAAACCGAGCTCTGGATCGAAAGATATGGCGATTTGAAGTTTTAGGGCAAAACAGGGCCAAATCGGGTCGGTGGGAAAAATTTTTTTTTTGAACCTTTTTACATTTGGAAAATTTTCCAAAATTTCCCACGCACTCCACACTCTAGGTGCCACGTGGCGCATCTCATTGGCCGCGGCCTTTCAGGGGAAAATTTCCAAAAAACTCCGCCGAGCCATAACTTCAAAAATACATGGAGTTAGGAGGAAAACTTTACCTTTCTGGAAAGCTGAGAAAGAGCTCTATCCAATGGTGCCATTTCCAGAAGGTTTTGAGTGCCTAAAAAAAATTTTGTGACTGAGGCACAAGAGAGGGAAGAATGGGAGGAGTTAGCCACAAAATGAGCAGGGGCACATTTTGGATAACAATTTTGGCGACTCAGAGGGGTCATCTGCCTGCTGGATGAAGTTACCAATTGCCTGAAGCATCCATTGGGCATGGAGTCATGAGTCAGAGCCTTAAAACTGATCTAAATTTGAAAACCTCCTCTCTGAGCCACTTGGAAACCCACTGAAATGGACTGTGCAAGAGCAAAACCAGCACCACAAAAACTATGTACAAAACTAAAGGTCATACATGCTCCAAAATGGAACATGCAGAGTGTGCACAAGCACTTCTTTTACTGAAAGCAAAACTACCTATCCTACTCTAACTGGAAGAAAAAGTGGGCTAAACAAACCCTGCAACTGGTTGGGAGAAATAGCTTCCCTTTCTCAAAAGTTGCAACCATGCAACTGATTTGCACTCGAACATGGCTGATCGGATGAGTGGAAAATCAACAAGAAGCTAGGTCTTCTACCCAAATCATCAAGGTGTCAACTCAAAAACAAATCCAATACCTCTTTTAGTTGCTCGCATTTGATCAAGAGGTATGACAAATGATCCTTGGTACTTTGTAGCTCACCCTCATGCTTAGAAGCAAGCATGACTGGTCATGACTTCTCCTTTGACTCCAATGAAGTCAAATACCTTATTGGGCAAGGTATGATCCGTTTGATATGCCCATAGCTCTGATTTTCAACTCCAAAAATGGAGTCTTCTTGTAGACCTTCTTGGGTGGGTGATGTGGAAGCAATGGTAGGACTTTTCTGCCCTTTCTCTTCCTTCATGGCAACATGGAACTCTTCTATAGTGTGCAACTCCTCGTTATTGATTGCAACATCCAATGAAGTTGCTTTTGCATTGTTGTTACCTGCTGCAATACATTGTTGGCTTTGGAGCTCCTCCATCAGAAGCTTTTGGAAGATCAAATTCTTCCACTTTGATTCAAGAGGCATGTTGCAAACTATAGGCTATTTTCCTTGAACTCTTTTGTCCATGGCAGCAAGTTCTTGTTGTTGGAGAACGAATGGTGAAGAAGGAAACATGGTAATTTCAGCTAGCTCTTCATCTAAACATTCTTCTAAGTCTCGATGGCAAATCAAACTCTCAATGTCTTGCTGCAGCAAAGTCTCTCCTCTTGTATGGTGGCCTCCAAATCTACATTTTCTTCACCCTGTATAACTTCATTTTCAAACATGAAACTTGTCAATCCAAACTCATCCCAAAAATCAGATTGTTGGAGAGATGAAGTGGGAGAGAAGCATGAAATTTCTTGTGCCTTTTGCTCACAATTTGGACCTGTTTTGTTCACCTCCATAATGGCTTCATCAATCAAATCAGCCCCTTCAAATGAAAGCAAAAACGTATCAATAATGCTTCCTTCTTCTCACTGTTGTTGTAAAACTGACTTGACCTCATCCATTTTCTCCTCAAAGATGGGGTTTTGAGATGGTTTTCCTTCCTTCTCGATGGCTGATTTTGCAGTGCAAACTGGATCAGCATTTTCTTTGGGCAAAGTGCCAACATGGACACCCAACTCATCACCAACAAACTGCTGTTTTTCTCACTTCACTGCTGTTATAAAATCAGCCTTGTTTTCCACTTGTTCTCCAACTTCAACATCCTCTATTGGTTTCACCATCAAGGGGATTTTTGTAATCCCGAATTTAAGAGCCCAACTCTTCAGACTTTGAATTTCTTCATCCTTGTTTGGCTCTTCTTTCTTGCTGCTTTTTTCTTGATTGGCATTCTGATTTTTATCCTCCCAACATGGATTTGGGAATGCAAGAGGAGAAGTGGATTGTAACTCAATTGATTTTGCAATTTTTTGTGGTGGTGGAGGAGGTAGGAACTCTTGTTTCTTTGGAGGGAATGGCTGTTTGGAAGGGAAAAGGACAGAAGAATTGAGATGGGGTGGAAGACTAGGGAATGGAGAAATGGATTCAACACTTGGGACAGCAGATGGAGAGTTTAAAACTTACACTCCGAGATAAAATAGATTGGGAAAGAGGGAGAGAAAAGGCATGAGATGGTGTGCTTACCTATTGACAAGGTTGTTGAATACTCCTCTCATACACCTTTATTCCTTCACTCCACTTTGCAAGCAATGGTAGTGTTGTAATCATGAAGTCTAGCTTCTCTTGAGGGTCAGTAATGCCTTGAAAAGGTCCCACCCATGGACAAGGTGCTCTACAACCGATTCTAAATGCTTTCATTTGTGCTTGAGCCCTGGATTGCACCATGTTTACCTCCATCTTTTGGATTTGTTCCAGCAGATCTACATTTTCTTCTTGACTGCCCTCACAACCAACATACCCTTGTGCTTGACATGCTTCATATCCAAACTGACTTTGGCACTGCTGCTCATATGGGTAGACATGCTGATTTTGAATTTGATCAAAATGCTGATTTGGAGGATTTGTAAAACATGTTGGAGGTGTGATATACTACTGTTGTAAATGTGAATTCCATGATGGAAATGAAGTCATGATTGCACAACTTCATGGAATGGAAAAGAATGAAAATGATGGAAAGAAGAATGGATGGAAATGAATGGAAAACAGGTCTGCAACTTAGAGAATGAGTTGTTTACCAGATGGAGTCACCAGATGTGCTTTTGAAAGTGCCTCCAAAAGGCTGAATCTTTAACAGAACACACCAACCTGGTCAAAGATAAAGTGGAAGACCTCTAAGGTCCCACCGGGCATGCCAAAACTGTTGTTGCAAATCAGCAAAGACTCCCGATGTTGATCGATTTCTAGTTTGATCATACTAAGCATCCAAAGCAGATTGCACAACATTGAATCCTCTTCCCAAGTGTGGGACTTGCAAAATGGAAGAGGAATCTCCAGATTAGAGGTTGGTTCCTCAACTCCTCTGATCAGCTATTTCACTTGCACAATTGCAGAGGTTTAAACTCCTAAATCTACTCTAAATTCCAAAGAGACAAGGATAGAAAATGCAAAAAAAAGAACTAATGCTAATAGGTGATGCACCAAAGGAGTTGTAGACACCTGATGCTACATGAAATACACAATCCACAAGGAAACACAACACAAAACATGCACAAATGCTCAAAATGTAATGAAAGATCAAGAAAGCAATGATAGATATATGAAAGGATTGAGGGATTTTAATCACATAACATATATCAACATCTCGATCCAATACAAGACATTACAAAGGATCCGAGGCAAGAAAAGGTGTTGCATTACATGGAAAGGTAAAATTTCTTCACAAATTCTATCCAAGGAGGAGGAAGAAAAGGAAGTTGCAGAGCTGAAAAAGTGTCTCCCTTTGCAAAATGAACTCATTCTGGCTTTTACAGTGCAAACCACGACCCCAGGAGAGAGAAACACGGGAAAATGTGCAAGGGGTTCAACCATTGACCAAAATTCCATCAAAACAACATGGGCACCTGATAGACCCATTCCCTGACATTTTTAACCATGCTGGGAGAGAATGCGAGCCATTCTTCATTAAAAATGGTGGTTGAAACGTCATTTCGTCCATGACCACGTGCGCAGGAGGTGTTTTTGATTTTATCTCTCCAAACTCCACCAAAATGAAAAATAACCCTATAATCTTGTAGATAATTTCACCATTTCCATTGATATAAAGAACGTGAAAACCGAGCTCGATCGAAAGATATGGCGATTTGAAGTTTTAGGGCAAAACAGGCCAAATCGGGTCGGTGGGAAAAATTTTTTTGAATTTTTTTGGACCTTTTTTGGTCATTTTGGAAAATTTTCCAAAATTTCCCCACTCTCCACCCACTCTAGGTGCCAAATGGCAGGCATCTCATTGGCTAAGAAAGGCCTTATCAGGGAAAATTTTTTCCAAAAAAATTTTGTAGACTCCGCCAAGAGCCATAACTTCAAAAATACATGGAGTTAGGAGGAAAACTTTACCTTCTTTAGAAAGCTTGAAAGAGCTCTATCCAATGGTGCCATTTCTAATAAGGTTTTTTTCTAATAAGAGTTTTGTTGTGGAAATCAAAAATTTTGTGATGTTTTGAGGCACAAGAGAGGGAAGAATGGGAGGAGTTAAGTTTGTTGAGGGATGTATTGTTGAGATGGGATGTTTTTTTGTTGTGGAAGATTTTGTTGAGGGATGTATTGTTGAGATGCCAAAGGTTGGGAAGATTGTATATATTGATAAGGAAAGGGTTGTGAGTAAGGAGGTGGTTGTTGAAAAATAGAAGAGGCCACAGAAGATGGTGCTTGTTGTGGAATATGTTGAGTAGGAGAATATTATGGTATAGAGATTAATGGTAATGATTATTGTGGTATATATTGTGAAATAAGATGAGTGGTAGAAATTGCACTAGTATTGATTAAAGGAATTGATGTCGAATATACATGGTAATATTTTGAATGTTGTTAGTTAGCTGAGACAAAATGGTAGAAGAAATAATGGAACTAATTAGAAGTGTTTGAGTAACTGAGGATGTTGGAGGGGTAGATAATGAAGTGTTAATATTGCTTTGCGGAGGCGTTGAACCAATATAAATTTCAGGTGACGATGTATGTTGTTGGGAGGTTGTGTCCTGAGAAGAAACCATATGAAGACTAAAAATAGGAACAAAGGATGCAACTTATGAAGTTTTAGTTTGAATTAGAGGTGGATACTGAATGTATTTTTGAATGATGTCCCCTGGTTTGAAACATGTCTTGTCATGGTAGAGGAAGGATTATATGAAGATGGTGGTTGGGATATAAATTGTTGATTTGAATCGATAGGATGTGTAGAGTCAGAAGCACTTGAAAATGGTTCAAATTCAAGTTGTTGTGAGGAACCAAAAAAGGTCCAAGAATGTTTGTAGATGGTTCTAGTGTAAATGGATGGAGTTGAACACCCTAGCTACCAAATAGGCATTAAGGGAAATGGGGTTTGAATCTAAAATTTCTTCAAAAACAAGGTCTCCTCTTTCAAAGAAAGAAACTTTGGAAGATTCTGATTGTGATATGGGGAATATGGTTATTCAAAGTGTTTTCTTAGTCAAATCTATTAAACCTTGACTACAAAATTGACATGTAGAATTTAAAAGACATTATCTCATTTCTTCATTGTATTGTTCCTCTATTTCATTCCAATCTTGTTGAGCATCAATCAGAGGAGTTGATGTAATTGGTTGATGAAATGGGTTTTGTTGTTGTAATGGTGTAGTAAATGATGGTGTCAATACAATAGTAAATAAAGGTTCCAAAAATGGTGTAGATAATGGAGTGGATAAGGGAATTTGTTGTTGCAAAGGTGTGGATATTGGTTAAGACATATTTTCAGTAGTTTGGTTGTGAGCTTGTTGTCTTGTTTGTACCATTGTAAGAAAACACACACATAAAAATTATCCAAAAATGTACTAAAATGGGTTGATTACACACAACAATAAAAGCAAACAAGATAGATTTTTAGTTTTCTTGATTTAATTATAAGGTGAAATGTGTAAAATGGTTAACAAGGGTCCTAGGAAATGGAAATATAGGGCTGGTTTGAGGTATGTTTAAGGGCATATTCCTTGATAAATCCAAATGTACATGATTCCAAACTCTTTACTATTACTGGTATGGGCATGGTATTGGGGCCTACCCTTACTTAACAGTCTCGGTGCGATAAAGGAGTCAATTTCTCAACCATTATATACCGACAGGACAAGTGATTATACTCATCTAGAACACCGAGTCGACTTCTCCTCTTGGTGATCAAATCCAAGTAGGTATCCACCGAGTGGGGGATGTTTGAGTGTAGATTATGTTTGATTGTGATTTGGTTGTGTGTGGGGAAGAATAAGTGGATGTAGCCAATTTACCTTCCTAATTAAAGTTATGTGATAAAAAAGATGCGTTTGTTCATTTTAAACCCAAAATGAAAGATTGTTTTTAATGAGAACAAACAAGCAAAAAATGCAGTACAAAATAAAATAAGGATAAGGACTCACCTCTAATAACGCTTCATTTTTATTTTATTTTAGCAATTTGTGAAGCAAGCAATTCCAACAATCTAGTAAATGAGCCTTCTAGAAATAGTACCCTGCAAATAGGTTAGGAAAAACAGAAAGCAGAAAGCAACAAACAAGAAGCAAATTGCAAATTGTTAGGTTTTGAAAAACACACAGGGAAATCACATCCAATTTTCCCAATCGTGGGAGTTTTTTTACATAGAGAATCAGAAAAATAAAAAAGATGTTATTTTACTTGTTAAAATAAATCAAATAAACAAGGGACAGGGTCCCACTGGGTGTGCCAAAATGTTTAGAAAATTTTTACCTCTTTAATTTAACCTAATAAATAAGATAAAAAACTTACCAAACCTCAAAATGGCGGGGTTTACCAAGTACCATAGATGTGTATGGATTGTGTTGATGTTGTGCCACATGTTCAAAATAGTTGAGCTCCTATCCTGCAAATGAAACTGCAATCAAAGACACTACACCAAATTTTTAATTAGTAAAAATAGTAAGTGGGCTACCTGGTGAAGGCCAGTCCCTAGAAGTCCAAGGGGCTTCCTCACAAGGATTTCAACCCATTGTTTTATGCAATCAAGTAGTACATAAGGCCAATCATGATATAGGATGGATAAAAATAATGATTTTTCTGACAGTTTCAGACTTTATTACAAATTTATAGCATATAATGAAAAACCTAGATATATAAACTATAACCTAGAAATCTGAATCAAATTTAGTGTTAGAATCTTTAGATGATGATGGGTTCTTGAAAGTGAGCTCGGATAATCTATCTCAGATTATTCAAAGAGGTTGGAGTCATAATCATTGGTATGCTCATCTCTAAAGAAATCGGGATGAATTCAGGTTCCTCATTCTCTGAGTTGTATTGATAATTAGATGTAGAGTTGAAATATTGATATTCAAGTTGTTTAATGAATTTAGTTTGGTTTGTTGATTCAGTGTTAGAGTCCCAAATTTCCAATCTAGCTTCATAGCGGTATTCAAACCAGGCCAAATCAGCTCGAATGCAAAGAATTTTGAAATAGGCCTCCCAAAACTCATTTGTGGCCTCACGAATCCTCTAAGTGGTTTTGAAGATGTTTTGACTAATCTAAAGAAATTGGATGTTTAGTAAAAGTTCCAAATCAAGAAATATGTCATATTTCTCCCAATGCAAAGGGTGACAAATAATCAGAAGGGAATTAATGTTAGTTATCTCATGAGCTTGGCCACCTATAGCCATCTACAAAATCCATTCTTGATAGTATGTTAGAAAGGACAGAGAAATATATACAATGGATGAATAATAATATGATAAAAGTTATAAGAGGCAGGTTTAACAAGAAATAGAGGTGTTTTAGGAAACGCAGGTGTTTCACTAAATCACTGCAATTTCAGATTTAAAATAAACATTTTCAAAAATTGATCAATTTTATGACAAATTAATCAGTTTGATTTCAATTATAGTGTAAATTAAAAGGCTTTTTGACAATGGATGTTTCGAATATATAAATAAAAGATGCAAATTTAAAGTCTTACCTTGATTTGAATGAAGATTGAAGCTGTCAAAATCTGTAAATTGGTGAAGATCGTGCTTGACAATGGTGAGTGTAGGTGTTGGATGACAAGCAGATGTAGTGACAGAGATGAATTGCACTAACAGAGGCTTGAATGGATCCACGAACGAAGGAGGATGTGCAACTGAAACTCAGAGCTCTTGGACACACTACAAAAGATTCTCCAAATGGGAACAACTATATAAAATGATATAGAGCTAATCCTATTGTAACACTATGCTAAATGAAGACTGATAACATTTTCAATCGAAGATATGGAAGGATGGAAGAGAACAGGATCGAAGATATAAGCACATAATCCCTTAATGAAATCTGCGAATCGTCAGATTACATAATCGCTAGTGTTTTACTAAAACACTTTGGATATTTTAGTTTATTCAAGTTTATTTAGTTAATAGTTGAAACAATTACCTAATTCAAGTTTATTCATTGTGTATTCGAGGGATAAGATCATGAATTTTTTTTAATGTGTTGTGTTGTCGTATGAGGTGTCATGTTTGTTTAGAAAATAGTTAGATTACATTCTATTTTAGCCTAGGTTTGTTTAGGATATATTTTAGGTGGTTTAGTTGGATATATTAAACATATATCATAGGATAATGTCTAATAATAATAGATTATGTTAGGATATTTAAATAAAACAAGATCTTATGAGTATATGAAATAGTGCATGGTAGATATGTCAGGATAAAGGGGTTTCAGAATGATTTCATATTAGGGGATAATTTTAAAATAATAACCTAAATGATAATATAAATATTTAAGCTAATGGATATGAATGTGATAGATTATAAATGTGAACAGAAAAATTATCAAAAATGGGGGAGTGTAGAATTTTTGTGTTTATAGGTATGTACTTGTATAGTGCTACGTATTGCATTGATTTGATAAGGAGGAACCTTATTAGAAGACCCTCACTTTTAGTGATAGTCACAAAAAAGGCTTCAAAGTTATACCGGGAAGGCTTTCATCATCGAGACCCAAATGAATTAAGAGGGGTAAAGTTATGATGGGTCATTAAAGAACCCTCGTAAGGGTTGATTCGTAATATCCTTTTGAGTATGAATTCAAAGAAGATGATGTTGGTGTGAGTTATCCCTAAGTCCTCCTCACCTATTGGAGGGTCATCTCACATGGGTTAGGTTTAGGGTTTGCTATTGAGTCATGCACTAGGGTTACTCAACACCCTATATGTACCCTTTCACTATTCATTTATGAGCATGCCAAGACACTCCGTTGTCTTTTCTCTATGTGTAAGATTTTTTCTGTTATGCAAGATTGTTCAGTTATTGATCAATTCTTCTTGTGATTACGTTGGAGCCATTACGATTCAACTAGAGTGCAACTTGATCATGGTGCATAGTTTCTAATATGATCCGTCAACTCTTTCATGGTATCAGAGCTGAGATTGGGTAAACATGCACTCATTTTTTTTTGAGTTGTGATTACTCTTGTTTTTTGTTTTTTACTCCTCATGTAAGTTTTCGATCATTATTTTCTAGTTTTTCCTTGCTAACGTATCTAACATTCTTGCTCTTGGAAAGTGTTCGGTTTCTTTGTGTTCTTCGTGCATGTGCAGATCTCCTTGAGCTATCAGGGTTTTTGTAGCTACATTTAGCTAGCTGCAACTAAATCTAGCAGATCAGCCAAAATAGAGTATTTTCTAGTTTTTTAATTTTTTATTTAACTGGAATTTTTTTAGATCTCTATTTCTAGTTTCTCTATGGTTTTTGCATGCTTTTGCAGAATATTAGTCTTGACTGCTACCCATGGACGTGTTTTTTGGTTCTTGTGTGGAGTGTTTTTAACCGGTGGTGTTTTTGTACTAGCGGTTTAGTGTTTTTCATGGGTGTGGATATGCTAAATTTGGAGTTCACTAAAAATGGAGAATACGGGGTCAAAATTTTGGGTGAAATTGTGTTTGCTCTTCTTCGAATGTCCTTCGAACTACTTTTCTCGTGTGAGCCACGCGAGTCATTTTCTAGCCTTGGTGAGTTCTAGCCTTTGAAGATATCCTCTTCTCCTTGCCATGAGTTCTACTATGACTATTCCTTATCTCCATAGCCATGAGCTCTAACCATGCCTTCTCTCTTATGGATGTGCCTTGGTCTAGCTGCGTGCTCTTCCCCTGTTGCGTGCCCTCCCAACCAGCCGTGGTTGCGTGCTCCTCCAATAAACATGTTTGCTTCCCTCCCTACCGTAACCTTGCTCACCCCAATGGTTCACTAGTCCTCTCTTCCTCTGCTGCGCGGACTCGAACCTCTTTCCACGGACTATGCTGTGCATTTCTGTAAGTTCTCTTTTGTGGTAAGTTTTGGTAAAGTATTTTTTAAATAATTTCTTTTTAAAACTCAAAAATATTTTAAAAATCAACAACAATCTTCCTTTATTAAGTTCTTTAATACTTGCATAAGGTTCTTTTGGTAATTTTTAAAATTCTTTCTTTTAAAAACAACTAAAAGCGTAATACATGGTTTTAGTCTTTTGGTAATTTTTTTTTTTTTTTTTTTACTTTTTCTATTCATAGATCTTAATTAATTTAATTTAATTGATCTTATTTTAAATATTTAAATTAGATTTATTTTTTTAGATCTTAATTAAATTAATTAGATTTACTTAGATCTATTTTTAATAATTACAATCCTTTTTTCGACTAGTAAAATATTTTTAAAAATTGTTTTAATTAACGTTTTTATCTATTTTTAAAAACCCAATAGCTCTAGAATTAGTCAAATTGGACATTTCAACACGGTAATTCCTTAGGCGTTATTATCAAAAATTTTTTTACTAATCATGCGCTCAAGTGTACAAAGTGACACTTTGAGCACTCCTTGTCTTCCGAGTGGCTTTTCGACGCTCAAGATCATCAAAACTCTTCTAGAGTTCATCTAATCATTTTATTTTACCCTTATTATTCCTTACGACTAGTGAGCGCATCCACCATAGTCTACAGCAAGGGGGTTTTCATTTGCAATGTGAGACACTTTTTCTCACAACTAGGATTGGCTTTCGCCTCCTTCCTTGTTTTTTTGCTTGTGCTTGTTTACGGTGTCCTATTTTCTCGCGCTCCAAAAACACTATTGTGGTCTCCTCTCTTGCATGTTATTACGTTGATTGCAAGACGAGTTACCAATTGTTTCAAACTATAGGCATGGGCCCGATTGTAATCAACTCACTAAACTATAAAGTGCCAAAAGCAGGGGGTTGTTATATTGTCCTGGTGGTTGTGTTTCTTTTCTGAATTTCTTTCTCTCTCTCTCTCACTATGGATGCACTTTCAATTCCTTTGCTTACGTCATTCAAATTCTTCGAATGGAGATCGAAAATGATTATGAAACTAAGGGGTAAAGGGTTATATCACATCACCATGGGAACTGAGACTGAACCAGATGACGATCCTGAAAAATCTAAGTGGTTAAACCGTAGTGATGAAGCTTTAGGTCTTCTTTGCATGTTTGTTTCTCCCGAATTTATCTTTCACATTGAGGCATCTGAAACACCTAAATCTGTGTGGAAAATTCTAGATGCGATGTTTGGACAACTAGATGACATGAGAGCGCATGAGTTGGAAAAGGAACTACTAGGGTTGAATCCTAGTGAATTTGAAAATCTACAATCTTCCTTCTCAAATTTGTCCACATTAGATTGTTCTTAAAGGGATTTCAAGTAGAGAAGAAATATTCTCAACTGATCTTGTCAATTCTCTCTAAGCTAGGTCCCAAATATTATTTCTTCTTGTCAAATTTCTACGCTACAAAAAGTTTGCTTTGGACGATGCTTGGACTATGCCCTCCTTTGACTGTTTTTGTCCCAACTCTTTTGAGAACAAGACAAACTCATTCAAATGGGGTCTCTCAAGTCCAAGTCACATGCCCTTGTAGAAATTACTAGCAAGGGAAAGAAGACTAAAAATAAGAAATAAACAAAGGATCAACCTAAGAAAGAAACCAAGACCAAACCTAAAAATGACACAAATACTTTGACTTCGAGCCTACGGCACAAAAAGCAAGTTTTTGTGTTCATATTGCAAGAAGTCCTGGTCACAACGAGCACCACTATTTTTGAAATGCAGTTGATCACTTATCTCATTTACTTGAGAAGAATAAAATAAGTGTTCTTGAATCCATAAAACAAAATGCTCCAAAGTCCTAGTCTTCCATTGTCAAAAGGTTCTAAAAATGATAAGAAGAAAGGAAAGGCCCCTATAGCAAAAGTTTCTCCTTCATCGACATGGATTATAGATTTTGGTGCCTCGCACCACATGGATTCTTCACATGTTGAATTTTCCAACATCAAACCTTGTGGAATGTCCCAAATCATGATGGGTAATGACATGACAATGTCGGGCTTCCGGTAGTGGATCGGTAGAAATGGATCGGGGAACATTTAACCAAGTGTTGAGTGTTCTGATCTCTCTACAATCTCCTATTGGTTTACCAAATTACTCACCTTGGTGAAGGAATGCAAGTGGAATTTGGTCCTAACTCGGTGATTATTCATGAGCTTAACAATGACACTACGGTGGGCTGAGGGAAAAGTTGATCACCGTTCACGATTATATACCTTTTCCCGCTTTACTTATGATTCTACACCCATCGCCTTGCTCACTCATGCAAATGAGGTTAGTAATCTATGGCATGAGCATTTCGGACATCTAAATTATCACTACCTTGAATAATTGAGCCAAAACAAAATGGTCAATGGGTTACCCCACGTCAATTTTTATAAGGGTCTTTGTGAGGGTTGTACCCTTGGAAAGCATCCTAAAAAGAACTTTGACAAAGGAAAAGCCTAGAGAGCTACTCGTCCCTTAGTTCTTGTTCACGAAAATATTTATGGTCCATTTCCTTCTCCTTTGTTTACTAGAGCTCTTTATGTGCTAATCTTCATTGATGAATTTTTTTGCGATATACTTGGGTATGTTTTCTTAAGCTTAAGTTTGAAGTCTTTGAAAATTTTCAGGACTTTAAGGCTCTTCTTTGAGAAATAGGCGAACGGTCAATCAAGGTTCTTCAAACCGACAATGGAGGTGAATATGTAAAAATAGGTTCATGGATTTATTTACTTCTGAAGGGATCTCTTTGCAGCATATAGTTGATTATAGCCCTTCGCAGAATGGAGTTGTAGAAAAAAGAACCATACTCGAAGGATATGGATACTTGTATGATTCGTTCGAAGTCTCTTCCTCCGTAGTATTGGGCCGAAGTAATGAATTATACAAATTACATTCAAAACCATGTTCCACACAAGGCAAGAAGAGGATGACACCCTTTGAAGCCTGGTTTGGATGCAAGCCCGATGTTGAGCACTTTTGTGTCTTCGGATCTTAGGCTATGGCTCGATTTCCTAAGATAAAACGCAAGGCCTTAGAAACACAATCCAAACCTTGTTTCTTTGTAGGGTATCCTAATGGTTTGAATGGATATTGATTGATGAATCCTACTTCTCATGAGTGGTATATCGAGAGAAGTGTTAAGTTTGATGAGTCTTCTTCTACTTCTACTTCCACCTATTGAGGTTCTTCACTCGTTGATTCGGATTTTGACTCATCGATGATGATACTTGTTGAGCATGCTCCTCTTTCGGATCCTCCCATCATCAAACCTCTGAGTCTTCCGATTCTCGATAGTAGTGATGATGAGGAATATTTCCTTTCTCACTCAAGTGAAGAATATTCCGAATCGAGCCTAATCCTTCCGGTCCTCTTTGAGCCAGAAAACTTTACAAAGTTCTGAGATTTAGTTGGAGATACTTCGGATATGAGACGTACTCACTCAGATTTCATTGGACCCCACTCTTTCTTCACCTCTGCTTCTGATCCATAGCCTTTTTGGGAGGCTTTTGGTATTCGTGAGTGGGATTATGCCATGGATGAGGAGTATTCCTCTCTCATGAAGAATGATACTTGGGATCTCACCCCTCTTCCGAAAGGAATAAAATCATTCGATGTAAGTGGGTGTTCCAAAAAAAGTATGGAGTAGATGGAGATGTCGAAAATTTTAAAGTGTGATTAGTAAAGAAAGGGTTTCTCCCAGATAGCTAGGATTGATTATACCAAACCTTTTCTTTGGTTGTAAAGATGACTTCTATTTAATTGACCCTAGCCATTTCCACAGTGAATAGATGGAAAGTCCATCAAATGGATGTTAAGAGTGCCTTCCTTCATGGTGACCTAGAGGAAGATATATATATGGAACAACCTCTCGGGTTATGTTTAAGATCCCTCCCTCATCTGTAAGTTAAAGAAGTCTCTTAATGGCCTCAAACAAGCTCCTTGGGCTTGGTATTCCAAGATGGACTCCTTTTACTTACATCGTGGTTTACTAGGTGTCACTCGATCCAAATGTTTATATTCTATGGAAAAATGAATCCATACTCATTCTTGTTCTCTATGTTGATGACTTGTTGATCATAGGTAGATCTTCCTCTATTATTGATTCTATGAAGATCGCCGTCGCTAATAGGTTTTTCATGACTGACTTAGGTCCGCTTCATTAATTCCTTGGGATCCAAATTTCACAATCGACTCAGAATTTTGATTTTGCAACCAAAGTATGCTCTTGATTTTCTAGCTCATTTTCATATGTCCAATTGCAAGTCTTCTCATACTTCTTTCCTTTTCGGTTAAGTTGGTTTTAGATTGCTCTACTCCCTTGATTGATGGTAATATTTATCGGCAGGCTAGTGGGGAGCTTGATTTACTTGACTCACACTCGATTGGATTTATCATATGTTGTTGGGATCATGTGCATTCATACATGATCCACATGAGCTTCATTAGAAAGTAGCTAAATGGATCCTTCATTCTGTTCGTGGAACTTATACTCGATGGCATTAACTATCATAGAGGGGTAGATATTGACTTAACTAGGTTTACATATTCTGATTGGGCTGGTGACTTAGATCATCGAAAATCTACTTTTAGATACAATTTCTCTCTTAGTTCAGTCCTATTAGTTGGTCTAGAAAGAAGTAGAATGTAATTGCGATATCATCTATAGAGGAAGAATACAAAGGAGCGAGCTTAACGCTACAATTATTTGGCTGGTGGTATTCTCGACAGAGTTTGGCATCCACTTCGACCGCCTACCATTATCTATTGTGATAACACAAGCGCTATCTCTATTTACAAAAATCTATTTTAGCATCAATAGATGAAGCACATTGAGATCCATATGCACTTCATATGAGAGTTTATTCATGATGGCATCATCGACATTCAATACATTCAGATAGCAGTGATCAGATTGCAGATTTATTTACCAAGCCCTTCACTAAGATGAAGTTTCTTCACTTACGGTCTCTTCTTAAGGTGAGGTCTTCTGCAGCTACTCATCTTCTTTAGGCTAAGTAGTCCTACGTTTCCTCTTCTTCTTCTAGAAATATTGTGTTTGTATATGGGCATCTTATCGTGTCTTTAGTTTCCTGGCCCATTGACACATCTTTCTTAGTTGTTTAGGAGTGTCTTCTCTTTGTTTGACTCATCATAGCCGCTACCCTAGCTTTGATGAAGGGGGTGTTGGTGTGAGTTATCCTATGTGTCCTCCTCACATATTGGAGGGTCATCTCACATGGGTTAGGTTTAGGGTTAGGTTTAGGGTTTGTTATTGAGTCATGCACTAGGGTTACTCAACACCCTATATGTACCCTTTCACTATTCATTTATGAGCATGCCAAGACACTCCATTGTCTTTTCTCTATGTGCAAGCTTTGTTCTGTTATGCAAGATTGTTTAGTTATTGATCGATTCTTCTTGTGATTACATTGGAGCCATTATGATTCAACCAGAGTGCAACTTGATCGTGGTGAATAGCAGGTTCGATATGATCTCATCAACTCTTTTAGATGATGGCTCTTTTGATTTGATAGATATGGAAGACACAACCTTTGACATGGTTTCTTTGAATGTGTTTGAGGAAATGGTCTTCGATTGTGTAACAATAATTGTAAATTTGGATGAAGGATGTGGCCCTAGAATGGAGGGAAGAGGTTTCTATTTTTATGTAGGAAGAGTGATAGGATGATTTGTTATAGTTGTTGGCTTTCTAGATAGAAGGGCATGTGGTTGTTGTTATCCATTTTTACCTCTGTAAAATGGAAAACTCCATATTTTGAACCTAGGCGCTAACTCGAGGTTCACTATAGGGATAGGCCATGAGGGCCCACTTAACTCGGAAAAATGGATAAAATGGTTAGATTGAAAAAATGGATCTTTGATATCCCAATATGCTCCCATGGACCCTTGGTCGAGAAAAATACAATAAATTCAGCAAAGAGTCCAATAAATTTGAAACAATTGCCAAAATGTAGTTATGGCCAGAAATAAATTTATCGAGCTAAGGAGAAGTCGACAACCCATGAAGGGAGTCGGGTTTGTTGGAAGGATGGCTGAGTTACGAGGGGGCTTGGTAAGGTGAGAAATATTTTCACTTAGGAGATCTCGGAGTAGTTATAGTTTGGGCTTGGAAGGAGCATGATGGGGTCATGAGGTAACTCACCGAGTGAGTTGGAAAAGTTGGTGAGCTCAAGGTCGAGGGGAGTTGGTCATCGGGAGCATGGTGTAGATAATGTAAGCCCGGTGAGCCCATGAGGTACACCAGATGAATGGGATTGGGTTCCCGAGTGGGTAAAATCACCGTATCACATTGTGTAGGTGTGGGGCGCTCCTGTGTAACACATTGTTCCCCATAAAGCATTCAAACCTTAACTATATGGGGTGAATCGTAGTCGGTCAATGCAATGCGAATCTGCAGGAGGAAATGGGCCCGAATGGATTAGAAGACTCGGGCTTAGTGAGCGGTTTGTAATCGATGTGGATGATTTAGGTACACAAGGCCCAGTGGAACAGGACTACAAAGTGACTTAGCTCCCATGGAGGCCGGAGGTCCACAATACATGTGGGGTGGGAGGATAAGTCATGATGATCTGTCGAAGAGTTAAAAGTGGGGAAACATAGGCATTGGGAGAAGGATCTCATCATGGTGTGTGGGGTCATGCATTGATCTCGAGATGAGGTAAGGGCCAAGATGATAGGGCAATGCGCAATGGATGATAAAAGGTAACTCGCTAAGCCGTGTGGTGAGCCAAGAATGAGCTAGCTTGACCCCTTCGGCCAATTCATTACGAACCCCACCCATGTACTTTTATTAAAATTTTATTTTTTTGAGGCATGTACCTTAATACCTCCACTCAAAAATGATGAAACATGAAAATTAAATTTTATCGGGGGTAATGAAAATAAAAATCTCCACTTTCTAAAAATGATCGAGAAAGGCCCAAGATTATTGAAATGAGCCCAAAACATGACCTACATTAAAATGATCATAACTTTCTCAATACTCAACCAAATTGAAGAAATTATACTTGTTGTAATTTTGATTTCACCCTTTTCACTCAAATATCAAGGAATCGAATTTTGGTGGGGAGTACGTAAGGAAAAAATGACGAAAACTATCCCGATTCAAATGACCACTTCCGTGGGTGAAATGTAGTAATAAAGAATGGGAGACCATTTTATTCTATAAAAAGCTACAATACATGAGGAGATGGATTTTATAGGATTATCCATGCCTTTTGTCGCTCATTGAATTCCTTGATGGTGGTTGAATACATATTTTAGGATTTTCCCTTTCCTCTCTCTCTCTCTCTCTCTCTCTCTCTCTCTCTCTCTCTCTCTTTCTATAAATGTAAAATGGAGGGCTCATTTTAAGGTTGTTGGACATTTTTTGATCGGATCCTCCCATTCTATAGCTTCACACAAGTGATTGTGAGATTCAAGCCTTCCATTTTGGGTAATTTTCAAGAACTTCATGCCTCTAACTATGTCACATTTTGGAAGAAATAAAATTAATCTTTTTGTTATTGTTAAATCCTTTTTGGTGTTATTGTATTCTCTAATATCTGATTTGCATTCAAAGTTACTTTTTGCATTTTTAATTTCTTGTAATCTTAAAAATGATTGTGTTTAATTGGGACCGTGTTGTGAATATGTGTTTATAGACTCGTGTATTCCACATACCCTCTCCACCTCCATTTCTACAAATCTTCATTCATTGGATAGTTTCCCAATCACCCCCTTCTCTTGGTGTTATCACCTCTTTAGTGTAGGATTTTTCCTTTTCATGAACTCTTTCTCTCCTAGTCCCTTTGAATTGGTAGAAAAGTAGTAGTTAGATTCATTTCCTTCATTAGGAGTAGTTTAGTGCTTAGGTTACAAAGAGGAACCAACATTCTCTAGAGTTATATCTTAAGTAGCAATTCCCACAACTTGAGAGATGGTCCAATGTTTTCCGATTACACTAATTTCCCATTCCATTAACATGTAAGCAAATCGAGGGTTCTATAATTTGGTGATAATAGTTCTGGTATACGTGGTGGGACTAGAAGTCAATAATTCCTTTTAATCAATAGTAGATGTGTGTCTTAGTGAAATTCAAGCCTTTGAAGACTCTGTAGCAACACATTGGGTGACTCCAATAAAAAAATCAAATGGTTTCAAAGAGTACTAGTGGTTCAATCTCATAATAAGGATCCAAACAAGATCTAGAATGATAGGAGTATTTTGATATTTGTAGTTATCTCCGGGAAGAACAAGAAGAGGAAAAAAAGTTTATAGATCACCATCTCCACCAAAGATAACTCTTTCAACGCCTCACCTCGGTAGGCCATTTTGCAATCCACTAGAGTTCTTAGACCAATCATAATGGAAGGAAAACATCCACAAGAATAGAATTGTTTCGTTAACTTCACAGCAAAGAATCCACTTTCCCTAAATGTATAGAATCCAATTCTAGTGGTATCCTTGAAAAGTATTCCATTCTTTATTGGATAAAATCACACCACTCCAGATTGATCACATCCAATACATTCAAAGTGTGTGTGTAATCCATGAGATTATTGACATGGATGTAGATATAATTTTTTTGGAATATTCATTCAAAGAGAAATATTTACAAATGGTTCGAAGCCTAAGATTAGGACCAATTCAAAATTGGGATGCACTATGTATGGCTCTTTGTGATCGATTTGGGGATAGGGAGACAATATATATCTGTTAGAGCAATTGACCACCATCAAGAGAGCTCCAAATGAAAAAATGGAAGACTTCAACTTCAGGTTTCAAATAACATGGGATAGAATTCGTATTCTTGTAAGACCAACTATTGAAGGTGTATTTCTCTATTTCTTAAAATCTCTATAGTTTTTATCATGGCAATCTATGGGAGGTATGACATTACTATGAGCCTATACACTAGCTATTAGAGATTAGAATTACCTAATTCAAGCAAGTAAACTCACTCCTAGTCCACCTATGCCCATTTATCCTGAGATAGGGAATCCTAGTTCTAGCCAAATAGTTGAGTTATCCCCTATTCCTACCGCCGACAATCAAAGTTCTAGTGAAGCTTCCACCTCTTATAACACCTTGGTTGAGCTCCAAGAGGTCATGAAACAATTACAAAATCTGGGAACGAGTTGGTAACAATTAAGAGGAAATAGGACAAAATATTTATACATAACCAGCCCCGGACCATCCTAACAAGCCTCTATATCAACCCAATAGACCTATTGTTCAAAGCTACAAATCAAAACCAAAATCGCCTCCCTATTAGGTCATTCCTACCTTATAATCCTAATGCAGAATCTTTATCTAAATCTCTAGTTCCCATTCAAAATAACTTGACACAAGATTATGAGTGGTGTTTCCTTGTGTAAACCACCTTATCAATCATTATGCTTTAATGGTTCCCTGAAATCAAGCTTTAATGGTGAAAATTACTTGTGTTTCCCAAGAAATAACCCAATAAGAAATCCAACAACAAACAAGTGCTTAAGAGACTCCTCCAAGTGATACCTCACTTATGAATTGGAAAAAAGAGGATTTATATGGGATGAATTAACCTCTTTCTCGTGGTGTGGTGTCAAACACAAGGTCCAAGAAAAGGAATATAAAACAAGGGAAGTCATTATATATAATTCCTTGTCAACCCTCTCTCACATCTTAGGAGTTAGCAGCTCAAATATAGTCCCAAATTCACATAATCATCCTAAGATACCTAGGATATAACCTCGTGTGCAAGAGAAAGTGTAAAAAAGGGAAATAAAAAGACATTCCGAGTCCATTCAATATCATTGATCAAATGAAGAAAACAAACATAAGTATATCTATGTGGGATTCATTGGCAATTCTGGACAGAGATAGACTATTACAGTAGCCATGGATAACTTCCTATTTGAAATCATTCATCCAAGGACTATGACAAGGTGCTCACTAATGTAATAGAACAAGAGAGGGATCACGTAAAGGAAAACATAAAACCTCCACCATTTTATGTATCCTTGATCATTGGGAACAATCTTGTACACAAATTCATGATAGACTCAGGGGCAAGTAGCTCGGTGATGCCAAAGAAAATTACAAATCAACTGGGTATCAAGTACGAACCTATCTCAAAAGATGAAGTACAATTGGATAGGATTGCAAAGTGGTCTTTTTGGAGTGATCAGCCTAAATTTTACATTGCATGCATGTCCAAATGTCATGGTATATCAAGATATATCTATGATTGACTTACCTCCACTCTTTTCCCTGTGCTTGTCTAGGGACTTCACTACTAAGATTTGTGGGTATTTGTTTTTGATTGGCCTGATATGTTATTCAAGACTAGATATGGAGCCAAATCCACTATCGTGTCAAAACCAATTGTTGTATTCCATATTTATCCTTATGTTCCAAGTCTAATACTTAATATTTGATCAATAAGACTTCCCAAGCACTTAGGTGATAGATACTAAAATTGGAGGTATTCCAAATCGACACTTGATGAATGGGCACATAAGAGACATGGATATGATCCTTATAGAGAAATGGAGGAGGATAAATTTTGCATCTATTATTTGTATGAAGAAAACATTCCTCTTCCCAGTGTCACCAAACCAAAGGATGAAGATAAGAATGAATTTTGGCAAATGTTTTTAACGGTTCAAGGAGAAGACAAGGTGCAAGAGGAGGAGCCATGTTTGTGTCTCCCAAAGGTAACAAATACTACTCTTCTTTAACATTTAAATTCAGTTTTTCAAATAACACAGCTTGAATGTGAATCACTTATCCATGGATTATAATGGGAAAGGAAGAAAAATATCAAGAAATTACAAGTGTTTAGAGACAACGAGTTAATTATAAATAAGGATATAGGACTGAATACTACCAAGAATGATATCCTCAAGAGCTATAAACATAGATTATGGGATTTCATAGAGGACTTTAAGGCATTCAACATTGATTCCATACCAAGAAAGAAGAATGAGGCTATGGATAGGCTTTGCAAAAATGAAGGCGGATTTGACATTGTTGAGAGTATCAATAAATACCAAACACAACCTCATATCAAATTGGTAATGAGACTAGTTTCTCCGAAAATAACACAAATTGGCAAGTGTTCAAATGTGATAAAAGCATCAATTTCCTTCAGGAAGAAGTCTGAGTTCTCTAGAAGGAATCAAGGTAAATTGGAAAAGCATTATGGGGATCATTTAGTCTAGATGAGAACTTAAAGGTGAGTACTCACAAAAACATGATTTCATAAAACTTTGCCAAGATTTTCCAATCTTTGTTATTTTAATAATTTGATCCTAGTTTATTTCAGCATCCTCATTTCAAACATACAACAAGGGAATTTTTTTTTTTTTTTTTTTTTGATCACATTGTGATTATAAAATTCAAACACACGCTTTTTAAAATTGAATGTCACATCTTTTTAAAACGAATGTTCCTGTTCGCATATTTACAATATGGAACACACATTCAATGCCATTCAATCTTATAATGATTCTATATGATGCTGTAAATGACTCGAGGAACTACCGATCTTCCATTTTCATGGCTCTGAGTTTCAACGATCCTTCATTTCATGACTCGCAACAACCGATCCTTCATGTTCATGACTCGCAACAACCGATCCTTCATGTTTGTTTATGCATGGTATATTCTATATACATGTTCTCATAACCAATTCCCAAGTTATCCAAGTGATCCATTTGAGAGCCTATCCGAATATCTCATACTGATATTCATCCGACATCCCGCATCTTAAATTAAGTGATAAGGACAACGCAACCAGCAATTGCGATACTTTGGCCAAAGATTTTCACATGCTTTGCATGATCATATTCCCCGGATGTGATACACATCTACGGAATACGCCCTTCACCTCACTTCACCTGTATCTAGAATGGTCTTTCCTGGTTCCTACCAAATTCTCTCGTTTAAGGTCATTTTTAAACTTTCAATTCCAACTAGTAATATGAACGGGTATAGAAGTCACTCCCGAACTAAAGATACGCAGACATACGGTGTCGTTCCCCATGACTCCGTGTGTCTAGTTATCCTTAGTGTTCCGGAGTCACTCCGTATACCAAATCATATCCTATCCCCTGTTAAGAGCTACACATTCAGCCTATGTATTCTTGATGTTTTAATTCGGGAGGGCATTGCAATATGTCAGCTGCAACATTGTGTCATCATGAAGACCCCGTCTTCATGGAGACACATTGCTGTAGCTGGCGTATGCCAATGTCCTACAGAATTCTCCCATCGAGAATGCACATCCTGCTCAAGTGATTTGGATACGATTTAATAATTAAAATCAACTTTCAAATTTATGCCGATCCTCGATCCTCGCTTCCATTACACTTGATAGGGCTAAGAGGGACTAAACCCATCCATTAGCTTGCTATGCATCTTCTCCTTCGTATCAAAGGGCTGCATTTCCCTACTTGGTTCACTTCTTAATCATTAGATTAAGCAAATTGCATCGACGATGTGATAAGTTTAACCTATTAAACTTAGCCAAGATTTTCCAATCGCAACTAAATTCAGAATTTTAACTTATTAGACGTCATTTAAACGAGGTCTAATTCCCAAGAAATGTATTCATTTGTTCTCCTTAACGTTATATGGTTAAGGTCCATTAGTTATGGATATATTTTCCTATATCCGTTATTCTCAATTTATCAAACGGATCATTAATGGAGTTCGAAAGCGAAGTTCGATTGCTTCTGAGTTGATTGATATTCCTTAGCTCCTAAGCTAATCATGAATACCTTCCATTATGGAATCATATTCTTCTTAATCCTTTTTAATGTCAATTAAAAATTCATCTTTACCCAAGTATGAATTAATTGCATTTTCAACTTAAAAGTTGCATTTAGGTAAGAATAGATATCAGTTTCCATTTAACATCCGTCCAAGGACAATGAAACAATTCCAAATCAAGAAATAACATCATATTTCCAATTTAAACAACAATATCAAACTGATATAATAATTGAAAATATCACACTTGTAATTGTATTCAATATTTCATGTCATAATCTGTACATTTGCCAATCCAGCTGATTGGGCATAGTTTATACAAAACATCCATACAACTCATGGACAGAAGAATATATTTTCTTCTTTTCACAATTCCTCGAAGAGGAATAAAAGCAACAATTTCAATACATCATCAAATCAAAAGCATCAGAAAACAGCCAAGTCTTCATTCTAATCAAATTCCATCTCGCAAAATGAATTGCACGGCCGGCTTCAATGAATCGAGCATATTAAGCACTTATCCTTAAAATAAGATGCTTCAACTAACTGTCTCAATAAAAGAACCCTGCTTTTATGAAACGACAGTTAAACATCAATCACGAAATAGGCACAAAAGAAAGATCAGCATAACAACTGAACTATCAAAAATATCATCACAATCAAAGAAGGAACTCTGTCCCGCTTCCGCATAATCATTACAAGTATCAATTCACAATATTTGTAAAGTTAGGAATACAAGTAGCTTACTACCTATATAACATACAGTTATTCTTTCCACGCCTTTCATTAATAACAAATGCAAAGGATGAAACTAACTGAAATATAAATTCATTACTTTCCTTTCAGTTCATGAATCATATTAAATTCAAAGCAATCAAGTACATGCATAAGAAAGCTTAACAAAGCAATGCATATAGTTGCTCCCATCTAAGCACTATAAAATTCATTATTCATGAATTCCAGATTTCCAACTGAATGAAAGAAGAAAAGATCATTTTTCCAAGTCATTCATTCATATCTCTACTTCTTTCCACATGTCTGTCCTAACAGTGAAATCCAAACGAAAGACAATTCAAGATAACAGTTCAGAGTGAAACTTACAAAATCCATTCGGAATTCACTTTCCGGCAGCAAGAATAATTTCATTTATAATCCGCTTAAAATGAAAACAGGGAAGAATTCATCATCCATATCCATACTTCATTTGAATCAGACTCATATGAAAATCCGAAACAGGTTAGTACAACATTATGTTCATCCAAGATTAAACAGTACAAGGATGCAAACCATATTTTTATCATACTAAAAGAAACTATATTTCTTTCACTGTATGCTAAACAGACAAACAAGTATTTCAATCATGCAGTCAATTAATCACATGATTTCCTAATTCTATGAACGTATCCCGTTCAGAATAACATTTATTCATTGCTGTTACCTACAGCAAGTCCAATATTCACATGACTATGAATTTCACCAAGTTAGAACAGCAGGCAGAAGAAGGATTCCCTTCCAACAAATGATTCTACCCAATCCATTTTCCAAGATCGTAATAGTATGCAAAACTCCAGAATGCAAAATCAGATGTCATTACCTTTAGCAAGGTAAACCGTACAGGGTGTCATTACACGAATCTAGTACAGTCAAGACATCCCACACAGCAAGACTAACTTTCTATGCATTTATTCTTTGTACAGCAATCCAAGATTAAGACATAATCACCAAAACAATTCGATCATAAAGGACCGATCAGCATTAATAAACACAACTAATCATCATACCTTCCTAGCAAGAAACAGTATGTTTCTCTATGAGTTCAGAAGGAAAAACTATTCCCTTTTTCCAACTCTCACGAACGTTCATATAAAATTTTAATGTCCATTCCTTTAAAATATAAAATACCATTTCATCATAATCCCGAAACAGCAAAGGAAGAGAGAAGTCTTATCTCTTTTAAGCAAGAAAGGAAAAGAACAGCCAAAACGTGTTATCTTTTCTTTCCCCAAGGCCATTCGTATACTCATAAAGAAAACAATGTTGTATTCATAATAATCAACACAGCAGAGAGAAAAAGGAACTATTTCCTTTCCAAAAGAAGTTTCAGTATAGAACGACCTTAAACATCTCATACATCCTGTACCACCATATCACGAAAGCCCGTATAACAAAGAACATTCACACAGTAGTGAAAACAACCCACACTGTCTACCAGATCCTTATGTAATACATAAACAGTGAAGTAATCATTCCTTAGAATTCGAAAGGAAATGCCATGCCTTTAAATCCCGAGACAGCAGATAGTAAACAACAAAAGATCTTATTTCCTCAATGAAGTTTTAACACAAAAACGACATCAAGCCGCGCACACAACATTCACTATCTTATCACCAAAGTTCATGTGACAAAGACAATCATACAGCAATAAGATGACCAATACTACCTGCACAGTTCCTTATCAACCCCTTTTTTTTTAAGAAAACCAGTTCGACTCCATCTAACGTCAAAAACCAGCACAGCATGGAGGTATTCCATTCAAGAAGTGCAAGACAGATAAACACAGCAACAGGGAACAATTTTCCTATTATTCCAAAAATATCAGCAAGGGTCGACGAACCCAACTCACAGCAACACTTCTCAACTGTATTCTACTTCCATTTACATGCAAGACAGTTCCAACACAGCAACATGGAGACGATTCCACAGAAAGGGAACGATCACACAACCTGTTCTAATTTCCACACAACATGTACAGAGAAAGAGATTGTCTATTTCATTCCACAATACTGTCTACAATCACTACAGTAATTCACATTTTAACTCGATTCGTGCAAAAACGCATCAAGGCCGAGCAACCAGAAGCCATTTTTCTTATCATTTCCCAAAGAAAAGAAAGCAAGAACCAACAAAATCCAAATCAAATCGATTCAACAGCAATCATACAATCCAAACCCAAGAGCAGGGTTGTTTTAATGAAACACTTAATCAAAGCAAAGATTTTTAAAGAGAAGGGCTTAACATGCCTGAAATCCCTTTTCCTGAACTCGAAGAAAACTTTGTTTGCCGCGTTTTTCCTTCCACAAATGACAAAGACAAACTCCCAACACTTCTTCTTCTTCAGCTTAGCAACAAATTTCAAATCTCCAAGAAAATGTCAAATGCCAAGAGCTGGTTCGACTGAACCAGGCCAAAACCAAATGCAGAGCAACTTTGCCAAAACCAAATCGAAACAATGAAAATCAAATTCCCTCATACACTTTCCAAGGCGAGCTGGTCGCGAGGACCGAAAACAATCAATGCATTAAAGGCTCTGCCTTTTTCCTTACTTCCCACGCCACCGCCACTTGAGTTGGCGAGCTTTTAAATTTCAAATTTCCATGCAAAACTGAATTTGGCTCTATTTCTAAATAGATGCCTCTAATTCCTACCTGCCCCGCCAAAACTGGCGCTGTCCACGTATGGACTGTTTTATTAAATGCCAATGAATGCCCTTCCTTCATCCTTATCCCTTTCCTCCCAAGGGTCTGCGCACCCCTTAGATTAGGATTAGTTTAGGTTGCATATAGTATTCAACCTAGGTCTTAGTTTAACCTTAGGTTTTAGAACTTAGGTTTATTTTCCCCTTTTTTTTTTAAAATTTAAAAATCCACTTAGGGTAGTAGTGTAGGATGCATGTTAGGACTTAGGATTAGCTTAGGTTTAATTCACACTAACCACTAACACTAACAACTTCCATCCAGCCTCCCTACTAACATTCACGTTAATGCAGAGCAGACGTTCCGTCCTTCGACATGCGTGCCAAGGCCACCCGTGTCCAGGCATTTCTTGCCTCACGAGGTCCCAAGTTCGACAGTACAGGGTTCAAGAATCGAACCCCTGTCGTTGGCATCTACGTGCTAGCTGTTCACACCTGCAATCAGGCGCTGCACGCTCATAACAATCTCGGGTTCGGTTCAAGTGTGAATCGACACAGAAATCACAAGAGGACCTCAGCATACTTGGATCAATGGAATTGATTCAAGGTATGCTGTCAATCAAAGCAAAGAGAGTTTAGCAAGTATACGACAATTTGTCATCACATCAAGCAAACACACAAGTACAATATTTTCCATCCCATGCAATAAATCATAGCATACAAGAATCCAAGAATCCAAATTAAGATCAACTTATCATTCTCTTAAGATCAATAACTATCTTAACATGTTTGCACTTTGAGCTATTTCAAGTAGAAGCAAAGGTAGGTAAATCCTCATAACCTATTATGATATTTTAAAAAGCTAAAGGAAAGCATCATTTCACAATCAAGTTAACATACAAAATTATAAAATACCATAGCAACATTCTAGAGAGATATGGATATGGAATTTAAGGGGCTGATCAACAAGATGGTTCTTGGGTACCTTGATGACATAACATTTTTTCCAAGAACACAGTTGATCATCTTTCCCATCTCAGAAAGTATTCAAGAGATGCAGCCATTTGGAGTGTCTCTAAATCTAAAGAAATGTATATTCTATGCTCATGAGGGTAAGCTCTTTGGCCACATTGTATCTAAAGAAGGGTTGGTGATTGACCCGAAAGAGTTGAAGCCTTTTGGCACTTCCTTTCCAAGCCACAAGAAATCTCTTCAAAGCTTCTTATGGAGGATAAAGATTGTCAAAATATTTGTGCATAATTTTTCCAATTTATTAAAATGATTGAAAATGATGTTGAAGAAGAGCATGGAATTAAAATGGACAATAGAGGGAAAAGTGAATTTTAAGGTTATCAAATAAGCAATGTCACAAGCTCCAACTCTCATCAATCCATATTTATCGAAGGACTTCTTCCTCTATTCTTTTGGTGGCCGAGACACAATATCTATAATTTTGGTGCAACTGAACAAGGAAGGATCCAAGCATCATGTTTCTTTCTTTAGTAAAATATTGTAAGAATACAAGGTGAGCTAATCTTTCATTAAAAATCATGTCCTCATTTTTATAAGGAGCTTAATAAGTTTAGAAACTTGGTCTCCAACAACAAAATTCACTTTCTAGTGTCACATGCTAGGGTAAAATATTTCCTACTAAACAAGGATTTAAATGAGAAAAGGTTTGGTTGGATTACCCGTGTCATGGAGTATAATAAAGAATTAAAAGTAACCAAATTGGTTAGAGGAAAAGGCTTGTGTGATCATCTCGGCCTCCGATCAACATACAAATTCAAAGGATGAAGAAGGAGTTGTTCTAGTGCTCCAAGATGATCAAGAGCAAGCGGATAATGGTATATTCACTCCTTACTAGAACCATGATATTATCCACTTCTTACAAATAGGTCTATGCCATCAAGTATTAGGAAAATCTAAAAGGATGTGTTTTAGATTAAAATCCATTGCATATGTTCTTATTTATGGTATCTTGTTCACAAAGATGTGAATAGAGTCCTCCTCAAGTGCGTTCCAGCAGAGATCAGATTGAGAAAGTGTTACATGAGTTCCATGATGGAGAAGTTGGATGTCATTTCACTCTATGATTAATAGCCCTCAAGATCATGAAGGCTAGTTACTATTGGTCCACAATGTTCAATGATTTCTATGTATGGATCAAGTGCAAGAAATGTTCATTTTTCACAGAAAATAAAATCTAACACTATCTCTCCACCCAATCTTAGTTGATAAAATATTCATGTAGTGGGGATTAGATTTCATTGGGGTCATCAATCCAAACTTAATCCTAGGCCACAAGTGGATTCTCACAGCAACCGATTATTTCACCAATTGGACTGAAGTAGTGGCACTCAAGGAGGAAAATGAGTCTAGTATACTATATTTCTATGAGGGAATTGTAACTAGGTTTGGTGTCCCATCCACTATCATATCTGAAAATTCTTTAGCATTCTTAGGCACCAAAACTATGAATGGTTTGTTATGAACCTGATATATCTAAGCACTTCCTCTAACTATTACCCTCAAGTAAATGCATGTTGGGTCCACGAAAAGAATTTGCTGAAAATCATAAAGATGAATTTGGATGAGAACTAAAGTATGTGGCACAAAAACTAAAATCAATTTTTTGGGATGATAGAATCACACACAAGAGGTCAAATGATAGCTCTCCCTATAATCTAGTCTATGGAAAAGAAGCTAGGCTTCCCATATCTCTTGAACTTTCAACACTAGAGATTCTTAAAAAGTTGGAGTTATCCGAGTCTAAACCAATGGAAGCCGATATGTGGAACTCATGGATTTGGATGAGCTAAGGAATCAAGTAGTAAATACCATGTAGAAGGACCAAGCCTTAATCAAGAGGTCCTTTGATAAGAAAGCAAAATCCAAAAGTTTCCAGGAGGGATATTTGGTACAAAAATGGGGTGCATACTTGAGAAAAGTTGGGTAAATATTATAAAATTGATGCTATATGGAGTGGTCCCTATATGATAATAGGATAAAAGAATACAAATGATTTCCAACCATCTAAGTTGGATATAAAATAACTACAAATTCCAATCAATGGTATCTATTCAAGTATTATTATTGAATTAAATTTTTTCCTTAGTACATAGTAGATTATAATTTTTAATTCCTCAAAGTTCTTTCAACACATTATTATTTTTTAAGTAGGTTTCTTTTCCCTAAGTTCTTTCGTGACTACTTCTATTGCTTTTGGTTGGTCTTCTTGCACAATTCATCATGATTCCGGGAAAAGTGTGTTGTGAGTAGAGGTTCAAAGTTATACAAAATAGTTGCCATTATCAATAAGTTTCAAATGTATACTAATTAAAATTAGATTTGGGACAGCTTTAGATTTTCATTCATTCAGCCCCAACAGATCACAAATCTGAGGATGAGTGTTATGCATTTGGAAACAAGAACACTATTGCTTAGTTATTCACAATTTGTAGAGGAAGGGTGAAGATTTTTAAGTTTCAAAACAATTTTACACTCTCATCTTGTTAAAGTAAAATCTCACGAGATTGTGAATAGCTCGTGGTTTGATCACCTTCAACTTCCAAAAGTGTTCCATACAGTGTTCGGATTTAAAAAATATATTTCAGAGTGGTTTCACAGAGAAGAAGAAGTTAAATTTAAAAATCAAAATTTTTCGACTCGCATAAAATATTTTTCACAAGATTTCTTATAATGCAAGATGGTCAATTAGTGGGTAAGAGATCAGCTTCAACTCAAATAATACTTCAAGAGGGTTTATGGGTGTAAATTTTAACTTCGAATCAGTTTCGAGCTATTAAAAATGACTCCATACCTAATGGAATAGAAATGCCACTGATCAACCCACTTGGTAGGTAGGTGGATCCCATTGAGTAGCCAAATTGATATCCATTTTTAACCCCTAGTAAAAATGGACGTTTCCATATTTTGAACTCCGGGTAGTTAATCGAGGTTCAAGTGAAGGGACAAGCCCGAGGGCCCACACTTATCTATAAAAATGTATAAAATGGTTACATTAAAAAATGGATCTTTGATATCCCACTGTGCTCCCATGCCCTCTAGTCAGAGAAAATCCAATAAGTTCAATAAAGAGTCCAAGAAATTTGAAAAAATGCCAAAATTGGTTAAGGGCTAGGAAACAACTTGTCAAGATGTTTGGTGAGATGAGGAGAAGTCAAAGCCATGGAGGTAATTAGGTTGGTTGACAAGATGGCTCGATTACGGGTGGGCTCAATGAGGTGAGAAATAATTACGCTTTGGAGAACTCAAAGTAGTTATAGTTCAAAGCTTGGAAGGAGCACGGTGGGGTCATGAGGTAACTCGCCACGTAAGTTGGTGAAGTTAGTGAGCTCAAGATCATAGAGGAGTTGGTCTTCGGGGGCATGGTATGGCCAATATAGGCCTAGTGAGCCCAAGAGGTACACATGACAAAGGGGCTAGAGTTCCCTAAGCAGCTAAAATCACCGCATCGCATTGTGTGGGCATGGGATGGTTCTTGGGAACACATTATTTCCCAAAAAGTGGTCAAAGCCACACTACACGAAGTGAGATGGATTTAGTGAAATGTCGTTAGTGCGTAGGAAGAGGGACTAAATAACCCATAAGAAACAGGCTCAGTGAGTGGGTTATGGATGATTTAGGTGCATGAATCCTAGGTGGAATGGAGACCATAGGGAATTATTTCCCCACTAAGGCCAAAGGTCCACAATACATGCAGGGGTGGTAGGATAAGTCAAGAGCTCACCGAGGAATTAAAAGTGGGGAAGCATAAGCATTACGAGATGGATCTAACCAGGATGTGTGGGGTCATGTGGTGAGCTTGAGGTGAGGTAAGTTCCAAGCTGATAGGGCATTGTGTAGTATACGATGAAATACAACTCACCGAGCCGTGTGGTGAGTGAGGTAGTGAGCTAGTCCGGGACCCTCCACCACTTCATCACAAACCCTCGACCATGTACTTTTACTAAAATTTGAAATTTTTGGGCCTTTACGTAGTAACTCCACTCAAAAATGATGAAATATGAAAATTAAATGTGACTAAGGGGAAATGAAAGTAAACATCTCCAATTCTAAAAATTATCAGCACATGCCCGAGATTATTGAAATGAGGCCAAAAAGTTACCTACACTAAAATGATCATAACTTTCTCAATACTCACCAAATTGGACAAAATTATACTTATGGAATTGTGATTTCACCATATTCACTCAAAAATCAAGAAATTTAAATTTTTTTGGGGATAGGTGGAAAAAAAAGAAGAAAACTATCCCGATTCAATTGACCACTTCGAGGTGTTCAAATGCATTAATGAAGCATGGGAGACCATTTTCTTCTACATCAAGCTACGATATACATGAGGATATCATTTTTTATGGTTCTTTATGCCTTTTATAGGTCATTCAATGCTCCTTGATGGTGGTTGAATGCATCTTTTAGGATTTCCCATTTCCTCTCCCCTCTCTCTCTCTTCTTTCTAATTATGTAAAATGAAGGGCTCATTTTAAGGTTGTTGGACATTTTTATCGAATCCTCCAATTCTACATCTTTCTGAAGCTCTTGTGAGCTTTTTTACCTTCCATTATGGGGATTTGTAAGAACTTCATGCCTTGGTATCCCATTATAATGGATTGTATCACATTTTGGAAGCAATAAAAACAATATTTTGGTTATCGCTCAATCTTGTTGGTGTTATTGCATTCTATGAAATCTAATTTGTATTCAAAATTATTTTTTGCATCTTCTATTTTATTTCCAGCTTAAAAATGGTTATGTTTAATTGGAACTATGTTGTGAATATGTTTTTATAAACTATGGTGTTCCACATACCCTCTCGATATCCATTTCTGTAAATTTTAATTCACCGGAGAGTGTTGCAATCATTCCCCTTATCTTAGTTCTATCACCTCTTTAGTGTAGTATTTTTTCCCTTTTCATGCACTCTTTCTCTCCCCAATCCTTGAATTGGTAGAATTGGAGTAGTTAGCTACATTTCCTTCATTAGGAGTAGTTTAGTGTTTAGGTTAGGAAGAGGAACCATCCTTCTCTCGGAGGTCCATATCAAGTAAAGCAAGTCCCACAACTTGAGAGATGGTCCAAACAGTAAACCTGGGGCTTATACTAATTGCCCATTCCATTCACATGCAAACAAATTAGAGGGTGTTTTAATTTGGTGATAATAAATTGTGTATGACACGCCCAAGAATGTTTATAGATGGTAAAGATGTTTTTAGGAGCCGACAAAGGTCTAGGAATGTATGTAGATGGTTCGTGTAAATTTATGGAGTTAGTTACCCTAGCTACAAGATAAGAATTAAGGAAATGGGGTTTGAATCTAACATTTCTTCAAAATAGGGTCTCCTCTTTCAAATAAAGTGGCTTCAAAATATTCTCGATTCTCGAGCTAGGGGAATATGGTTGTTTAGTGTTTTCTTGTTCAAATGTATTGAAATCCTGACTGTGAAATTGACGTGTAGAATTTAAAAGACGTTGTCTCATTTCTTCATTGTATTGTTCCTTTATTTCATTCCAATATCGTTGAGCATCACCATAGGAGTTGATGTAACTGGTTGATGAAATGGGTTTTTTTTTGTAATGGTGTAGTAAATGATGGTGTCAATATAGTAGTAAATAAAGGTGTCGAAATGGTGTAGATAATGGAGTGGATAAGGGAATTTTTTGTTGCAAAGGTGTGGATATTGGTTGAGACATATTTTTAGTAGTTTGGTTGTGATCTTGTTGTCTTGTTTGTACCATTGTAAGAAAACACACACATGAAAAATAATCCAAAAATGTACTAAAATGGGTTGATTACATACATCAATAAAAATAAGCGAGATATATTTTTAAGTTTTCTTGATTTAATTATAAGGTGAAATGTGTAAAATGGTTAACAAGGGTCATATGAAATGGAAATCTAGTGCTGGTTTGAGGTATGTTTAAGGGCCGATTCCTCGATATACCCAAAGGTATGTGAGGCCCAACTTTGTATGGTTTCCGATACGGGCATGGTATTGGGGCCTACCCCTTCATTTCACAATCCTAGTGTAATAAGGGAGTCAGTGCAAAGCCAACATATACCGACTAATAGGTGATTATACTAGGCCAAACACCAGTCGCTTCTCCTCTTAGTGATCAAATCCAAGTAGGTATCCACCTCGTGGTGGGTGATGTTTGTGTGAATATTATGTTTGATTGTGATTTGGTTTTTTGTGGGGAAGAATAAGTGGATGTAGCCAATTTACCTTCCTAATTAAATCTATGTGATAAAAAAGGATGTGTTTGTTCATTTTAAACCCAAAATGAAAGATTGTTTTCGATGAGAACAAACAAGCAAAAAATGTAGTACACAAAATAAAAATAAGGATAAAAATCACCTATAATATCATTTCTTTTTTATTTTATTTTAGTAATTTACAAAGCAAGCAATTCCAAAGAATCCAAAGAAATGAGCCTTCCAGAATCGGATCCCGCAAAAACAGTGTTATGAAAAATAGAAAGCAGAAAGAAAGAAATAGGAAGCAAATTACAAATTGTTAGGTTTTGAAAAACACACAGGAAATTACAGGTGATTTTCCCAATCATAGGCACTTTACCCAATCACTAGTGATTTTTACACAGAATAAGAAAATAAAAAAGATGTTATTTTACTTTTTAAAATAAATCAAATAAATAAGGGATAGGGTCCCACCAGGCATGCCAAAATGTTTAGAAAAGTTTTACCTCTTCAATTTAACCTAATAAACAAGATAGTAAAACTTACCAAACCTCAAAATGGTGGGCTCTACCAAGACTTTGCTGATGTGTTTTAATTGTGTTGATGTTGCGCCGTGTGTTCAAAATAGTTTAGATCCTATCCTGCAAATGAAACTGTAATCAAAGACACTGCACCAAATTTTTAATTAGTAAAAATATTAAATGGGGTGTCTAGAAAAGGCCAGGTCCACCTGGAAGTATGAGGGGCTTCCTCACAAGGATTTCAACCCATTGTTTTATGTAATCAAGCAATACATAAGGCCAATCATGATATAGGATGGATAAAAATAATGATTGTTCTGATAGTTTAATTTATTACAAATTTATAGCATATAATGAAAAACCTAGATATATAAACTATAACCTAGAAATATGAATCAAATTCATTGTTAGAATCTTCGATGATGATGGGTTCTCAAAAGTGAGCTCTGGATAATCTATCTCATATTATTCAAAGAGGTTGGAGTCATAATCATTGGTATGCTCGTCTCTAAAAAAATCAGGGATGAATTCATGTCCCTTGTTCTCTTGTCATACTGATAATAAGATGTAGAGTTGATATATTGATATTCAGGTTGTTTAATAAATTTAGTTTGGTTTGTTGATTTAGAGTTAGAGTCCCAAATTTCCAATCCAGCTTTTGTAGCGATATTCAAACAAGGCCAAATCGGTTCAAATGCAAAGAAATTAAAAATAGGCCTCCCAAAAATCATTTGTGGCCTCATGAATCCTCTGAGTGGTTTCGAATATGCTTTTCAACTAATCTAAAGGGGCTGAATGTATAACACAAAGTTCTAAATCAATAAATACGTCGTATTAATCCCAAAGTAGAGGGTGACGAATAATTGAAACGGAATTAATTTTGATTATCTCATGAGCTTGGCCACCTATAGTCATCTACAAAATCCATTCTTGACAGTATGTTATAAAGGAAAGTGAAATATATGCAATGGATAAATAATAATATGATAAAAGTCATAGAGGTAGGTTTAACAGAAATGCAGATTTTCACTAAATCACTAAGCGTTTCTAAGTTAACATAAATAGTATAAAAATTAATGAATTTACGACAAATTAATCAGTTTGATTTCAATTATAGTGTAAATAAAAAGGATTTTTGACAATGGATGTTTTGAATATAAAAATAAAAGATGCAACAGTAAAGTCCTATCTTGATTTGAATGAATATCGAAGCTATCAAAACTTGTAAATTAGTGAAGATCATGTTTAAAAATGGTGAGTGTAGGTGTTGGATGACAAGAAGATGTAGTAAAGAGATGAATTATAATAACATAGGCTTCAATGGATCTACAAATGAAGGAGGATGCATAATTGGAAACTCAAAGCTCTTGGACAAAATGTAGAAGATTCTCCAAATGGGAACAAATATATAAATGATATAGAGTTAATCCTGTTGTAACACTATGCTAAAATAGGACTAATAACGTTTTCAATCGAAAATATGGAAGGATATAGATAATGGGCTTGAATATTTAAGCGATGATCCCCGAATGAGACTACAAATCGATTACATAATCATTGGCATTTTACCAAAACGCCAAAGTGATTTCGGTTATTCGAGTTGATTTAGTTAATAGTTGAAATAATTTCCTAATTCAAGTTTGTTTGTTGTATATTCGAAGGATAAGATCATGAATTTATTTTTGAATGTGTTGTGTTGTCATATGAGGTGTCATGTTTGTTTAGAAAATAGTTAGATTATGTTCTATTTTATCCTAGGTTTGTTTAGGATATATTTTAGGTGGTTTAGTTAGATATATTAAACATATATCATAGGATAATATCTAATAATAAAAGATTATGTTAGGATATTTAAATAAAAAAATCTTGTGAGAATATTAAACAATGCATTATAGATATGTTTGGGATAAAGGGGTTTCAAAATAATTTCATATTATGGGATAGTTTTAAAATAATAACATAAATGATAATATATATTTTTAAGCTAATGGATATGAATGTGATAGATTATAAATGTGAACGACACATAAATTAAAGATGGGGAGTGTAGAATTTTGTATCTACAGTACGTAATCGTGTAGTGCTATGTACTACGTTGATTTGATGAGAAGGAACCTTCTTAGAAGATCCCAAACTTTTAGTGATTATAGGTATAGGTAAGGAATTAGATGTAATGGTTGTGGATATTTTATAAGTTTCTTTCAATTTTTGTAGATCTTAAGGAAGAAAACCCTTATTTAGAAGGTTTTTATGGTAGCATGGAGGGATTTACAATATTTTATAGAGTTTACCGTGTAAAATAATAGTCACAAAAGGCTTAAAAGTTATACCAAGAAGGGTTTCATCATTAGAGAGCCAAAATGATTAAGAGGTTGTAAAGTAATGATGGATCATCAAGGATCCTTTTAAGGGTTGATTTGTAATATCCTTTTAAGTATGAATTTAAAGGAGATGATTATTCTTTTTTTTTTGAAAATGTGAAAGAAACAACCTTCTATGTGGTTTCTTCTGATGTGTTCAGGGAAACATTCTTCGATTGTATAACCGTGATTGGAAATTTAGATGAAGGATGTCGCCTTGTAGAAAGGAGGGAAGAGATTTTTATTTTTGTGTCAAGATGCAGTGATAGGATGATTTTTATGGTTTTTGGCTTTCTAGATAGAACGACATGTAGTTGTTAATATCCATTTTTTCCCTACTAAAAATGGAGAACTCCGATTTTGAACCCAGGGAGTTAATTGAGGTTGAAAGGACAGGCCCTAGGGGCCACACTTAGCTAGAAAAATGGATTAAATGGTTGCATTGAACAAATGGATCTTTGATATCCCATTGTGCTCCCATGGCCCCTTGGTTAAATAAAAATTACATAAATTTAGCAAAGAGTCCAAGAAATCAAAAAATTGCCAAAATTGGCTAACGCCAGAAAACAACTTAGAGCTATGGAGAATTTAGGTGAGCCATGGAGGGAATCATGTTGTGTTGACAAGATGGCTTTTTAGGATTAATATTATTGTTTAAACATTATTAATCATTATTTGTAATATAATATGAGTTGGTTAACAACTCATATTATTAATTGTTATGTTTGTTATTATATTTGTTTATATGTGAAGTTGTTAATAAACAACTTACGTATATAGTTTTGTGAGGATTTGGTTAGTAGATTGTTGGAGAGAATATCTCCATGATTATAGGGAAAAGCTTCCCTATATACATATGCAATTCCCGTATGAATGTAATGTATCCGAACATCAATATATACAATGATGAAGAATTATTACTGTGAAAATATGGCTTACCAATTACATTTGGTATCAAGAGCATGGTCGATTCATGAGAGATTTGATTGATATTTTAGTAGATATTGAATTCTTTTAGTGTGGTTTAACCAGTCGTGCATTCAATCTCTTGAATTATTTGATGGTGTTCTAATCTCTGTAGATGTCTTGGAGAATATATGGTGACACATCTTCATCATTATATATATATGAGAGTTGTCTAAGGGTGCAGTTCATAAAGCATTTTATTTATCAAAGTCTCAACCATTATGTTGAAATTTAGTTGTTGATATTTCTCAACATCTAGAGGAGGAAATTTGTATATCCATGTGCCTTTGCATATAATGGATCGTGGTTTCTACCTCCAACGATTGCATGATCTAGGCGTTTCTCGCATGCCCACAGATATCATTCACATCATTTTATGCTTTGACAAAGGTAGAATATATCATTGTTTATCAAAATCTCTCCTCACAAAGCAAAGAAATTTGGTTGGAAATCATGATACAAATTATTTATTTATACTTTTGGAGCAGAGGAATATTGCCACCGTGTATGTTTCAGATCGACCGATATAAACTCGTGTTCAATTTGTTCTATCATACGCATACAATCAAACTCATGCAAGATAAATCAAGAATAGCTTGACACGGTCTTGAAAGTGGTCATGCCTTGCGTGTGGAGACTTGTTTGCTTTGGTATTACGGCCTCTATAGGTGGTGGCTTCCAAAAACTACCCACTCATACGGGTATTAAAACTTGTATGCCAAGTTCAAATCATCTACATCAAATTCAACATCGGTGAATCACATTACATCGACTAAACTGGTTGCATCTATACTCACTCAAACATCAACTTCAGATAGAGATCTCCTCATAATTCCTGACTCGGTAGCATAAAATAGGACGTCTATCAATATGTAAGAATTCTCCATGGATTTATCACACCGGTTATCTTTCAAAAGGTGATTTAATAATATCTACATCGAGTGGCTCAAGCTCATTGAAAACTCGGATAAAGTGTAAAATGGGAGCAATATCGGTTGAAACCAACTCCCCTAAGAGTGCATTTTTCAATTGATACTGATGCTCTAAGGTAATGGACATTCCACTAGAAAAATTCAATGGTCTCAATTTTCACACATGGAAAGTCAAGATCCGATGTAGTTGATGAACAAAAATCTTTGGAGGATAGTAGATGGAAAAGAACCAACACCTTCATGATCCAACTAGATTGGTAGAATGGGAAACAAGGGATGATAAAGCCAAAGCTATTATTGGCCTTGCCCTTTCATATTTTGAATTACATTATATTGATCTAGATAAAAAATCAAAGGACATCTGGGATAATTTGAGCAAATTATTTAGTTCAAAAGTAGTTAATGCAAATTTTTCCCTAAAATTCAGTTTTTCAAGCTCAAAATGATTGATGGAGATATAATCTCTAGTCACATCAATAATTTACGATCTCTTCTGAGACAACTTGCAAAAGTAAAATCTCCAATAGATGACAAGGATGCAAAAGCTATTCTACTAAATAGTTTACCACCAAAATATAGTAATGTTTTTTTCACTCTTGGTCAAATGCCTTCCAACTCATTAGAAGATATGATATCAGCTCTTCTGTCTGAAGAAAAAAGGACTAAAGAAGATATAGAAGAAGAAATGACAATGTATGTGAAAAAGAAATACAAAAAGTTTTTTAAAAAGGAGGACTTAGAATGCTTTTATTGCAAGAAAAAAGGACATATGTCTAAATTTTGCATGACTCAAGCCAAAGATATTCTCAGTGGAAAATTGAAGCCACATGAAGCAAATATAGTTGTAGAAGAATCTTCTGAATCAGAAGATGAATGAGTGATTGATGAACCTAATTATAAATCTGAAGACTACTTGTTTTGAGTTCAGATCATCAAAGGATAGAGGAAAATGGAGGAAGGAGGTCAATCAATGACCTCTCATCAGTCCCAATGATGGGGCCGCATAGATGGTTTGGTGACATGTGTGCAGTGTGGTTTCTATTTTTAGTTCATTTTCAATGTTCTTGTTTGCAGTGTGATGGTTTGCTGAATAAACCCTTTTCGAGATTTTGGAGGAGTCATGTTTTCAAAATACTCACTTTTGGGAGCAGGAGAATATTTCGAGGTAGACTCAAGGGATGGTTATCTAGCTAGTGTGAAGCTTGTGGATCTTGGAGATTCAAAATTTGGGCACCTAGGGAGGAAGGGAAAGTCCCACAGGAACCCAAAGAGGAAGGGAGCATTCCTGCATAATTCAGCTTGACACTACACCTTTACGAGGGTAAAGAGATAATCTATGGAGTCTGTACCTGGTCTAAGAAGTGATTTTAGGAGGTGGTTCAATTTCTTCGAATATGGTTCTTCGCATGTTCACATTAAGGGGGTGAAGATTAGTGATTAATAATGTTCACACTAAGGGGGTGAATGTTAGGATTAATATTATTGTTTAAAAATTATTAATTTTTATGTTTGTTATTATATTTTTATATGTGAAGTTGTTAATAAACAACTTACGTATATAGTTTTGTGAGGATTTGGTTAGTAGATTGTTGGAGAGAATATCTCCATGATTATAGGGAAAGGCTTCCCTATATACATATGCAATTCCCATATGAATGTAATGTATCCGAACATCAATATATATAGTGTGAAGAATTATTACTTGTGAAAATATGGCTTACAAATTACATGGCTAAGTTAAGGGTGGGATTGGAAAGGTGAGAAAGATTTGGAGCTAGGATATCTCGAGTAGTTATAGTTTGTGCTTGGAAGGAGAACGGCAGGGTCATGAGGTAACTCACCAAGTGAGTTGGTGAAGTTGGTGAGCTCAAGGTTAGAGGAGAGTTTCTCTTTAGGGGCATGGTGTGGTTGATGTAATCTCGATGAGCCCTGAGGTACACGGGATGAAGGGGCTTGGGTTTTTCTCGAGTGGGTGAAATCATCGCATTAAATTGTGTGGGCGTGGGGTGGTTCTTGGGAGCACATTGTTTACTGTAGTATTTAAAGATTCACTACACAAGGTGAGCCAGAGTCGGTGCAATGTGTCTAGTGCATATGAAGAGGGTATGAATGGCCCAAAGTATCGGGCTCGGTGAGCAAAGTTACGATCGATTCGGATGATTTAGGTGTAGAATACCCAGTGAAATGGGGACCATGGGGACTTAGTTCCCCATGGAGGTGGAGGTCTACAATACATGTCGGGGTGGGAGGATAAGTTAGAAATCTTACCGAGGAGTTAAAATTGGGGCAACATAGGCATTGGGAGAAGGAGCTTACTAGGGTGTGTGGGTTTGTGTAGTGATCTTAAGATGATGTAACAAAGATGAAAATGCAACACACGGTGGATGATGAAAGATAACTCGCTGAGCTAGGTGGCAAGTTGGCGTGAGCTAGGCTGGACCCTCTAGCCACTTCATCATAGAAACCCCACCCATGTACTTTTTATTAAAATTTTATTTGTTTGGGGCATGTACCTTAATACCTCCACTCATAAATGATTAAACAACAAAGTTAAATGTGATGAGGGGAAATGAAAATAAACATCTCCAGCTTCTAAAAATGATTGCACATGCCCAAGATTAATTAAATTAGCCCAAAAAGTGACTTGCATTAAATTAATCATAACTTTCTTAATACTCAACAAAATTAGAGAAAATTATACTCGTTGAATTTTTATTTCACCCTCTTCACTCTAAAATCAAGAAATCAGAAGTTTGCTAGGGGCAGTGGGGAAAATTGAAGAAAACTATCCAAAATTAAAATGACCACAACCAGTGGGTGAAATGTAGTAATAAAGAATGGGAGGCCATTTTATTCTACAAAGCAAGCTACAAAGGCATGAGGAGATGTATTTTTAGAGTTATCCGTGCCTTTTAAGTTCATTGAATGCTCCTTGATTGTGGTTAAATGCATATTCAAGATTTTCCTTTCCTCTCCCCCATCTCTCTCTTCTTCTATATATGTAAAATTGAGGGCTCATTTTAAGGTTATTGGACATTTTTCGATCAGATCCTCCCATTCTATAACGTACTACAAGTGCTTGTGAGCTTCAAGCCTTCCATTTTGGGGAATTTTATAGAACTTCATACCTTTGACTATGTCACATTTTGGAAGAAATAAAATCAATCTTTTTGTTATTTTTAAATCCTTTTGGTGTTATTATATTCTCTCGACATTTTCTTTGCATTCAAAGGTATTTTGTGCATCTTCTACTTTCTTTTAATCTTAAAAATGATTGTGTTTAATTAGGACTATGTTGTGAATATGTGTTTATAGACTATGGTATTCAACATACCCTCTTTATCTCCATTTATGCAAATTTTAATTCATTGGATAGTGTCCCAATCACCCCCTTCTCTTGGTATTATCACCTCTTTAGTGTAGGATATTTTCCCTTTTCATGAACTCGTTCTCTCCTGGTCCCTTTGAATTTGTAGAATAGGATTAGTTAGTTTCATTTCCTTCATTATGAGTAGTTTAGCGCTTAGGTTACAAAGAGGAACCAACATTATCTGGAGGTTTATCTCAAGTAGTAAGTCCCACAACTTGAGAGACGGTCCCAATGTTTCCTAGTTACACTATGTCCCATTCCATTCACATGTAAGAAAATTAAAGGGTGTTGTAATTTGGTGATAATAATTGCATGATATGTTTTTGAAGTGTGCGTGATTCATATAGGGAAACATGATCTTCAACGGGATTTTCACAACTGTATAATGGGTGGCTTTTGTAAATTTTTTCATGAAATATTTAATGAATTTAACATGGATAGGGCATTAACAGATGAAGATGTTTTTATTTCTATGAAAGGACTAGTGGAAGTTCCTTCTTTGCGGAAGCTTTATTTGTTGTTTTAGTGGTAGACCTACTAGTAGCTTTAGGTTAAGATGTAGATTGTGTGACTATGTTGATAGTATGATGAGCCTAAATATTATTGGATTGTGGTTGATTGGTAGATGGGGAGTGATTAGGGAACGGTTGTTTGAAAAAATCCAAATTTTGATTTTAAGGTGCATTAGGGTTGTCCAATTATAAATCACCTTTTCTAATAAGATCTTGAATATATTTTCGTAATGAGTTGCAACTTTCGATGTCATTTCCCTTGACCCTATGGTATTTACAATAATCATCATCTCTATACCAAGATGGTTTTGAAACATATGTACTAATGGGGTTGATAGGAGGAAGAGTGATCATGCTAGTAGCTAGGATTTTCAAATACTTCACTATATGACTCATTGATAGGGGTATAATAATGTTGAGGATGAGAGCAATCGGTGGTCAAACGTTCTTTAGAGTGAATTTTATGACTACCGTGTTAGTTGATGTTTTGGATTTATCTTGGCTAGATGATGGTTTGGATGAAAACTCAAGTTTTGGTTTCGTGACTATGTTTAACTCTACCATTTTCAAGAGCACAAATATCAAGTTTGCAATCCATTGTGAAGGCTTCTTAAAATGTTTAGAAGGATTGGATTTATAATGTAGATGAGATGTGCTTGGAATTGGAGCGAGAGAATAATTTTATTTTCTCAGTTTGTGGAAGGGAAAATGATATTTGATTGATAATACCCCTCTAACTAGTGACAAAGTATGCAATAGAATCGTCTTCAAATTTTTAAATTGTGTATTGGTTAGTGAAAGTAATTTTATGGGGAATTATTGATCAAGAAATGTTCTAAGAATAATTGAGCAAGTTGAACAAATGAGAAGAGAAAATATTGTGGGATATTATTATATCAATCTAAAGTAGGGCCAACTAAGGACATATGAAATGTTCTCAACATGAGGTCTTGAACATGTGCTATAAGATAACAAGCACGTTGGAAGGAATTTATATGTTGTTGAGGGTATTCTTTACTATAGAACTTGAGGAACTTAGGAAGGTCCTAGTGTGGAGGATAATATTTATAAGGAACCGACGGGTGGATGGGTTCATTACATATTTGTTTGTATGATAATGTGTTCTTAGGACCCATTTAAGCATCTTAGATACTAGATAGTTTATTCATTAAAGCCTAGAGAATGTCACTTTGTGGTTGTTCTTTGTAATATATGAGGATGAACCAAGTTGATTAAATGATAATTGATTTAGTTGTTGATAAGGTTGATATTGTGAAGGGATATTATGTTGGAAAGGAATATTTTACTCGATGAGGGCTCTTAGGGGAATGTTATAGATATTTTTGAAACTAAGGGCTAATATGTTTAAAATTATTGATATTGAAGGGGCATAGAAGTTTTGGAGAGGGTTTTTATGAATGGGGTATGTGTTGAAAGGGAATTGATGTGTGAATAAGGGGTTGTGATTTTTGTGGAATGTGTTGAAAGGGGAAAAAGAATGAATACGTGGTTGGGATGGTTGAGATATGTTCTAAAAATGGATGGAAGAAATTATGATAGGTTGGTATTGTTGAGGCATGGATTAAAAAGAAGTAGGGATGAGAATATGGTAGAAATAGTATTAATAAGAGGGGTCGATGTAGGGATGGACATAACTACATTTTGAATGAAAGAGGTAGATTTTTGGGATGGGGGAGGTTGAGCTATACTTGATGGGATGGATATGGAACTCATGTGAGGAGTTTGGATGGTATAAGAGACTAAAGGAGTTTATGTGGATGAGGGTATATGGGTATTATTTTGGGATGATGCAGATCCGGATGAAAGGTCACCAAGATGTTTATTTTTATTATTCGTGTCTTGTGGGGAGACCACATTAATATGATATGAAAAAATGGGAGGAGAGGACATGACATTATATGTTTTTCATTCACTTTTGGTGGGATAAGGATTTACCTTTTGGATAACTGAATTATGATTCGATCAATAAGTCGAGATAAATCACATGAGGGGCCTGGGCATCTTGAAGGTCACATTCTAGGTGTGAAAGGTTGGAGATGGAAAACCCGGGTAGAAAGATATGCATTTAGAGCAATATGGTTTGAATCTAAACTTTCATAAAAGATGAGATCCCCACAATCAAAGAAACAAGGACTAGGTAGATCAGATATTTTAGATGACTTGATATGCTACTAGGAAATGGGGTTGTTCTTGACCATCCGGTCAGGGTGATAGAGTTTCTCATTGTTGTTAAAGTATATGAGAGGTATCCTCAATGCAGGTTTGAATATTTTTAATAGATCATTGGAATATTTCTCGTTACATTTTTAGAGTTTTGAAAATGGGATTTTTGTCTTCTAGTAATCATGGAAACAAATAATCACCTAAAAATTGAAATTGAAACTAAATTGTTGATTACAAACAATAAAAAAATCACATAGAAGGAATTTTTATTATCTTGATTATTTAAAAGAAAAGTGAAATGTGAAAAATGGATGATAGGGTCCTAGGAAATGGTTTTCTATGGATGGTTTTAGGTGATGTTTAAACTTGTAGTCCTTGATATAATCAAGGTACGTGAGGCCTAAATCTATGCTTTGGTGTCGTGATGGGGCTGGTATTGGGGCCTAACCCCTCACTTCATGGTCCCACAAAGATAATGGAGTCAGATGCTTAGTGGATATATTGGTAACCAATTATTTATACTTGTTCAGAGCACTCGATTCAACTTCTTCTCTCGATGATGAAATCCAAATAGGTCCACTTAGATAGGAATGTTTTAATGCAATTTGTATTTAATGTGATTTGGTTGTGTGTGGGGAGATTAAGTGAATGTAATCTATTAACCTCCTAATTTAAACTATTTTAACAGAAAGAATGAAAGGTTCATTTTAAAATAGAAAGAAAGATAGATTTCATGAGTAAAACAAACAAGAATGCAATGCTTTAAAATAAGAATAAAGGAAAGAAATGCACCAGTAACCGCTTCCTTTTTTAAAAACTTTTGATTTTTTTAACACACCTAATGTGCAATGAGTAAGATCCCAAAACAGCAACCTATAAAGGTTAGATGAAAACAAAGAGCTAAAGAGAGAAATGATAGTTACTGAGCCAACAGGATGGGAAATCGAAATCATCTACAGAAATCATAAACAATTTATGGGAATCGTTAGGTGATCCACACCAATCACTAGCAATTTGATTTGATCATTAGTGATTGCAAAGTAGAGAACCTAAAGGTGGAAATTAATTAATTTGAAATGAAAGAAATGGGATGAGGTCCCACCGGTGAGCTGTAATGTACTATAGAATTTTTTATTTCCAACTTTAACTTAATAAAATAAAATAACAAAAAAATCCGAATGCAAAAGATGACAAGGTTTAATAATACCTAAAATGATGGACATCGATGCTGATGTGATAAAGATCCTTCCTCTTTCGTTGTGAAGAAACCTATAGATCAAAGACACTAAACAAAATATATTGAATAGATGGGTAAACGAGTTTCTTGTTAAAGGCTTATTCCAAGAATCTAAAGGTACTTCCTCCTAGAGTATTTCATCTCGCTTTGATACAATTAAGTAGATTGAAAATATAATGGTAAGGATATATATAAATGACAAGGATAGATTGACAACATGTAAGAAGCTTTAGAACTCAAGGTTTCGTGGTAAGTCTTGTGCAACTACGAATGTGTCCCAAGTAAGGTTGATGCAATCCGAATGGACTCAAATAATCATACTATAATTCTTTTGTCTCTTTTTGAATGTCGTGGAGGAATTTGATTTTTTCGTCAATATTTTTTATGTCGGTGGGAAATCATATTGCACATAATGTCAATTCATGAATGATGTTTTATTGTTCTTAGAAGAAGGGTTGTTGGACTATAGGAAAGTTGTAAATGGTTTTGATTGATGGGATCGCTGCCAAGTCTTCGCCATCTAAGTAAATCCATGCATGGAGAGAACAAGTTAAATCCCAAAAGATTGATAAAAACGAGACTAAATTGATGAATTGATAGAAATATATAAATTGATAGGATCACCGATGATTCATAAGGATTGTTGACGATTAGACATAATCATTAGTGATTACTATAAAAATGACAAGTTTTGCTAAAAATAATAAACAAAGTTCTAAATGATGATTTTTGAAGTTTAAGTGAAATGTGTTGAAAACTTGGACACTAAGAGGGGGTTAATCGGTATTATTAAATTTACTTTCTTAAGTTAGTTATGATTAATACATAACACCACACACAAGCAATCAATAAATAATTACACATAGAGACACCAATTTTAATGTGGGAAACCTAAACTAGGTAAAAATCCACTAAAACCAAGAACTCTGCTTCGGACCTAATTATCCTAGTTTGTTACATTTATTTCAAGTTGATTTGTAACTCAAATTTTGAGGAAACAACCCCAAGATAATCCAGCTTAGCACCGAATGACCTTTTGTAAGTTGAACTTGCAAGGAAGCAACAACTCCTTATAATTTAACTAGTTGCAATGATCTTTTGTAAGTTGCTACTTAGAAGGAGGCTACAACCCTTTGTATGCTAATCAGCTACTTAGACTTTTCTATGTTTTGGTCACTCTTGATTTATTGTCTTACATAGCTGATAATGACCTCTATATTATATCTTTTATGCTTCTCAAATCTACTCCTTATACACTCTCTTTTTATCATATGAATTCATTCAGTCTCTTTCATACAAGGTTGAATGCTCAAACTTAAGAACTCAATGCTAATATGAACATGTTGTTGCTTTCAATTTAGTCAAGAGGGTATTTATCAAGTTATCATCTTTTCTATACAGATATTTTGATTCTTCATGTCTCCAGATTCATTCACAATCCACAATGATATGTGGTTCTTCTTTTCTCATACCATTCACCGACTTCTACCTTCACATTCACTTCTCTACCAACATTTGGATGATTTGCATTGTGTTCTTTCACCTCTAAATTATTTTCATTTCATATTCCTTAAAATAACTTTTCTTCATGCAACTATCTACTTCTTAGAGGATGCACTAACTTCTATGATGAAAACTGTCATAAATATCCAATCATCATCACTCCATGTTCAATTTCTTTTCAACATATAACCATGAACTAATTTTGAGAAAATATTAATTACCTATAGTCTTTAATTATAGTTACACAATAAAATTTTTTTCTTTCCACTATTTTCAAGCTTTCTACAACACTTGAGTTTGAGTCTTCAATGTCTTTGTATCATCCTTTGATTCTATTCAAGCCCTTACTTCTATTCATTGGATTCAAGATTTCATTTCATTGGATTCAAGATTTTATTTCTCTATATTGAAGCTATTTATGTCTTTGGTTTACTATTTACCTTAGTATCTTCTCATTTTATCTTATCAACCTACTTCCTTTATCATTGTTAAGACCTTATTCCTCTTGTCCTATCTTCTATCTTTCATCTACAGACCTCATTGTATTCTATCTTCTTCACTACACTATATAACAAACACACTCTTTCATCAACATCTCCTATATTCAAAATAACCTCCCTCTAACTATGTTTTGTTTTTGTTAACATCTTCTACCTACTACAATAACTAACTCATTATGTTTTCATAGGCCATTTAAGTCTTCAAATCAACTTCATTTATTTTATAACTCCTCTTCCTCTTCTCTCTTTTTTGAGTATTTTTTCATATCTTATTTACTTCATAATATCATTTTTCAATGCCCAACTTTGTATGACCCCGACCTTTCATCTTCATGATTTTAGACTCTTCAATTTCATGCTTCATACAAATGCGCTAGCTCAATAATAAATGATTCCCTTACTTTTCAAATTCTTTTCATATTTTCTTCAAACTCAGGATGAATTATTTTTAATTATATATATGATAAGAACTCTTTATATTCTTCTTTGCTTTGAGTATGGAATGCTAAGTTACTTTTATAACTTTTTAGCTTACACTTTTGTTTGAAAACAATGGATTTAAAACATAAAGTGTCTTAATATCCTTTGTAATTTTTCTTTAGACTAGGTCACCCTTGTTATATAAGATAGAGAACTACAATTACCTCCTTCATCTTTATTTTTTTCTATTTAAAATTCACTTGTCATAATATCCCTCAAAAGCTCTAGTCTATATTCAATAGATAAAATCTTGTGTGACTAGTTTTATTCTCCTTATACTTGATACTACCATAGTTTTCTTTCAAACACCTTTAGTGTTAGGAATTAGAGAACAAATATGCGAAACAATTCCTCAAACCACAAATGGTAGGAAACTATATAGCATAATTATACTTGCAGAAATATAACAACATAAATAAATAATGTACAAAAGAAGACAAGACAAGATTTAACGTTGTTCATCCAATGTAATCTACATCCATCAAGAAATTGCTCATATTTTATTATTAACAAGAGTAGAACAACTCTCACAGTCTTCTCTCAGTTATGAACTCACAACAGAATACCAAAGATGCTAAACCACATCTAAACCACAATTGACACCCAATTGCTTAACCTTGATCACTCTTGATCACCTTCTTATCATTAAGACTCAAGACCTATTGAACACTCAAGATATCTTCAAGATACCCTAAAACCTCTATTTATAGGATTACAATCCTTTTAAGAAGTCCTAAAGCCAACCCTAGAAGTTTGAAAGTTGCGATCTTTCAACTTCCCACGGCTGAAAAATTGTCCCGACGTTAATAGCCAATTAATAACATGTTAACAACATATTAACAAAGAACGCAGCACAATGACTACATAACAACGTCATGGAAGATGACTGTAGAATTCTTCTGAAGTCTCCAAACTTAACCGTTCAAGCTCCAACACTTTAACACTGATTCAAGAAGACCAAAAATAGGCTTCACACCCCAACAATCTCCCACTTGGAGACTGTTTCCACTGAGAAAAGTTCTTAACCCTTCATTATCAACCATGAAGGAAAATCAAAGTTGAAAACAACTTCAACTTCTCCTTGTGACCACCTTGGTCATCATATCATAGGATTCTGACTTCAAATTATCTTCTTCCAAGGCTGCCCTGATGAAATGATATCTCAACTGAATGTGCTTCGTCCTAGAGTGGAAAGCAGAGTTCTTCACCAAATGTATAACGCTTTGACTATCACTATGTAGTCTCCCAACTTCCTGCTTATGACCCAACTCATCAAGCAACTGTTCTAGCCAAAACATCTCCTTGCTTGCCTCTCGTGGCGTAAAACATACTAAGCCTCTGTGGTTAACAAAGCCACAACTTTTTATAGCCATGAAATCCAACTCACTGTTGTATCACCAACCGTAAATACATAACCTATCATTCTCCTCCTACTATCCAAATCTCATGCCATGTCTGAATCTAAATATCCATGTAATGTAGTGTCCAATCCACTAAAACACAATGTTTCTCCCATGGTCCCTCTCAAATAAAGGATCCACTTTACTACTTGCCAGTGATCTCTACCTGGATCACTCATGAAACTTGCTCACTACTCCCACTGCATGGGAAATGTCAGGCCTAGTGCATACCATAGCATACATCAAGCTACCAACTACTAATGAGTATAGTACCCTAGACATCTGGATTCTATCCTCCTCAGTTGTTAGACTATGCTCCTTTGATAATTTAAAGTGACTCGCTTGAAAGGAGTACCAACTAGTTTAGCGTCCTACATACTAAACCTCTCCAAGACCTTCTTTATGTACTCTTCTTAAGATAATACCAGCTTTCTCTCCTTCCTGTTCTGATTTATTCTCATACCAAGGATTTTTTTGCTGCCCCCAAATCCTTCATAGCAAAGGAGTCACCTAGTTGTTTCTTGAGTACCTTTATTTCATGCATGTTCTTCCCGCAACAAGCATATCATCTACATACAAGAACAAAATAATATAACTACCATCAAGAAACTTCTTGATGTACACGTAATGGTCTGAGTGGCACCTGGAGTAACCTTTCTCCTACCTAAAACTGTCAAACTTCATGTACCACTGTCGTGGATCTTGTTTCAGGCCATAAAAGCTCTTCTTCAATTTACACACTAACCTCTCCTTCCCCTTGACCTCATAACCCTATGGCTGTTGCATGTAAAATTCCTCCTCCAACTCACCATGAAGGAATGCAGTCTTCACATCCAACTATTTTAAGTGTAGGTCTTCTATTGTAACTAAACCAAGAACAGTCCTAATAGAAGTCATTTTAACAACCGAGAAAAAATTTCATCAAATTCTATACCTTTCTTCTATGCAAATCCTTTGACCACCAACCGGGCCTTGTATCATTTCCTACCTCCACCTTCCCTTTGATTATATACACCCACTTATTCTGCAATCCTCTCTTTCCTTGAGTAGATCCACCGGATCCCAAGTCTGGTTTTCCATAAGAGATCTATGCTCTTCATCTATGGCCTGCTCCCACTTCTTCCTGGCATCCACCTACACTGCTTCCTCAAAGCACTCTAGCTCTCCACTGTCAATGAGCAATAAATAATTCAAAGATGGAGTAAATCATTTAGGTTCCCTTCTTACCCTAGAAGACATTCTCACTTAGAAGTTTTGGGTTCTGATGAGTACATACACTGAAATGGTCTGTGCGAACATGTTAGAATCGAATCGCCCCTTGGACACCTTGTTGTCTACAATGTCCTCTAACACTGTGTATTATTTCTTTGATTCCTCTTTCTATTCTTGCAACTGATCTTTATACATGAATTTTTCATTAAAGACAATATCTCTAGACCGAAATATTTTCTTGTCTTTAAGACTCCAAACATGGAAACCAAAATCATCTTCACCATATCCAACAAAGGTGCATTTCTCAGACTTAGCCTCTAACTTGGTCCTATCATCTTTATCAATGTGAACAAATACCTCACATCCAAATACTCTAAGAAATGAGTAATCAATTTTCTTACTAGACCAAGCCTCCTCAGGTATACCTCCATCCAAAGCCATAGAGGGTCCTCTGTTAATCAGATAAACAATTGTGCTTACCGATTTCACCCAAAACATGAGTGGCATCCCCGCATGTAACCTCATACACCTAGCACGCTCCATGATTTTCCTATTAATTCTCTCTGACACTCCATTTTCTTGTGGAGTATTTGGAACTATTCTTTTCCTGTGGATCCCATTTATCGAACAAAGAATCAATGAAATTCATTGCTGCAATATTCCCCTCCATTATCTCGACTGAGACATTTCAACTTAAGACTTGTTTCATTCTCAACCAAGGCTTTCCATCTTTTGAAAGTTTCAAACACATTAGATTTCTTTCTAATTCAATATACCCAAACTTTTCTAGCTACATCATCAATAAAATGACATAATAACATGAACCACCAATAGATTTTACCTTAGCTGGCCCCCATACATCTCGTATACACTAACTCCAACTTATCCTCCTTCCCGGTAGGTCCAACCTTGAGGAATCTCACCCACTTTTGTTTCCAATAAACACAGTCCTCACGAAGTTCAAATCTAACTCCTTTAATCTGGGTAACTTTGTCTTTTATAATCTTCATTCCCTTATGACTCATATGGCCAAGTCTATAGTGCCAAAAAGTTACATCTCCATCTACAAAGAACTAAATTGCAATAATTAGCACCACTAGTTAAATATAAAGTATCAGTTTTCTTACCTCTTGCAACCACAAGAGCTCCCTTGGTAACCTTCCAAGAATCCACTGTAAAACTAACTATACAACCATCACTACCCATTTGTCCCACTGATATCAAGTTCTGCCTCAACTTAGGTACATGCCCGACATCCTTAAGTAGCCATGTGTTCCCATTCTACATTTTCACCCAAACACAACCTTTCCCTACTATGCTACATGGTTCATCATCACCAAGATATACATGTCCAAAATCACCTTGAACAAAATCAGTAAAGTAATGTCTATGTGGGGTGGCATGGAAAGAAGCCCCTGAATCTAACACCCAAGATTCCATAATAATATATAAAGAAATAATCAAGGCATCTTGACAAACATCCCTATTACCAAATTTACCTCTTTAGTTTCCTCCTTCTTGTTCTTCTTATCCCGAAGATCCCAGCAATCTTTCTTAGCATGACCAACCTTCCCATAGTGCCAACATTCTAACTTACTCTTGGAATTTGACCTTCGTGATCATTCAACTTCCCATGGTTACCTTTCCCTCTGTTCTTTTGTCTCCCTCTACTCTCCACCATCAAAGAATTTCCAGAAGTAGAAGAATCTCCGGTGCTCTTCCTTCACATTTCCTCACTTAGGATCACACCTATTACATCCTCAAACTTCAGCTTTGAGTTATTAGAGACTAAATTACTTACAACCATAACCAATTTTTCCTAGCTATCTGGTAAGGAGCGCAAAATCAACAAAGCCCTAACCTCAAAGTCAATTTTTACTGAGTTTAACATACTCACAATCAGTATTAAATTCATTCAAAATATGAGCAAGAGAACCATTCTCGACATCTTCATATTAAATAACTTTTTCATCAAAAATATTTTATTAGAGGCAGAGGGTTTTTTCATATAACGTCCCCAACGCACTCGTGAGACCTTCTCGTGGTTTTATCCTGCAATATGTTGAAAGCAATCAAAGATACAAGGCATAAACAAATTACCCCGATCACCTTTCTATCCAACAACTCTCAATCCTCATCTGACATGGCTGTAGGTTTCTTTTCTTTTCCAGCCAAAGGAACATGGAGGTCCTTCTGATATAAGTAATCCTCCATTTTCATCTTTCACAAACCAAAGTTCTGCCCATTGAACTTCTCAACCCTCGATCTTCCCTCATCTGCCATAGCTCCCACTCAAGATAAACTTTCCCTGTGATTTACAACTTCAGCAAAAAACCACCAAAGCTTTGATACCAATTGTTAGGAATTAGAGAACAAATATGCGAAACAATTCCTTAAACCACAACAGTAGGAAACTATATAAATAGCAGAATTATACTTGCAAAAATATAACAACATAAATAAATAATGTACAAAATAAGACAAGACAAGATTTAATGTGGTTCATGCAATGTGGGCTACATCCACCAAGAATTTTCTCGATTTTATTATTAACAAGAGTAGAAACAACTCTCACACCTTCTCTCAGTTATGAACTCACAACAGAATTCCAAAGATGCTAAAGCACATCTAAACCACAATTGACACCCAATTGCTTAACCTTGATCACCTCTTGATCATTAAGACTCAATACCTCTTGAACACTCAAGATATATTCAAGATACCCTAACACCTCTATTTATAGGATTACAATCCTTTTAATAAGTCCTAAAGATGACCCTATAAGTTTAAAATTTGCGATCCTCCAACTTCCCATGGCTGGAAAAACTATCCTAACGTTAATAGCCAATTAACAATGATAACAAAGATATTAACAAAGAATGACACAAGGATCGCACAACAACGTCATGACAGATGATCAGAGAATGCTCCTGAAGTCTCCAAACTTAACCGCTTCGAGCTCCAAAGACTTCAACACCAATTCAAGAAGACCAAAAATGGGGTCCACACCCCAACATTTAGGAGACTCCTTAGACCAACTATATCATCCTTTAAACTCTATAAGATGTGCAAAAACTCATAGATTATTCAATTAGGACAAAAATGCAATTAAATTCATCACAGCTTTCAAGGGAACTTAAACACCCTACCTTGAGATAACTGGTAATAAGATATCCTCATGCTTGAAATGAGTGAGCTTGATTTTTGGAATTATTTTGGTATGTGCACAAAGATATTTTCAAAAAATCAGGAGGTTTCATCAATTAATTCATGGGTTTCAAAGATTTTTCTTTCTATAAACCCTAGTTTCGGGTTGAAGCCATTGAGATGACTCCGAGAGCACAAAAATATCGATATCTCTCTCATTTTTGAGTGAATTTCAAAAATTTCAATTGCTATGGTTATTTTTTATCATTTTCCATATTTTTCAATCATTCACCAAACTTAAAATATGATAGTACATTCCTAGAACAAGAATAAACAATACAAGAGACCTAAATAATAGCAAAAAAAGCATGTTTGAGTTCAAAAACAACCCTTCAAGATAAAGGATGAACTTTAGGTTTGCATGTAAGTCCACTTAAGCTCTCTTGTCCTCCTAAGAGAACTTAACTCCACACGTGTACCTCCAACAAACATATTTTTGTGATTTTTCAAACCTACATAGTGGAAATCCAATCATATCATCACACCCTTCAAGATATACACTACTTTTTCTCGTTAAGCTTTTATTTCCACATTGAAGCACATAATTAGTTATGTATACTTCAGATAAGATATAATATTTCACTCTGGTATTAAGAGAGAGGTTTCAAGAACAACATATCTTCGGGCATATGCTTATATGTTGTTTTCTCAACAAAGCAACACAACACTAGGAGGGAACAAGGAGTTTGTACTTTGACACTCATTAAAATAATCAACCAAGTCTTCCATCAGCTCAAAAATGACCATTAGAAGAAAGAAATACTAACCTTCCATAACACACAACAATTTTGAGTACTTTACCCCGATTATACCTTCCAAACCTCATATTTGTTCCCGAATGTCCTTACGCAAAGACCGAGATGAGTATGCTAGAAGAAATAAGATTTCAATTTAATTCTTGAAAATCCTATGACATGGAGACAAACTCATTGAGATCTGAGTAGATACACTACTTCACAAATTTTAAAAATTCAAACAAACTCGTTTCAAATCAAACACTCCAAGAAGAAGTCATGAGGATAAATATCCTATCAATAAAATTCTCATATCTTCCTTGATATTTATCCAAATCACCTCAAAAAAATTCCACACTTATGTCTTGGAATACTCTCCAAAAATTCCTTCTATTATTTATCTAAAGGAGACACTATATTTTTTCTTGAGTGCTAACAAGCTAGATTGCTTACCATGTATTTTTTAAAATCCTATTTTAGAAAACCTAGCATAACTTTAAATTCCCATTTCAAAATCTTATGAAATTTAGCATGAAGCACTAAAAGACACCCATATACACATTCCATGTGTTTTTAGTCATATTTTTTCATGTGAAGCTCTGAACAATCTCATTTACCTTAGATAATATTGTCAGTTCTCAAAGTCAACTTTGGCTAGCTTTTGAATTTTACCTCCGTAAGCCAAATTGGTCCTTTTTTTGCTCGTGCATGCTATAAAACTATTCCTAAGTTTCTCTCACATGACCTTTCCATGACTTGTACCAACTTCTTACACCTCATCAAGCTCTAAAAATAGGACTAAAAGGTCCATTACAATCGTGAATCCTACCAACTAACTTGGAACTTACTTTGAAATATCCCACCATGATAATACCATCATATCTGAATTATAAAACTTCTTAGCTAAACATGCCAACCTTGTTCATTTTTCCAAAGTGAACTCCTTCCTCACAAAAAAACATGTAACATACTAAAAACAACCCAAAACCTTCCCGAAAGGTAACTATTGATTCCTTTTCCATCAATTTCACTTGACTTGACATCAATGACAACACCAATAACCGTGGTTCAAAAATGTAAATGATAGATTAAGATAAATAAATACCTTTTGATGTAGAAGTGGGATGGAAAATGTCTACAAACATCTGATGGTATTGATTAAAGTTGATGGCCAATTTTTGAACTTGTGGAGAGATGAATGACCAAAGTGTTGGAAATAGCTTGAGGTTGATCTGAAGTCATTGATGATATCTCGGAATGACTTATATTCACTTTGTGGATTTGAAAATAAAGTGAAATCATGAGCAAAGGATTTTTGAAGATCCCTGAGAAAGGAGAAAAAAATCCTATTTATAATTGCTATTGATCGGTTAGGATCCGCCAACGATCTGCTTTTTTCTAGTAAAAAGTTTGGGAAGTGGTTAAAACCACTTCCAAACAGGATTTTGGGTAAATGATGTGGGAAAATGGTTTCTCATCGAGGTTATAGACAAGCTATGGAGGTTAGGTCATGTGAGAATAAAATAGACTTGAGTGGTTTTTAAGATAATTAAGGTAAATTTAAAGTGATTAGATGGTTTAGGGGTAAAATGGTAATTTTTGAGTGTAAAATTGTTTTTACGAAGGTGTGGATAAAGTGACTTAGGATAATGAATTTTAGATATTTTCTAGATTAAATAATGTGTTTATAATATGAAGTAAGTAGGTTGAGGAAAACATAGTGTCTATAGCTCCCGATAGACTTTGTTTTCATATTGTCTTTGATTTTCTCTCCTTCTCCTCCTCTTTAGTGTTTGACCTTTAATATCCTTTCTTGAAACAATGTCATATTTCATAAATTATTTTCCTTTGAGGCCTTCTTTGAATCATAACCCGGTCCTATCTCTAATGAGATCTCGACTTCCCAATATATCATCTAGATCTTTGATCTCTTTTAAAACTTCTACAATGTCTTAGCTCTATTAATTACATTAGACATCTCTCCCCTTAGAAGGATCATCTCTTCTTCAAGCTTAATACATTCTTATTTTTTGTATTGCAGGAGTAAATTCATGGAACTCATCTCGCATTTCTAATCACTTGATCATTTCATCAAGCTTACCTGTCTCAAACCAATGTTTCTCCTCAAGGTCATGGATCTTCCCTTCATACTATTTGACTTATTCTTTCAACTTCTTGACATTCTTCTCAACATGTTTTAGCTCTATCTAAACACACATTAGCTCAGTCTCTATGTCATCTCCTTCTTCTTCCTCCTCAAAGTGCATGGCATAACCAAACAAGATGGAATATTTACTCATAGATCTCATAAAGATCCTTGTCCGTGAAAAATACTTCATCACCTATATTACCATCTTCATATTTAGATTCGAATCGAGACATCATTAGAGTTACTTACCTCAGATGCACAAAACTCTTTCTTTGAATAAAAACTCTTCTTGGAATTCTTCTTGTTCTTAAACCTCTTGAACTTCTTCTTTCCCTTGTCAAACCTATGGGTATTCTATTCATGATCTTTATAATTTTCTTCATGAATTTTATGCTTGAGCTTATGAGGGAACTTAATGGAAAAATGACCTACTTCTCCATAATTAAAACATTTAAAAGGCAATTTACCTTTATACTTATCTAAGACAAGTTTCGAATTCTAGGAAACAAGGAAATTATTTCATCATCATCAATATTAGGAGAAACATCATCATCCTTAGTCTTCTTATCCTTTGACACCTTCTCGAGCCTTAAAAGCAATATCCTTCTCAATAGGTTTAGAATAAGTGATTCTCATTTCATATGCAATCAAGATGCCATGTAGCTTATCCATCAACATGACCATAAAATCCTTAGTGTAGACACCATTTTTGGTACACTCGTCCCCAACCTCGCGTTCACTACCCTTTGTCATTATATTGCACATACACACCTCTATTCCTATTCACATTCCCATTTCCTCCAAAAATCCCATTTAATCCATTTAATATCCACTTTACCTATTTTAAACACATTTTATTCCATCATTTATTTTATTTTCCTTAATCATATTTAATCACCCCTAAACCCTTCCATTAATCCTTTTATCTTCCCTAAATACCTCTTTTATCATCCCTAGGTTCTAATCTACCCTTCAACTACCTTTTGCCTTCCCTATGCAACCCTAACCCACCTAAAGATCCCAAACCCCTAATTCTACTTACAGAGGGCCCTTTGCATTGAGGTGATCAAATATTCACCACCAAAATATAGGGTAAGCCATAGCCGACTATGATCTATGTGGGCCGATGTCGACCTTATAATTATGCCCATACCCCCTCCTCACGATGCAATTTTGGAGATTTTGAGACTTCTTGAAAAAAATTGTCTTTCTCTTCTTCTTTTGAGTTGCAACCATTAACATGGATCCCCTTTGAAGATATAACATGTAATCTTGGGATATTAAAAGTCCTTTTCTTGCTTAGTGTCCAACCTTTACTTTTTGGAGCCCTCCCTCTTTTCATCATTCCTTTTTGCATCGCTCAATAAGTATGTCACCACCTTAGAGATTTGTTGTTCATCTACCACCACTAATTCTTATCCATAGCTCTTTACCACCCATCCATCCCATTAAACCCTAAATCTACCCTCTTGATCACCATCGAATTTGTATAGTTGTCATCAACTGATATGTATATATCCTAATTTCTACTTTCCACCCTTCTGTCACCACTTTCCAACTCTACAACATCACATATGCCCTCATCTTTGTTTCTACATACCTAACATACCATATTTCATCTTCAACATCACCAGCTTTTCATTGATCTAGCTCATTAACCATCAACCCTATTTGTATTCATCAAATCTATTAATTTTCTTGCATCCTTTACATTTCTCCCACATTTCCACATCATATCCAAAACTTTCTCGGTGTTTAAGAGCCTATTGTAGACCTATTTTATATCATTTATGATTCACTATGCTTTGAAGTCTCTATTAATTGTACATGTCACCCTCGAGTCATCGTATACCTAATTAGGTTTAGTTTAGTATCATTAACTATTATCATATCTAAATATTTTTATCTATTATATATCTCATATTTCCATTTTATCTTGTTATTTACTCCATCCAATTTATTCATTATCATTTATCCACTATTTTTATCTAATCTTTTATCGAAGAGTTTTGACATCCATCCCTTTGAAGTTATCACTTTTCGAGACTAATATTTTTAGACAACCCACCATCATATTTACAAATTGTTTTTTTGTGTTTAGTTTCTATTTATTGTGCAGTCATTGAGCTCACCGAGTAAAGGATATTTTGTGTCTATGCCATATATTCATCATCTTATCAAGAGGTACACTTAAACCCTCTCATTAGTTAGAGTTTTTTATTTTCTTGTATTTCTTTCCATTAACTTGAAATAGGAACGAGAAAATTTGGTCAACATTCTGCATGCATGCTGTGGGACCAAAATTTTGTCTTTGGTGATTTCATTCATTATTTCATTTCAAGTTTCTAATCCATTTCTTTCTTTCCAATAACCTCGCAGGGAGCTTCTCTTACTTGAGTGTGTGGTGGATTACTATCTTGGATCAACAACAAGTGGGATTAAGCTAAAATAAAAACAAAAAAGAAAATAGTGTTTATCTAGGTATTCTTCATTTTTTCCCTATTTTATCTTTTTACATTTCTCCTGTTCCTTTTTAGTGTGATTCCATCGAATATAACAATTCTTTTGGGATTTTAAAATATTACCTTCATGCTTTCTTGATAACATAGTATAAGTAGGAGGAAATCCTTGCATTCACATTATATCTATAGATGCCAAAATTAGGTCATACCACCCTTATATCCCCATTAATTAAATTATCCATACCTTACATATTCATATCCCATAGTGCATGATGCAACCTAGAATTTACCAGATAACACCCTAGACATGCTAACACATCACTCATCCTAGACTGAGCACTCACCCGAAGCATACAAAGGTACCAGGTCCCTCTTTAGGTTTGTTGTAGTAGGATGTTAGCGTGATGAAGGAAGAAACATAAAGATCCATAATTAATCCATCATTCTATAATGCATGCTACATTTAGATCTACGAAAGAACAAGCTTAAGCAAAGTAATCATGATTGAAGCAATAACATGCACTACTCAATTACACACAAAGCTTGACACTTAGATTCAACCAATATCTTCCATCTATTAATAAACAAAGAAGATCCTTACAATAATGTCAATATATACCAATGCGCGCATGGATTTGATATGATAATTCAGTCATGTGTGTATATCTTTATACCTCTATACATCCTCTCTCTCATTGTGTGTATATATATATTATACTATGTGCTTCACATCATATATATAGGGTGGGAGTTGCCCTACACCACTTATCTATTCCATAAATAGGTCGCATGTTATTAATAGCAATGCATCATTTACAGCATAGCCACACATGCAAGTGTTCTATCTATAGACTTCTTACAGTTAACTAAAGTGACAATCCTATTCTTAGCTCGTATCCATGCAAAATACCTCGATCCGATCCTCCAAAGATAGAAAATGCATGGCATGCACGTTTCTACATTGTTGGTGTGTTCCACATGCCATCTTCTAAAAATAGTTCGTCATGCTCAAAATCGGCTAAGTCCCAAAATTTGAACTTGCCTTCCATGTGTGAGTCCTTCTTGTCCCTCTATGCCCTTGATATCGGCCTTCTATCCCACACGTACTTCTTGTGTGATCTCTAACAAGTATTCTCTAATCAACGAGCACATGATTAATTGAATTAATTATTTTAATCAATTTAATAAATATTTTCACTTGACCACCTCACCTAGCCACATCACCTAGACACCTCGTATTAGACCTATTCTTAGCATGTTTCTTTTCACTAAGACTTAATCTCTACTTACCATACTAACTAAGACTTATTCTAACCCTAACATTATATGTCTATTATTTCTCTAACAATATTCCCACTTACTTAAGTGAAAAATACCATTTTAGACCGAACGAACAGAAAACCACCCAAAAGATATCCAAGATCTACTATTTTGGAAAACCTAGGATTTCCCGATGTAACCAACGTTGGTTAACCCTAAACCAATTTCAGTTAACCTAAACCATTTACGGTTACTATATATTCACTTATGTAGCCTTGTTCCAGAGATTGGGAGATTTATTTGAGTTTAGAGAGAGATATCTGCATCTAAGCACAAACTAGAGCCCTCTTGCACATCTAGAGACACCCTAGTGTGCACCAAGACTTATCTAAAGGAATTGGCATTCATGATAGCATTCTGGGAAGCACTTGCCACATGGTACTCGACCACCGCTTGCATAGATCAACCATCACCTTCATTTAATCACCAGGCCTACATATACAAGTATGTTTTGATCTACATCATTCCATACTTACTTAGATACTCATTTCTTTAGATTTCTTTGTTAAAATCCTATTCTCTTTTCCCTCCTATCAATCCACCCATCCAACCACCCATAACCTTTTGGCTCCCCATATTCAACCCCTAGACATCTCTGAGCATTCTCAACATCTTTACCAACCTAGCCATCCTTCTTCTATTCTCTGTGCAATCACAAAGAACCTCCAAAACCAAGTTTTATTGAGTTTCTACCATTCCACCTCTACCAACACTAGTCACCTTGATCATCATCGGTTTCCCTCTAAACTGTCATCGGTCATACTACACCGAAATCATTCTTTGTAATCGTAATCCCGCTATAATAATAGTGACCTAATAACCTTCACCCAAATAACCAAGAATCACCCAAAACTTGATCATGACCTATTCTAATCACCTTGGCTACCTACCTATCCTGAAACATAACCCAACCTCAACTAGATCTAATTTTGTATTACAATATTTGACTTAATCTAATATATTGTTAATAACTTGAGATACCGAAATCAACTTGTTAGCAATAGGACCTCTACTTCTTGCATTTCTTCATTTATTTGGTAAACAAAGTGATTGATGACCATCTAGGAAGTATCACACTTCTTGGATCTAGCATACTCTAGGTATTCCACCGAGGTATATTTTTTAATATTTTTCTTGTGGTATTTACATGCATTCATAGGTAGTTCCTCCTAGTAAAAAGGAAGTTCTCACAATACACATTGGATTGGGAAATCGTAACGCACACATTCTACCTTTCACCACCATTTCACAGATATTCCTCATCACCTTTACCTTATTGGTGAAACATTTTGGGACACCGGTGGGACCCTCTCTTGGGTTCTTTGCATTTTCTTCATATAGGTAAATCTTGTGTAACATTCTTTTCTTCTAATTATCTAAACGACATTTTTGATTTGGTGCTTCAAATGAATCATTTATTTCTTCCTGCATTTGCATAGTAGTGAACAAATAAAAATTCACACATCTTCTTAAACAACACCTTACTTGGAAGAAGTTGTCAATGATCACACGATCGAGGATTGACAAAGGACACCCTACTGGTTTCTCTATCTAGTCATTATCTCGAGAAAGGAAAACCCCTGCCAAAACATAATCTGAAACCACCCTTTAGAATTTTCCTCTTCATAAGATGCCTTCCCAACCAAAAAAATCATGTTCTCGAATTCAAAATTTAGTCTCAAATAACATCATCTAGACACATAAAATTCACTTATAGGATTTACGTGTTTTTCTTATCTTTTTCTTGAGTTACATTTTGAGTTGTGAGGTTATGTTCTCCACTTTCCTCTTCTTATCACACTCTGCCATCATAGTTGGAGTATTCTAACTATTTCTGAGTGTGTCAGGGTCTAATACCATCATCCTCAGATTTCTAGGTTGGTGTTTCATCTGACTTAATTCACAAAAAAAAACTATTTTTCTTCATTTCTTCTAATTTCACAAGAACTTGACATTGGTCTAGACACCGTCATCGCTTTATATCTCATTGTCATCGGTTTACCTAACCAAAGGTTATGGCCCAGCTCTTTTTGGTCATTTTACCCAAAGATAACATTCATCAAATCTTCTATTCTATTTGAAGTTCTCAAAACATCATCATATCCCTAGAAATTTCATATCACATCCCAATACAATTTCCATTATTTTATTTTCATCAAGCATTTGCCTCATCTGCGCGAACTATTGATTCCCCACAAGAGCTGGATGATCGCTATCATAACCATCATTGGTTCCCAGTAACCGCTGCTCATTTTTGTGTTTGATTTTTAATTAAAAAAATGATCAGATTTACCTCCCAAATTTATCCTTCTCCATTTCTGATGTTTTCTATGTCATTTCTATAGTACGCTTTACCAGGTCAACATTAATTCACATGGTGTTGACTTGCAACCAAACCAACACCCTTGTATTTCATGCTAGCCTTCAACCACTCCCACCTAGCCCATCACCACCTTCCATCCTATCGCCTATGGATCCAACTCATCCCATCACCATTACCACTAGCAATGAGGAGTTCACAAAACTCCTTGACCAAAATCCCGTAGCCTTACAATACTATCTTATCCAGTCATCTACCCAAGACTCCTCAAGATAGCTAGTATATGGCATGCCCACATCTATCCCTCCTTCCCTCGCCTCCACTTCCACGTCGCCTACGCCAGCTCGGTGCTACCTCGTCCACTTTACCTCTTGTGGTCTCTCGTATAGGCCCCACATCCATTATAATCAAGTGCATATACAACATCTATAGCACCCATGGTGTTTACCATTCCTTCACCAATTGCCTTAAGCATGGAACCATCTGCACTCTTTTCCTCGTATATACTAGTTGCATCACAACCACCTCTAGTGTCGAAAACCCAAACCCTATTTCAAAACCTCATCCTTTCAATCCCTCAATATCTACCCCCAATTACCAAAATATTTATTACAACTAACCCACCTATTTACATGCATCACCAACAACCCCCAATCTCTTCTATTTCTTATTCGGGTATCTTCCGCCCACATATTTCCCCCTTCATAGTTTTTATATTCGAACCCCCATATATTGGGATTTCATCCACATCATACACCCATCATTAACCTCCCTTTACTATAGGAGGCACCCATTCCTCATAACCCACCAATCACCTCATTAGGATGATGATGGAAAAGATGCAGACATTAGAAGTATCATTTTCTGCTCTTGTAACTCCTTAGCTTCGAAGAGATCTGTAATGAGCATATTCATCCATCTATTCATATTCTCCCATACCCCGTGCATTGGGAAAAGTCCAAGCTCAACCATTTCAACAAAAGTAAATAAGACCCACAAAAACACTTGCAATCATTCAAACATGGGTGCTATATAATTTCCCATGACGATGCTTTACTCTTACGGACATTCCCCATGTCCCTGACAGGACCTACCTTAGATTGGTACAATATTTTACTAATACATTCCATCTACTCCTTTAATTAAGTGGCTCAAGCATTCCTAGACCACTTCTCAATCAATGTACTCATAAAAATCACCATGACTGACCTATAATCGACATAAAAGTATGACAAAGAATCTATCGTAGATTTCATTGCTCGCTAGTGAAGTCTTATCAACCAATTAACATTCGAGTTACCTCAAGTTGAGCTTATAAATTTGTTCACTAGAGGTTCTACCAAACACATCTCACAAAATCTACAGGTACAAAATTTCCATACCTTCGATGAAGCATTTACTATGGTGTGAAAATTGAAAATTTGTGCCATCGAAGAGAAGAAAATTTAGCTGCGTAAAAAAATGCCACATTCAAATCAAATGACACATCTTCGTATTTCAAGCCCCAAAATAATTATTCAAAAGCCAAAGGATTTTCCAATGTGGTAGTTCTAAAATTCTGTCCATCTCATCTATCTAATCTAGGAAAACCTTCCTCTAATCTTTCTCTTGTTCGGACTTTTAGTTCCAACAAGATAATAACAAAAGTACACTCCAAATTGAGAGCAGATTATTTAGTCTTGAAAAATCTTCTTAAATCCAAAGCCATTACACTATGCCCCATAAAACCTCATACCAGCTTTGATCTCAATCACCCTATGCCTGCCTAGTATAAGGAACATGACTATTGCAATTACCATTGTGTCAAAGGCCATAATGATGGTAATTGTATAAATTTTAAGAACATTGTCCAGGAAATGTTAGATAATGGAGATCTCATCCTAGACAACCTAAATGTACCGAAAAATCAAAACTTGCATATCTTTAAGAAGCCATTCCCTAACCATACACCATCATCTAATCAAAATAGTGAACCTTCAACCAATGATAGCAATTTCTATGAAGTCCATGTTGTTTTTGATATCGTACATAGTCGTTCCTCAATTTCCACCTATTCCGTCTATCAAGGAAATTATGGCACAAGCTCCTCTACCCATGGAGGAGAATACCTCATCCACTCCTTCACCCATAGAGGAGTCTTCTTCATCTCCCCCTTCACCCATGGAGGAGTCCACATTTTTTCTAATGTTGTTTCACCATCTACCTCACAACCTATCGAACAATCAATGGTATTAACTCTCCTACTCACAAAGCAGAATCATCATCACTTTCTCCTCCACCAAAAGAGGAATCTACCTCACCCCACCTACCATTTCGTTGCCCATGGGAGATCCTTTAGACATGCTAGTACAGCAGCTGAGGATAATTTCCCATTAATGTTCCAAGATCCCATTGATCTGACCTTAGCTATTTTACCCACAGAGTCTCGAGGCTAACCAATTCCATGTCTCACAGACATATTTTATAGGGATTGCCACTAAACCAATTACATCTCCTCTTACAACAATGTCATTTTCATGACTGGCTGATCACTTGGATTACGTTGATAATTCCATGCTTTAGGGATGTCTTCGGCTCCCCTTTTCGACTCAAATGCAAATTTTGCCTACAGATACCTCCATGATCTATCTAAAGGTATTTACAAAGAACCAGATCGAACTCCGACCATGCCTGTAAAATGGATCCTTCTTCGTCACCTTTACCTACATCCGAACCTTTACCCATGACTAAAACCATTCATATGCCTAAGAACCTACCCACACCTACATCTTCGTTCATATCTAGACCCATCATGACCTTAGGGTGTCATGTCAACATTAAGCCTTACCCATCTACCCATCAAATATTATTTAGCCACATCTTCCCAAACACACACCAAAATTATTCCTATGCCTAAAAGGAAGACCAAACCTTCTAGGCCACATACACTGCCTCACCTTCAACACCTTTGTCACCTTCACCCCTTATGTCCATCCTAGGACCTCACCCATCAACCTTGGCATAAAAACCCCTACCCAAGGAAAATCAAAAGCTAAGCAACCTATTGCTTCATCACAATCCTTTATTGCACCCAATCGACCAACACAACCTTCACTATCACCATCACCCACATCTTCCTTACCACCTATACCCTACCCAGCTACCATAACCCCATCACTACCTATGCAAATTTCTTCTCCTCAACCCATACCTTCCACCCAACCTCTACTGTAAAGTTTTACCACACCTCTGTTATCACCGTGGTTAACCCATCCTCTTCCATCATCTACTTTCCCTTCTACATCATGTACTCCCACCTCACTCTTAGCCAAGAAGGTGCAATCCAAAGACAAGAACCCACTACCCTCAAACAGGGTAGTCAAACCGACAACAACTTCCATTGTTAGGTATTCTATCATGCCTTTACCCAAGTAAATACCATCAAAACCTAATATAGTACAACCTACCAAACCAATGGTCAAACTTATTCCACCTCCTATAACACTTCTTCCATGTCAATCATCCCCACCTTTACCCAAACCCATGCTTACTTCCCACTTTGATCTATTGGCAAGGTCCTACGCCAACATTTTAGCCAACCTCTTAGAGACCTCAGTCATCACATTACCGTTGCTTAGACCTTATGACCCCCTCAAACCCAAACCAAAAGGGTTTGATGAAACTAAAATTTTTCCTACCATCATGTACCATTACATGATGTAGAGGGTCAGTAAGGCTCTCAAAATGTTCTCCTCCAATTATGTTCTCCTGAAGAAAATTTCAACGACGATGATCTTCTTGATGAGGACCTTGTTCCATCTTCACCTGTCACCATACATCCCCACCCACTACCTATTCAGCAACCTACATCACCACCTCCACAACCCTTTTATCCACCTCCAAAATTCAAGATCAACATGGTCTCAGTATCGAAATTTGGCCAAACCACATCCTAAATGCTAGTGTGCCCTACTCATTTTTCAATGTTCTTACCTCACATTAATTTTTTGTCCATGATGCAATTATACTCGCTCATGACATACCTTCTCCATCTACCTCTTTCCCTCATATTAACATGATCCAAGTTTCCACTTGTGCCCAAAAGGAAAAAGGAAAAGAAAAACAACTAGCCCATCAACTAACCCCGTGCCTAATATACCATCTCGCACTTGCACCCAAAATCACCATTCGAGGATCCAAATACCCTATTTATGATGGGGTCATGCATCGTATAATGATAAAACAATTACACCAATCCACTCTAAAAATGTCTTTGTATGATCTCATCCAAATCTCTGAATCTCATTGACAAGCCCTCATGGAGGTTTCGTAATCCATCCATGTTTTACCTAACAACCCCACACCAAAGAGCCTCCATTATCACACCCTCACCATGTGGCCTCTCTTACAAAATCATATCCTTCTACCCCCATGCCCACTCAGCAAGAAACCACCCTCAATTTTTCTCGATGGGGAGATCATACCTCTCTAATCAAATGAACCTCGATCCCGCCTTTTTTCATCTCCGTCCATATCGATAATATATGTGTACGATGCGTTATAATCGGTGGTGGTGGTGCATGCATAATAACCTAGTTATATTATGATCCTTCAATGATGCCATCACTTCCACCCTTGGCACCATTATTCTTCATGTTCAAGTGGCCCCTCGCAGTGTCCCAAAATTGTTCTACATCTTAGAGGGGGAGGTCTAGTATAACCTATTACTTGGCTAACCTTGGATTCACATCATGGGTAAAATTTGAACATAAAGGACATAACTATACCATCCCAGTTGACCCATCACCATTCAAAAACTGTAACATGTTGTAACAACCTAGCGATGTCCTTATGCTAGTTGATACATCTACCACTAGCGTCACTTCTCCTTCACCCACAGCCTCATCCACCAATGCTGCCGCCACCTCTCCCCCACCTAACTCTTCTATTCATACTACTACCCCAGCCTCTCAGAACTATCCCATCTACTTCCCAACCAACTAATACCCCTCCTACCCAATCGCCTAGTAATTCATCTATTCCCGATACCCACATATCTACTACCAATCCCTTAGAGGGTGTTTTTCAATGCCTCGCTCTGGGGAGTACCTCCTCTACAATATCAACACATTCCTTACCCCGCAAGAGTATGGTAACCTACGTGAACATCCTCATTATGACTATCACATAGGATAGGTATTCCCTTATGGTCCTCTCCACCTTCGTACACAACTTAATTTATATGGGATTTGATACTTCCACCTATTCACCTGAACCGCCATCCCAAACATGCCCATTTTCATCTGACCTCCAATCTCTCACAAACCATCAATTTTTCCACACTTTCCTTCACCGCTACACATGGAAAGGATTTGGTTTTTGTTTTTACAAACAAGGTTTTCATACCTTCATCCTGTAAACAAAAAGATTGCAATGGCATTGGCTTTGCCAAACTATCTTCCAAGAATACCCGCATCGACCTCATTGATGACAAAAACCTTCTCCACCCCGCTCACCAACGCCACCACCTTCACCCACGAGTCCATAGATTCTGAATCTATTCCTCCTAGATTTTTTTTTGTGAACACCATTTCCCAGGGACTGTGACTTATCGACGAGATGGTAAGGCTCCCTCTTCTCTTCCCTTCCTCTATCCTAACATGATCGATGATGATACACCTTCTATTAATTTTGTTCAATGTCAGGATGATGATTCTATCCTCACCTACCTTAGTTCGGATATTCTTATATTCATTGGTCATTCCCTTTGAGACGCAAACCATTTTAAACGAATCGACCATTGAAATCAATATTACCATCATGACAACCCACACATTCTAAAGATGGGCCAATCTTTAGATTCCGCTGAATAGGAAGCTTTGACTTCTTTCCTCCTAGATCATAGCAATGATTTTTCTTGGTCCTATGCTGATATGCTCGGTATTGACCCAAACCTTGTGGTGCACAATATTGTAACCATTCCTAAAGCCAAACTTGTAAAAAAGAAGTCAGAGAAAATGCATCTTTGCATTTCCCTTCTTGTCACAGAGGAAATTTAACACCTTCTCTTGGTTTCCTTCATCATACCCATTGATTATCCCCAATGAATTTCTAACATCATTCCCATCACAAAAGTGACAGGGGGACTTTGCATTTACACGGATTTCGTAACCTCAACTTAGCTTGCCCCCAAAGATGAATTTCCTCTACTGTATTGATTAGCTATTTGATCTCACCACTTGGTCATGAGATATTATCACTCATAGGTGTTTTCTTGGGTTATAACCAAATATTACTCACCCCCGAGGATGAACACAAAACCGCCTTCATCACTCCTTGGGGTACTTTCTACTACCGAGTCATGCCTTTTGGCCTTAAAAATGTTGGTGCTACATATCATCGGGCTATGAATTATATCTTCCATGACATAATGCATCGCATATTGAAATATTATGTAGATGACCTTCTTTTCAAATCCAAACATTGGGAAAAACACCTTACATTCCTTAAGGTCATCTTTGAGTGCCTCATCAATTATTGTGTTTGTCTTCAACCTAAGATGTGTGTCTTCGTTGTGATGTCAGGAAAGCTCCTTAGTTTCATCATTTATTTCTATGGCATAGAAGTTGATCCTACTAAAGTAAAGGCTATTCTTGAAATGCCTATGCCTACTAATCTCTGCCAACTTCAAAGTTTGCAAGGTAAGTTACAATTTATTCTTCGGTTTAGTTCACAACTTTCCAACCACTTCCAACCATTTCACCACCTCCTCAAAAGGAAATATCCTTCAAATGGGATGATGAATGCCACAAATCCTTTAACTCCTTAAAACAATACCTTCTGCAACTACCAAAGGCTTCATTCCTCCTAAAGATGACCAACCCTTTTACCTTTACATTTCTGCTACCGATAATTCTTGTGTTTGCCATGCTCCCTCATTGTGACGCGTAACATAGGGAGGAATAGGTTTATTACATAATTTGTACCCTTTTTGGAATATGAAACCAAATACACCTATGCTAAAAAAATTCTTAGCCTTAGTTTTTTTCGCCACTAAACTTTTTCATTACCTACTCAACCACAATACCTTTGTCATCACTAACACTCGACCCCTTACATTACATGTACGCCAAAACCCTAACAACATCATTTCATTGCGTGTTGGCTCATATTTATCACTAACCTAGACCTTGAATTCATCTATCAAAAATCCATCAAGGGCCAAACCATCACTGACCAACTTGTAGATGTACACTTCTTTATAAATCAACTCTCTAACTTCAATTTCCTAGATGAATCCACTCGCTACCTCTCTTTAGATGATATTGTTTACCAAATGACCTTATTATTTGATGGTTCCAAATTTCAGCATGGGGATGGCGCTAGATTTATCCACATTCCTCTTGATGGAGAACATATGGCATTATCATTCAAACTAGATATTGATTGCACTAACAACATCATTGAATATGAAGCACTCATATTAGGCCTTCAAATTGCCATCGCCCTAGATGTAAAATAAACTAATATCTTTGGTGACTCTCAACAATTCATAAACCAAGTCAATGGTATATACCAGGTTTGTAATGAAATATTTCAAAAGTATAAACACCATGCCGACATACTTTTGACTACTTTTGACCGTTAAAAACTTCAAACCAATTCACGCTCAATAAAAATGTGTGGATACCATGGCCTATCTAACATCTCAAATACTCACTTCAGCCTACGACTTGAAAATATTTTTCATAGTACAAAGGTTGTAATCACCTTCTTATTTATTTCAAAATGTTAACTCTGTTGGAACCGTTTCACCCGATCCATGTTACCTTTGGTATAATTAGTTTACTGTACTACCTTTCCTTTCCATTCTACCTCTTGAGCTTACACGTAATGGACAACACACCTTTCTCAAAAGTGTCTCTCGCTATGTAATCATGGGTGGTCTTCTTTATAAACACATCTTTGAAGGTATTCTCTTACGATGCCTTACAAGTCCTTAAATTCCCTACACCATTAATGAAGTTCACGATGGAATTTTTGGAGGTCACTTCACTAGCCTAGTCATCACTAAACACATTATTCACCCGGGATATTATTGGCCAACCCTAAACCGTGACTATTGTGATTATGTCAAATGTTGTATAAAATTCCAAGACATGTTAATCTTCATCACATGCTTAGTCATGCCTTACAAGTCGCACAAGACCTTTGACCTTTCTCTCAATGGGGTTTGGATCTTGTTAGAGAGATCAACCTCGTTCTTCACAATGCCATCAATGGATTATTACTCGAACAAAATACTACACTAAATGGGTAAAATCCATCCCCTCATCTCTACAAAAGCTAAGAAAATTTGTGAATTCATCAACCATCACATTATTTCTCACTTTGGTGTCCCTCCCCACCTCATCCTTGATAATGGAAATAAATTCATAAACAAAACCCTATGAAAATTCTATGATAACTTTGGCATTCAACTCAAATTTTCTTCACCTTACTACCCACAAACAAATGGTCAACCATAATTAACCAATAAAACCTTGAACAAAATTCTCATGAAAGTAGTTGACGATACTGCAAGGATTGAAATACGCACATTCCTTTCTCCTTGTGGGATTACCACACTTGTATTCACACTTCAACTACTATCACACCTTTCTCTCTAGTCTATGGTACTAAGGTTGTCTTGCCTCTCGAAGTAAATATTTTGTCTCTCTATATATCACTCCAAGACATGCTCAACAATGATAAATATCTCCAGACCATTTGGCACAACTTGAGTTATTAGATATGAACTTCATCTCAATGCTCTTGATCATCTCCAAATCTACCAAAATGTATCAAACGTGCCTAAGAGAAATGTGCACATGATCAAACCTTTAAGGTGGGTGACCTCTTCTTGAAGGAAAATCAACATATAACCAAAGAATAGAAAAGAAAATAGGGAAAATTTGTTCCTAATTGGCTTGGACCCTACATCGTTACTCATACCTATGGATTAGGTGTTTATCATTTGTCTTCACTCAAAGGTAAACCCGAACTTGAACCCCTGAATGCCTTACATCTTTGATCATTCTATTATTGAATCAAATCCTATATCACCTTCTGTCTATTTCCAGCTCATCCCTTGAGCACCCTTCACCTTTCATATTACCTATTTTTGGGGTCAACGACTAAATAAGAATCATGTGATTAAGCGTCACCTTTCAGCCTTATCTAAAATATGAGTACCATGGATCTTCTCATAGCATGATTCTCATGGATACTTTTCATATTTTTCAAGATGGAATCCCATCGTCATTCATCACTCAAAAAATATCTTTCATCGTAAATCTATGTGTGCTAGGGTTTTGTCTTCTAAAAAGAGCCTAATCTTCCTCTCTAGTCTTGTCCATGACTTAAAATTCCAAAAAGTAAAATAATTCCAAAAGCACAATGGGATTCAACTCCTTGAGTCAAAATTCTGACAAAGAGATGACTTTCTCAAAATGGGCATCTCTTCTCTTTATCTCGCCGCTTTAAATAGACTACTCCTCGAAGGAAAAATATGCAAATCTATTGCAAAATATATATATTCGAAGCTTCTTGCATCAATGATCTTCACGAAGACCTTAAGTAGATAATATACTCATCCCACATAGACTTTCCTAATTGACCACTCTATCAAAATAAGTGCAAAAAGAGAAAATGATAACCGCTTTGTCATGGACTTGCCTATTTTGATCTTGGGTCTCTTACTAAGT